>JASEVX010000013.1:53461587-53964777 GCA_031761405.1 Serripes groenlandicus | reverse complement strand
ATTGCTGAACAATTTTACCTCCTTTAAAACTTTCCCACATACAACAAATCTGCAGCAGACGACTTTGACTTTGGCAAAAAAATGCCAGAAATCTCTATTTATGAAATGAAAGTGTAACGAAAACGTTCGGTATACGTTGCATTTGATATGAAAATTTGCATCACCGTTTCGAAGAGATGGAGTTTAGGGTTACACATATAAGACAAGTGGACCCCTTCAGGGTTGAGTATACTTTTCGCTGAAGGGATCTTCTGCGTCTTTAGCCCGGCACGTTACATTGGTGGCAGCGGTGGGATGAAGACAACTGCCATACCGGAGTTGCCTTACCCGTGGGTTTCCCAGGCCAAGACTCGGGACGAGTCTTCTCGGAGTGGGAAGTAGTGTAACGAAATCTTTCGGTATACGTTGCATTTGATATGCAAATTTACATCACCGTTTCGAAGTGATGGAGTTTAGGGTTACATATATAAGACAAGTGGACCCCTTCAGGGTTGAGTATACTTTTCGCGGAAGGGATCTTCTGCGTCTTTAGCCCGGCACGTTACAAAAGTATCTATTATATAACTAGTTATAGTACATACGTACTAGTTATAAAATCCATTTATTTGAAGAGTACAACTGTACTCGTGATAACATTCATTTGGAAGAGTACTAATTTAATTCTGTCTTTTTGTTTCTAAGAAACCATTTACTTCGATCGATGTACGGTAATCATAGTTTATCCTTTTGTCTCTGTCGGATTTAATGACGTCATATCCGGTTTATTGTTTGGGAAAACACATGACAATAACGGTAAAACAATGATTTCTTATGATTGATTGAGAGTTAATGCAATTACAACGGTATATAAGTTATTTTGCTTCTACCGTGGCTTATGATCACTTGGCGACTAAGGCTAGGATATTGAGAGTTTAACAATTATATTTGTACGTATATATATGAGCCGTCCCGCGAGAAATCCAACATTGTGGACACTGCGTAAAGTATCGACACGGTTCAGCCTAAGCATGCCGCACTAGCAAACCCAGACAGACACTTTTCCTCTCCTGTGGATTTTCTGTTTCAGGAATCATTACTCCATAGATCTATCAGCCTGAGACGGAAAGTGTCGGCCCGGATAAGCCTGCGCGGACTGTGCATGCTGATCTTGGTCGATACATTACGCAGATGCAATAACGTTGGTTTTCTCGCGGGACGGCTCAAATGGTGTTTTTACGTCGCTTTCAACACATTTCCAGTTATAATATGGCGTGACCTAGGTGCAACTGAGGGTAAGCCATTACTACACTTTTAAAGTATTTGGTATGATATGGCGTGACCTAGGTGCAACTGAGGGTAAGCCATTACTACACTTTTAAAGTATTTGGTATAATATGGCGTGACCTAGGTGCAACTGAGGGTAAGCCATTACTACACTTTTAAAGTATTTGGTATAATATGGCGTGACCTAGGTGCAACTGAGGGTAAGCCATTACTACACTTTTAAAGTATTTGGTATAATATGGCGTGACCTAGGTGCAACTGAGGGTAAACCATTACTACACTTTTAAAGTATTTGGTATAATATGGCGTGACCTAGGTGCAACTGAGGGTAAACCATTACTACACTTTTAAAGTATTTGGTATAATATGGCGTGACCTAGGTGCAACTGAGGGTAAGCCATTACTACACTTTTAAAGTATTTGGTATAATATGGCGTGACCTAGGTGCAACTGAGGGTAAGCCATTACTACACTTTTAAAGTATTTGGTATGACGCGACCGGGGATCTGACCCAGGACCTCCCGCAACCAAAACGGACGCTCAACCACTAATCCATCAAGGCGGTCACGTTTTTTTAACGAAACTCCATTATGACTGCTGCGCGACCAGGGATCGAACCATAGACGTAAATTACAAATCAGATCAGGTGCAAGAATGGTGCTGTCATTGCCTTTCTCTAAAGAATGTGCCAAAGATTGAACAAGAAATGTTTTAATTAATGGAGTTGTAAGGAGAAAAGGACATATCTGGTTCTACTATATTGCTCCCATTTTACCCGATACAATAATTTGCCTCTGATACAACTAAGGCACAAAGGAGACGATTGAACTTTAAGAATTTCGCATGGGTGAACTTTATATCTTCCATTTTATGGGATTTGTCTGGATTTATTAATATCTCAATACAAGTTATAATATTTTAAGTGTCCTTTGCTTTTGAAATATTAGGGGAGACATGAAAAATATTTGATTTCTGGAAATAACCCAGTCTGATTTCAAATCCAAAGTTATAAACGTTATTGAGAATAACGAGAAATTGTTTTGTTCAATTCGAGCATATTATATATTTATGATCCTACGTCATGTCACAAAGATGAGCTATAAAACACATACAAAGAACATCACGTTTTCGTCTTCAATCTATCTGACTAATTGACATTTATCAAAGGTTTTATTGGTACCATAGGAATATTTGAGCCGTTCCACGAGAAAACCAACAGTATGGCCTCTGCGTAATGTATCGACCTAGATAAGCCTGCGCAGTCCGCACAGGGTAATCCGGGCCGACACATTCCGTCTCCGGGGGATTTATTTATAGAGTAATGATTCTTGAAACAGAAAATCCACAGGAAGCGAAAAAAGTATGTTCGGGTTAGGCTGTGCGGCATGCTTAGGCTGATCCGGGTCGATACTTTACGTAAAGTTCACAATGTTGGTTTTCTCGCGGGACGGCTCATTTCATTATAACGACGTCATTTCTTGACAAACACTTTATCCGGAATCGGGAATGACAATCCTATTTAATATTTAATATTCCCGGTAAATCATTCTGTAGTCTTTCACCAATGAGCTAACCAGTCTGTGTTGAAACGCAACCGGTTGCTTGATACGACTGTTGCGTAAAGAACTGATGTTAGAAAGCCAGGAAACACACGGGTATGTGAACTGACCGGTAGGGAACTGATGTTAGAAAGCCAGGAAACACCTGGGTATGTCAACTGGCCGGTAAATAACTGATGTTAGAAAGCCAGGAAACACACGGGTATGTCAACTGGCCGGTAAAGAACTGATGTTAGAAAGCCAGGAAGCACAAGGGTATGTGAACTGACCGGTAAAGAACTGATGTTAGAAAGCCAGGAAACACGCGGGTATGTGAACTGGCTGGTAAAGAACTGATGTTAGAAAGCCAGGAAACACGCGGGTATGTGAACTGGCCGGTAAATAACTGATGTTAGAAAGCCAGGAAATACGCGGGTATGTCAACTGGCTGGTAAATAACTGGTGTTAGAAAGCCAGGAAGCACAAGGGTATGTGAACTGACCGGGAAAGAACTGATGTTAGAAAGCCAGGAAACACGAGGTTATGTGAACTGGCCGGTAAATAACTGATGTTAGAAAGCCAGTAAACACACGGGTATGTGAACTGGCCGGTAAATAACTGATGTTAGAAAGCCAGTAAACACGCGGGTATTTGAACTGGCCGGTAAATAACTGATGTTAGAAAGCCAGTAAACACACGGGTTTGTGAACTGGCCGGTAGGTAACTGGTGTTAGAAAGCCAGTAAACACACGGGTATGTGAACTGGCCGGTAAATAACTGATGTTAGAAAGCCAGTAAACACGCGGGTATTTGAACTGGCCGGTAAATAACTGATGTTAGAAAGCCAGTAAACACACGGGTTTGTGAACTGGCCGGTAGGTAACTGATGTTAGAAAGCCAGTAAACACACGGGTATGTGAACTGGCTGGTAAGTAACTGGTGTTAGAAAGCCAAGAAACACGCGGGTATGTCAACTGGCTGGTAAATAACTGATGTTAGAAAGCCAAGAAACACGCGCGTATGTGAACTGGCTGGTAAGTAGCTGATGTTAGAAAGCCAGGAAACACACGGGTATGTGAACTGGCTGGTAAATAACTGATGTTAGAAAGCCAGGAAACACACGGGTATGTGAACTGGCTGGTAAATAACTGATGTTAGAAAGCCAGGAAACACACGGGTATGTGAACTGGCTGGTAAGTAACTGGTGTTAGAAAGCCAAGAAACACACGGGTATGTGAACTGGCTGGTAAATAACTGATGTTAGAAAGCCAGGAAACACACGGGTATGTGAACTGGCTGGTAAGTAACTGGTGTTAGAAAGCCAGGAAACACACAGGTATGTCAACTGGCTGGTAAGTAGCTGATGTTAGAAAGCCAGGAAACACACGGGTATGTGAACTGGCTGGTAAATAACTGGTGTTAGAAAGCCAGGAAGCACAAGGGTATGTGAACTGACCGGGAAAGAACTGATGTTAGAAAGCCAGGAAACACGAGGTTATGTGAACTGGCCGGTAAATAACTGATGTTAGAAAGCCAGTAAACACACGGGTATGTGAACTGGCCGGTAAATAACTGATGTTAGAAAGCCAGTAAACACGCGGGTATTTGAACTGGCCGGTAAATAACTGATGTTAGAAAGCCAGTAAACACGCGGGTATTTGAACTGGCCGGTAAATAACTGATGTTAGAAAGCCAGTAAACACACGGGTTTGTGAACTGGCCGGTAGGTAACTGATGTTAGAAAGCCAGTAAACACACGGGTATGTGAACTGGCTGGTAAGTAACTGGTGTTAGAAAGCCAAGAAACACGCGCGTATGTGAACTGGCTGGTAAGTAGCTGATGTTAGAAAGCCAGGAAACACACGGGTATGTGAACTGGCTGGTAAATAACTGATGTTAGAAAGCCAGGAAACACACGGGTATGTGAACTGGCTGGTAAGTAACTGGTGTTAGAAAGCCAGGAAACACACGGGTATGTGAACTGGCTGGTAAGTAACTGATGTTAGAAAGCCAGGAAACACACGGGTATGTGAACTGGCTGGTAAGTAACTGGTGTTAGAAAGCCAGGAAACACACGGGTATGTCAACTGGCTGGTAAGTAGCTGATGTTAGAAAGCCAGGAAACACACGGGTATGTGAACTGGCTGGTAAATAACTGGTGTTAGAAAGCCAGGAAGCACAAGGGTATGTGAACTGACCGGGAAAGAACTGATGTTAGAAAGCCAGGAAACACGAGGTTATGTGAACTGGCCGGTAAATAACTGATGTTAGAAAGCCAGTAAACACACGGGTATGTGAACTGGCCGGTAAATAACTGATGTTAGAAAGCCAGTAAACACGCGGGTATTTGAACTGGCCGGTAAATAACTGATGTTAGAAAGCCAGTAAACACACGGGTTTGTGAACTGGCCGGTAGGTAACTGGTGTTAGAAAGCCAGTAAACACACGGGTATGTGAACTGGCCGGTAAATAACTGATGTTAGAAAGCCAGTAAACACGCGGGTATTTGAACTGGCCGGTAAATAACTGATGTTAGAAAGCCAGTAAACACACGGGTTTGTGAACTGGCCGGTAGGTAACTGATGTTAGAAAGCCAGGAAACACACGGGTTTGTGAACTGGCCGGTAGGTAACTGATGTTAGAAAGCCAGGAAACACACGGGTTTGTGAACTGGCCGGTAGGTAACTGATGTTAGAAAGCCAGTAAACACGCGGGTATTTGAACTGGCCGGTAAATAACTGATGTTAGAAAGCCAGTAAACACACGGGTTTGTGAACTGGCCGGTAGGTAACTGATGTTAGAAAGCCAGGAAACACACGGGTTTGTGAACTGGCCGGTAGGTAACTGATGTTAGAAAGCCAGTAAACACGCGGGTATTTGAACTGGCCGGTAAATAACTGATGTTAGAAAGCCAGTAAACACACGGGTTTGTGAACTGGCCGGTAGGTAACTGATGTTAGAAAGCCAGTAAACACACGGGTATGTGAACTGGCCGGTAAATAACTGATGTTAGAAAGCCAGTAAACACACGGGTTTGTGAACTGGCCGGTAGGTAACTGATGTTAGAAAGCCAGTAAACACGCGGGTATGTCAACTGGCTGGTAAATAACTGATGTTAGAAAGCCAAGAAACACGCGCGTATGTGAACTGGCTGGTAAGTAGCTGATGTTAGAAAGCCAGGAAACACACGGGTATGTCAACTGGCTGGTAAAAATCTGATGTTAGAAAGCCAGGAAACACACGGGTATGTCAACTGGCTGGTAAAAAACTGATGTTAGAAAGCCAGGAAACACACGGGTATGTGAACTGGCTGATAAAGAACTGATGTTAGAACGTCAGGAAAAATGCGGGTAAACTGGCCGGTAAAAAAAGCTGAATAATTATTGAAGACGACGTTAAACACCCGTCAATCGATATATAGTTGACTCTCATTATGTTGAACTCATGTGGACATTTAAAAATAATCGACATGAACATAGTCGGTAGCTTAGTCGGTAGCGACGCGGCTCTCAATCCAGGGATTGTGAGTTCAAACTCCATCTCGGCTAAAATGCTTTCCTACGTTTGACACGTGTCAAACGTCTTTCACCAAAGGGTTAACCAGTCTATGTTCAAACGCAGCCAGTTGCTTGGAAAGACTGTTGTGTGTATAACAGATTTGGAAGACAAACAGGAAACACATGGATAGTTGAACTGACCGCCGACAAACTGAACAAATGTTGAAAATATCGTTAAACCCCCGTCAAACAATATCTACAGTCGCATTATATCGAACTCATGTGGACATTTAAAAACAATCGACATAAACATAGTTCGATATAGATATTGAAGGTAATCTTCTCGAAACTCATTGGACATGAAACTCATTGGACATGTATGACGAAAATGACCGCTTTATCGAAATAACAGGAAAACCGAGACTTTCGTTGTCAACCTAACGAGCGTACACCATAGGACCAGATAAGAGGGAGTAAACAGGTCTTTTCCCCACAATATCTCCCTTATTACTCAACCAAATCCTATGTTGTGGTACTCAAAAGAATCGTCTCACTGAGTGGATTCTTTTGAGTACCCACAACATAGGGTTCAAATGTCGAATAATGATCTTAGAACATGAAAGATACCCGTTATCTAGAACTCTGGTACACTGTATTTAATATCATGAAACCTACTTGAACCGTGTCATCCGGAAACCGATATTCAGAGGTTTATACGTCAATGATTGATTGATTGATTGATTGATTGGGGTTTAACGCCGTTTTTAACAATTTCTCAGTTATATCACGGCGGCCAGTTCACCTACTCATGCATTTCCTGGTTTTCTCACACCAGTACTCCACACAACAATCTTCCCAAGCAACTAGCTGCTTTTCCACATAGACTTAGCCCATTGGTGGAAGACGAATGACGCATGTCGCATTGACTTTTGTCAATCGTCGGAAAGAAAGTTGGCCGAGCCGGAATTCGAACTCACAACCCCTTGATTGACAGCCCGCGTCGCTACCGACTGAGCTACCGGAGCTCGGCTTATACATCAATGACAATTACGCTTAAAGTTTGATGAGTTGGATAAGTTTATTCATTCTAATTCCTTCCAGCGCATGAGGATACATGTTATATACACCGCTGACTGACAGTAACACAACAGAGACAAACAAAACATACATACAAGTTTTCAAAGGTTTTGGTGGCTAAATATAATTAATGTTTTCATAAGTTTGCCTTTAACCGCCGTAAAAATCTTCGCTTGGAAATGTTTGAAATATGAAAAAATAGACAGTTACAACAACAATGTGGAAAGGAGAATGAGAAACCGCCTATTTGGACCAGTTATCCTCTTTTCACAATGTCCTTATATCAACGAAGCTTGACTTATATACGTTTCAATATGTCTGACCCTAATTACAATAGTCACAAAACATTTACATTTGTACCATTAACACCCACGCGGAGATGAGAGCAACCCGAAACAAACTAAACATATCTATACATACAATTGCACGCATTTACTTATATAAAATGACATACTGTTTTGTTCGGGATAATTGTGAAAAGGAACGATCTTAATTCATGAAGCTGTCGATATTGCTCTAAACATCAATTAAAACTAGAATTGTTTTTGCAAAAAACAGATGTCTCCCCTCAAATATCTGTCAAAATCTCTCAAAACATTCCAACCTATAAATTTGGGACAGACAGACAGACAGTCGAGACATGGGTTCTGCACATCGCCTTGATGAGGTGAACATTTGACCCAAGTTTCATGAAAATCCTTCAGGCCGTCTTGGAGATATGGAGCGGACACGATTTGGGACGGACAGACGGACGGACAGACAGACAGACAGTCGAGACATGGGTTCTACACATCGCCTTGATGAGGTGAACATGTGACCCAAGTTTCATTAAAATCCTTCAAGCCGTCTGGGAGATATGGAGCGGACACGAAATAAAGCCTCAAACCTTTGACCTTCAAGTGTGACCTTGACCCTATATTGTCGAGACGCGGGTTCTGCACGTCGCCTTGATGAGGTGAACATGTGACCCAAGTTTCATGAAAATCCTTCAAGCCGTCTGGGAGATATGGAGCGGACACGAAATAAAGCCTCAAACCTTTGACCTTCAAGCGTGACCTTGACCTTGACCCTATATTGTCGAGACGCGGGTTCTGCACGTCGCCTTGATGAGGTGAACATGTGAGCCAAGTTTCATGAAAATCCTTCAAGCCGTCTTGGAGATATGGAGCGGACACGATTTCGGACAGACGGACAGACAGACAGACATAAGGACAGACAGACAGACAGACAGACAGACGCCCAGGACAAAAACAATATATCTCCCCTGTATACAGGGGGAGACATAATAACCAATGATACTCTATTGATATCCTTCTGGGGGACATAAGCCACTGTAATAATATAGTTTAAAAAAAAAAGTGTTTACAAATATATACCACACACGATTTTCATAACAAAGGTCTAAGACTTCAATTTAAGAAACAACTTGTTTTTTTTATGAAAAAAATACCTGATTGATTTTTAAATTGCTCACGATTTGTTTCTTTAAATGGATAACTATCCATGCCATCAAACCCTTTTTGGACTTTAATCTCCCTTATCTCCTCACTACAATAGTTATATTCTGAATGTAAAGTTGATTGACAACAACTTTTGTTAATATAACGCACTAGCTGAATAATATCATATGAAATATCAGAATGGGTTCGAACTCACAACCCCTGGATTGACAGCTTATGTCAGAATGGGGTTGGCTAGAAATGCATCTATTTCATAGTGATTGGAAAGAAATTGAAATATTACTACTACAGCAACATGCTGCCCCGATTTGAAACGAAAATTAATTTCATTCTAAGGCCCGTCATAAAGAAAGTTCTCCAGCATGCCGCGCAGGCTCACCTGGACAGACAGTTTTCGCCTCCTGTGGATTTTCTTTTTCAGGAAGCATTACTCTGAACCTCTATCCCTATGAGACGGATTGTGTCGGCCCGGATTAGCCTGCGCGGACTGCTGATATAAGAATAGCTGTAGAAAAAAAAAATGTGATATCTAGAATATTGAAATAATATTTTTGAAGATAGTTGAACAGATTGTGTAAAAATGAGAAATAAATCGTTTTTCAGTAATTGTTATATTTCCTACAAAAGTTTTCAAAAATCATCCGCTTCATGTTTGTCATAATCTATCACGTAAAGGGTTATACACTGAGAGTTTATTTATGTGTGTCATAATCTATCACGTAAAGGGTTATACTATACACTGAGCGTTTATTCATGTGTGTCCTAATCTATCACGTAAAGGGTTAAACACTGAAAGTTTATTCATGAAAACGTACGAAATCTGTGTGAGGTCAACATGTTCTTCTGAGTTCATCATTTGTTTGTGTATATGAATATTGCGTGTCTAGAGTGTGATCTTCTGAGTTCATCAATTGTTTGTGTATATGAATATTGCGTGTCTAGAGTGTGATTTTTTTTCAATGAAATCTCAAGATTGTAAAATAACATATTGACAACAATCTAGTCCACAATGGAAATACATTTTGAACTCATAAATGGGAAATGCGGAAGGATTTGTGTGAACTTCTATAATAAGGCGCGATACAAATAGTGTGATACGAATGAAAGCCAATCAAAAGCAGTATTCACAAATCATTTCGCGAGGGTGCGACGAAAGTTGCATTTTCGAAACCAGGCCTCCTATGAGCTACGGATCGTGTAAAATAGTACCGAATATCTGCCTGTCTGGTGTCTGGCATCTAAAATATCATTGCAGTACTGGTAACTTACTGCCTGTATACATATATATAACGGTAAAGATATATCATAGTTAAGTTATAAAATGAACCAATAGTACTGGTAACTTACTGCCTGTATACATATACATAACGGTAAAGATATATCATAGTTAAGTTATAAAATGAACCAGTAGTACTGGTAACTTACTGCCTGTATACATATACATAACAGTAAATATATATCATAGTTAAGTTATAAAATGAACCAATAGTACTGGTAACTTACTGCCTGTATACATATACATAACAGTAAAGATATATCATAGTTAAGTTATAAAATGAACCAATAGTACTAGTAATTTACTGCCTGTATACATATACATAACAGTAAAGATATATCATAGTTAAGTTATAAAATGAACCAGTAGTACTGGTAACTTACTGCCTGTATACATATACATAACGGTAAAGATATATCATAGTTAAGTTATAAAATGAATCAGCAGTACTGGTAACTTAATGCCTGTATACATATACATAACGGTAAAGATATATCATAGTTAAGTTATAAAATGAACCAATAGTACTAGTAACTTACTGCCTGTATACATATACATAACAGTAAAGATATATCATAGTTAAGTTATAAAATGAACCAATAGTACTAGTAACTTACTGCCTGTATACTTATACTTACTGCCTGTATACATATATATAACGGTAAAGATATATCATAGTTAAGTTATAAAATGAACCAATAGTAATCGGGAAACGCCGTGATATAACTGAAGAAGTGTTGGAGGCGGTGGTAAACACAAAAAATTAATTACTCTTTGATTCACCGGAACTAATGATTCGACATTTTAAATGCAAATGTGACGTATTAAAATTCGTTTTAAACGGTAAAATCTAAAAGAAATCGTCCAAACCGAGAAAGGAGGATTAATAAAAAATATATATGTATCGATGTGTACAATTGATTGATTGGGGTTTAACGCTGTTTTCAACAATGTTTCAGTCATATCACGACGGCAAGTTCACCTACTCATGCCTTTCCTTGTTTACCTACACCAGTACACCACACAACATACTTTCCAAGTAACTGGTTGCTTTTCTACATAGACTGTTAAACAGCCCATTGGTGAAAGACGAATGAAGCATGTCACAGTGACTTTTGTTAAACGTCGGAAAGAATGTTGGCCGAGCTGGGATTCGAACTCATAACCCCTTGATTGACAGCCCGCGTCTCTACAGACTGAGCTACCGGGCCGACGTTTACAAAGTACATAGTCATATTTATACATGAATACATATTTAATTTGGAATTTATAGTAAAATTAAACATGAATTAGAAATAAATTAAACATGGATTAAACATGAAAATTATAAACAGTAAGTAAGTAAGTAAATATTTTATTAAAGTGACATGTGTATAACATGTAATAAAACATAATACAAAGTTTGTTGGAAAAACACCAGGACACGTGGGCCTATATGTCACTATATATAAAGGTAATGTCTATGTACGTAAATGCATGTATTCTTATCAATTTGTGGTTCATCCAGTCTATATACATATCATCCTCGTTACCCAGGCTATTCATAAAATACATGATACCCTGGGCAAATTGGCTATACAAATCTTGTACTCATGAATAATTTATGAGGTGAAAAGCAGCCGCTTGATTGGCCGCATGACACAAACCTCATGCGATACGAAAACTACAGTGTAGTTACGGAGGAAATCCTGGTGCATGCTTCACGAAGTTTCGCTAACCAATTTTCCCAGGGTATCATATATTTTATGAATATCCTGGGTACCGAGGATGTATACATATATACATATATACACATCTATAATTCCAACAATGGTCTCGTTCGAGCAGGCCGGCTTGTACAAGATGCAGATATTGCATCCCCGAACAAAGACATCCATATTTCAGGTCTGCTAGGATTTTAAGGAGGTATGGTGTACTTTATTGAAAGCAACGTGCTTTAACATATAAAGGTTCTTCTGATGCATTTTAATAGAACGATAATCCGTAACGGTACTGACAAAAGTATACATACAATTACGGATCATCAGTGCTATCAGCGCTCAATTATTTTATGTTTTTACAAAAGTAAATCGGTATAACCCAATCGTCCTTGCACGTTCAGTGGATTCTATAAGTGCGATAATATCATATACGTCTTGAGGATAAGCAATGTAAAAATATGATACTGTTCTTTGGGAAAGAAAACGCATTGAAAACGTGTAATAACATTTAAATAGCGGAATAAATAATGTGCAATCCTGAAGTCAATAATGATTGTATGAATGGTAAATCAAGCAAACAACGTAATTTAACACTTCAACATTTACGACAATTGATAAATGAGCCGTTCCGCGAGAAAACCAACATAATGGCCTCTGCGTAATGTATCGGACCAGATCAACCTGCGCAGTCCGCGCAGACTGAACCGGACCGATACATTCCGTCTCAGGGTGATAGAGGTATAGACTAATGATTTCTGAAACAGAAAATCCACAGGAGGCGAAAAGTGTCTATCCGGGTAAGCCTGCGCGGCATGCTTAGGCTGATCCGGATCAATACTTTACGCATAGTCTACAATGTTGATTTTCTCGTTTGACGGCTCAAATGTATGGTATATTGAACCAGGAAGTTTAATGTTGATACGGAGTTTAAATAGTTATGAAAGAATGGCCTTTAAGAGCAATTTCTCACCTTTCCACAATGATTTCATTATTCTTCTTTTGCAAAGGCGTCAACAATCGATGATCTTAGGCAAAGGGTCAAACATAACAGATAACTGAACATTTATATAGCCAATATTTTTTTTATTGACGTAAACTACATAGTTTCTTGTCGAACAATAAATCATAGTAATATATACAATATAAAAAAACATGCAACAAATTACATAACACATGAAATATACACAAAATCGAATGTTTATAATTCCAAAAAGATAAAAGAAAAACCGGACAAAAACCTAATAAATAAAAAAATAAAATACACACAAATAAACTAATCCCTATAAATGCTTCCTCAATATTACAAATAATTTATTGAAGAGTAACATTTCAAATTATTTCACTAGACCTCCTTGGTGTAATAGTTTAATAAATAATCTTTTGTTACAGTAGAGATTTGTTACAGCATATTGTTTATCAAACTATTTCTCCGGATACATTTCACAACTTTTTGGCGACATTCTTTCGGGCGATGTTTTCCATTGCCTCTCACCTCTGATATATGTGAGAAAGTAGTCAGTGGCTTCGAAAGAATGTTGTGTAAGTACTGGTGTGGGAAAGCCAGGAAAACATGGGTAGGTGCACTGACCGCCGTGATATGACCAAAGCTGTTGAAAGCGGCGTTAAACTCCAAACAAACAAACAAACAAACAAACATTTCACAACTTACATAAACAAATAAAGGAATGCAAGCAATTCACAAAAGTTTATGTAAATATAGTCGTTTCTAAACAAGATCTCCATTACGTAGAACAGTTCACGTTTATCCTTTCCCATATACACCATATGTACAGCAGACGACTTTGAAAACAACTTGGCAAAAATGAAGAAAATCACTCTAACCTTGGTATAATTATTGAAAAGACTTCAAAACATTGTGGCAAACGGTGAAATTGCTCATACTGAGCAATATCTTCTTTTGCCATAATGTTTTCAAAAGTCGCCTACGGTAGAAATAGTTTAGCTGCTTGTAACTGTATGGGACTGGGTATATTAGCTGCCGCTTTTTTCCCACTACATATTCATCCTTAAAATGCACACGTCACCAACTCCCGTTGCACGTGTCTTTAACCCGTTCCCACTTGTAGACGTATTATTACTCATTTGCAGCAGACGACTTTTGAAGACATTGTGACAAAAGGAGAAATTGCTCAAAACGAGCAATTTCACCTTTTGTACTATGTTTTCGATTTTTTTCAGTACATACATATATTCATTTATAGAGATTTCCAAAAATGTTGTATGATTGATTTAAAAGTCGTCTGCTGCATATTTGCAGTATGTGGGAAAGGGTTAAACAACAGTTGCTTATACATAACGTTAACAGTATTTGCGAACAATGCACGTGCAGTATGTGGGTAAGGGTTATACAATAGTTGCTTATACATAACTTTAACAGTATTTACGAACAATGCACGTGCGTGTAGTTGTATCAATGTTCGTTAATAATCAGTTAATGTTTAGAAAAAAAAACCTATCAGCATCGATAGTTACTAATTCGTTAACAGTCCAGATGGATGCTACCAGTTACTGGAATTCTGCAGGATCGGGGTCAAATGCCACGTTAAACTTACGACAAAATCCATCCATCTTTAACGCATAGGCACTCGTTAAACCCGGTCACACTAACCATGACGCACCGTCCGCCCTTCTGTCCACAGCGACCTATACCCCCGAAGTTCCTTCGTCTGCTTCCTCTGTCGATACATCTGTTCCTGATTCGATGTCTAAAACATACTGCTTTGGAGTCCACTTTCAATGTTACTAATGACAGAATTGTTGTGAAGAGTAGTACTGAGATGAAGGTAGATTGTATGGTAATGTTGGCCATGATTCCTTAAATGTTTCCGAATCCCTGAAAAGAAAGAAATAAAGTTTTATTAAACGATTTCAAGAAATGTGTTATTAAGCGAGCCTCTGGACGAGTTTAATAAAACTTTATGAAATGACAACGAGTGTCAGATTTTTTTCTATTACATGACGAAACACAAAAAGAAATTCTGTTTTTCGCTGTCAGAAAATAGTCCAAACATGTAATACTTAATAAACTCGTACCTAATCACACAACAATATTTTTATGTCACCTTTGGTTTAAACTTATTTATTTTGCGAAGCAAGCATTCAGATTGTATTAATCACGCTGTCTGCTCCCTGGAAACTTTACCAGTACTCGCGAAACAATCCCAAAGTCAGAACCAGATCATCACGGGACTCGAACCCGTCACCTTTCGACAGCAAAGATCAAGATAGGCTTTCATTTCCGCCCACGCAATCTGACCATGACCTTCTTTGTTCGTATCAGAGTGGCCCGGTGGTCAAGTGATTAACACGTTAGACTGTCAATCCAGGGGTCCGGGGTTCAAATCCTGGTTCGGGTTCTTGATCTTTCTGAGGTGCGTTCAGTGTCTCATATTCTACTTAAGTTCAAGTACTGGTACTTTGCAAGACAAAAGAGCCTCGCGTGTATCTATGCTATGCACTGAGCACGTTAAAGAACCAATGGGTCTTTTTCGGAAAGAGTTTTGCACCCGAACTCCTTTGTATCTAACTCTGTCTCTTGTATATTTATGCACCTGTCACATGCTTGTGTATAATATAGTGTACACTATCAAATGAGTCTATAGAAGCTAAACAGGCTTATGCTCGATCAGAGTAATTGGTCTCTATAATCATAATATAAAATCATTTATAACAAGTCCTGCAATCACACTGGAAGCATCAAGAGACACTTCAGCATGTCGATGTTTTGTGACATGTGTTCAGAAACGATACTTTTGTTAAATTTTCTAAAGTTTAACTATTCAATAATAATTCAAATATCTTACCTTTGTTAGATATATCTTTGGCACTTTTACACCTATCACAGAGTTTTGACTGCGAGTTTTATATATTAATCTTTAGTATATCTCTAATTGTTGAAAAACAGGTTTGTTTCTTCGTCAGCAAAATTTATAATTTCGCTATGCTCGAAACAGAAGTAGTGGTATATTAATTTTGTTTACCCTCGTCATGCAGATGTAAACTGTTGTGTAATAATTTCGATAGACACGACATTTTATACAATGCGCCTAGGTTTTTCCCATAATCAAATTAAAACTAGATCAAGTATGTGAGGTGCTAGCTATATCAATTACCAAATACGCGATGAGTAGGTCACCTGGTGAATACCCGCGAGTGGGGTGGTAAGTAGATCGGGTTTGGAAAGGGGTGGGGCATTTTACGATATTGCAACGGGTGCCAAGGGCAAGGCACATTTCTTAGCCTAGTACTGGTTTGCTTACCCAGGGATCATGAATACGTGAACTGTTGCCGTGATATAACTGAAATGATGTAGAAAACGTCGTAAAACGCCCTATGTAACAGCAAGCTTTGCTTTGAAAACACAATATAAAATGCTCTGGACAAGAGACCAAGGAATATTCTTTTTGTCGGACCCTTTATGTGTAGAACTCTTGTTTGTGCGGTATCTGAGAAAGGGAGTTAAATGCCCAATATCAAAAGTTCTTGTCCGATTCCAGTTATTTAGTAGAAATGTTCCTTCAGAGCTCTCTATGCAAATTGTTCAAGCCATAGCAGTTGGTTGAACAAAAGAGGAGCGAGGCGGCTTCAGAAAAGGCAAAATTACAACAATTTTAAAACTCTATTTTTATGAAGTGCTTGTCTTATTTGTTCCTCAGTCGCTTTCTTCATAATTATTTAAGCCATATTGAGTTGTTGGAAGACATAGTTATCAGGCGGCACCAGAAAAGGGGTATTTGAACTTTTAGCTTCAATGATATCTCATCCTAATACACTGGGAAATTTCAACAAAACTTCACAGAAAGTGGTCATCTTTCAATTTTTTTCAAAGATATAAATTATAACCACACATTTTCTTGCTGCGGCAGATGAATGGGGGTAACTGCATCATTTGTAAACTTCTTCTTCTCTGAATCCGCTTGTCAGATTCAAGATAATTTAGTACAAATGTTCTAGTTCCCTCTACAAGATTTGCATAAGCTGTATTGATTAGTTGAAAACACGGCAGCCGGATGGCATCAAGAAAGGTGCAAAAATAACAACACTTAATATGTCTCTTTCTTTTCATGTTTTTGTCTGATTTCAGGATTTAAAGCCATATTGATCGGTTTGAAAGATGGCTGCCATGCTGCATCGGAATATAATTAATATGAATTTTCTTTTAGCTTTAACCAAATCTCCTCCTAACACACGGGAATGATACTTTGGTGGTTCTCATACAAAACGTTCAAGGTTTAAAGCGACTGAAAATCCAGAGTGCGCACGAAAAAAAAAAAAAAAAAAACAACAACTCGAATTCGCCCGAAATGTTATTCTTTATGTTTATCAAGTAAAACCAAGGAAGAAAATGTATCGTTTTTATCATTAAAGTGAACTTGAGTCGTTTTCAATTGTCCCGATGGAGGGGTTTCCTATTTAAAAATACTTACCCCGTTACTGACAGGGTAAAATTTGAGATGGAAAAAGTATCGAAAAAAAGAAAATCTCACCGATTATAGGGGTATGTAATCAGTCAGTTATCATATTTTAATGCCCAAATACAAAAATAACACTTATTTTTTAAAATTGGAAATTTTATTTTTTTTCGACAGTTGGTATCTGGAGTTCAGTCGTATTAATATCATTACAAATGTCCTTTATTGATAAGTTTCATTTACAGTGTCCACCCCTAGCAGTTTCATTCAGCTTCTCATTAACTTTTCTCGACATTTGTAGTAACACATATACTACATATGCCGAATCCAAAATGTTATCAATGACTATCAAGCAGGTTTTAGCATGGGTTTTCACAACAGACAACATGTTTATTCTTCATACATTAATCCAATTAGCATTTAAAATAAACAAAAATTGTTCTGTGCATTCATTGACTTAAAACAAGCATTCGACTCAGTATGGAGAAGTGGGGATTGGCACAAACTATTAAGCATAATGTAAATGGAAAATGTTTTAAACTCATTCAAAACATGTTCAGTGGAATTAAGTATGTGTAAGGGTTAGCGGCACGTGCTCGAACCTATTCTCGTGCGAGGTTGGGTTGAGACAGGTTAGAACATGTCTCCAATAATCTCTTATTTGTACATTTAATGATCTTCATGACTTTTTCGAAAATACGGGTATACTTCATTGCATTAGCCTCCCTTTTCCAACTCTGATATAGATACAAGTGAATACTTTTCTTACGCTTTTTGTCCTTCTTTATGGTGACGAAAACGTCGTCCTTATCAGTAATACAGCAAAAGATTTACAGAATGCTTTAACGTTTATCATAAATATTGCAAAATATAGGAAACTGTCGGTAAAACATTTCAAAATCTAAAAATGTAACAAAACCCATAACTTTACATATGAATGGAAGTAAATGAATACAAGTATATAGGTATCATATTCGGTAGATCCCCTAGATATGCAAATAAGTTATTCATTATGATGCGTGCGCTCTCTCTCTCTCTCTCTCTCTCTCTCTCTCTCTCTCTCTCTCTCTCTCTCTCTCTCTCTCTCTCTCTCTCTCTCTCCCTTCTCTCTATCTCCCTCTCTCTCTCTCTCTCTCTCTCTCTCTCTCTTCTCTCTCTCTCTCATTTATTGGAAAAATGGTCTATGACAAAAGTGCTTTGTGCGTGCTATGCGCGTGCGTCTATCTCTCTCTCTCTCTCTCTTTATTGGTATATGTTCTCTGTCTTGTGCTTGTCTTGCTTCGCGTGCGCTCTATCTCTCTCTCTCTCTCTCTTCTCTCTATATCTCCTCTCTCTCTCTCATCTCTCATCTCTCTCCATCTCTCCTCCCATCTCTCGTCTCTCTCATTTATTGGAAAAATGGTCCATGACAAAAGTGCTTTGTGCGTGCTATGCGCGTGCGCTCTCTCTCTATCTCTCTATCTCTCTCCCTTTCTCTCTATCTCTCTCCCTCTCTCTCTCTCTCTCTCTCTCTCTCTCTTTCTCTCTCTCTCTCTCTATCTCTCTCTCTCTCTCTCTCTCTCTCTCTCTCTCTCTCTCTCTGTCTCTCTCTGTCTCTCTCTCTCTCTTTCGCCTTCCTTCGCAATGAAAATACCGCTCTCATACGAGAGTGTATTGCAATTGTGAATTGAAGACTTAACTTTCTTTTATATTTCACAATTCTGGTATTTGAACTATGTATTCTATTTGTAGAAGCTGAGAGAAATAAAGGTATTTGTATTGTATTGTATTGTATTGCTATAATGTAGGTGATCAATCAGGGCTACGCTTGCCCTTTGTTTCTGAGATGCAACCATAAATAGGTTGAATTAGTAGATTGTATACTCTGAATGCAACAGTTGGTTCAGTACAGTCAATACATAGGAAGACAATGTACTGTCATGAATGTACCTGTTGGGATTTCCGTAGAGATATTGGGTAATATGATAATTAAAAAAGTATTATGAGGACTGAGTGATATATTCGGATCTGTGGTAAATTAATTTTCACAAGACCAACAAGAATTTATGATCTTGAAAATATTTCAATCTGGCCTGATGCATCACTACTTGTCTGCCATGGTGGGGATTTGTTTTAGATACATATTTATATATGCAATTCTGCATCTTCTCTTAACCAACCAAATCTACCTTCACCTTCAGTACTTTCAGTACTTTGATTTAACTTTTACACAGGTAGACTGCTTTGCAAACACTGTGACAAAAGTAGAAATTGCTCATTATGACTTTTCACATAGTCACAATGTTTTTCTTTCAAATCGAGTAGTATACTTTATTTTGAGAGCTTTACCCTATTTTGCAGAATTTTTGTAAATGAATGTTGTTAACCTTATTTTTTAACCATGTTGTTTTTGTTTAATTTACGGGAGAACCATAATTACGTTCGAGAACTTGTGGCTCGACCCTTTTGTTTTATTGGTAGACTTGCGCATGCGCAGAGGCTGCCATAGTCATAGTGAGTTTGAAGTCACGTGATGTATATGCCCTTCACCACCAACAATCAAGTGCAACTTTGGTTTGACTAATTTACGAATGCTCACAAAAGCAAACATAGAGTAACGAAAAAATATCCGATTATTCAAGCTTATAATAGAAAATAACAAGTCTTGTAAGTGTAAATATCATATTTAAAGTGTACACAATTATTTAGATATCACTACGCCAATATAGCACTGCACCGCGCAATTACCCTTTGTAAATTGTAACCCTTTTTTCCCTCTCGGCAGAGATGTAAACATCCACTCGCCCGCTAGCATAAGCGAGTGGAATGAAGGATCGGCTAGTACGAAATTCTAGGCGCTAGTCCATACATATTCGTTCATGTCCTTATTCATAAAGATAGTATGCATTGCTAAGCCTTTTCTTTCTCTTTCTCTCAGTCCATCTATTCCTTCGACAACGATTAACGATGACTGTTGCATTTTGGATAGGTGCTTTCGACAGGTCCGCGTCTAAAGAAACAAATTTCATCAAATTATTTGAGCGCTTTAAATCACTTGTTTATAAAGCGTTTAGAATACTTTGATTATAATAGGCAGAACGAATAACGAATAAATCTTGCAAGAAATCGATCATTTCTTTCGGCCAAAATCAGGTAAATGACCCGCGGATATTGGTTGTTACAACATAACTGATTCATCCTTTTATTCTAAATTTGTATTACACAGTTCAAAATTAGATTTTGACAGTTTGTTCGGTAAGATTTTGACGCGATTCAAGATTTTGACGCGATTATTTCGTTCATAGAGTCAAAGACCTAATAACACATTGTGTTATTAGGTCTTTGATAGAGTTGATTACTAACCATGCACGGCAGGCGAGTTTTTCATTAGGATAAGTGCAACACTCAATTCCCAATCCTGCTTGCCCTTTAACAAATCACAACCCACCACAATATAAAAACTCTGCAGCAGACGAATTAAAAAAATCTGAGCAAAGATAAGAAAATCACATTTATTGGAAGTGTAATCATTGAATATAGTTGAAACATTGTTGCAAAAGGAGAAAGCTTGTTATGAGCAATTTCTTCTTCTGCATCAATGTTTTCAAAAGTATGCAAGTGGGAAAGGGTTAAATAAGAAACACTTTTTCAAATGATAGTCAGTTGGCTATTCTAGTATATAATGTCCGTCTTAAATATAATGACAAAACTTTCAAAAAACAAGAAAAAGATTTTTTACAATTTAATTGAAAACATATTTAATCAAAGTTGGGAAAGTTGTCCCTTTCGTGCCTTTTTTATGATAGTTCAAATCACAAGCAAAACTTATGGGACAGAGTTGACAAATAACACATTGACACAATTCCGATTTAGGCTTTGTTTCTGTCAAACTGCTGAAGAAGACAACACTGAGACACACATTTTGATTACAAAGTTTATTTAAAAAAAGAATAATTTTATTTATGATAAACAACATTACAATGATGGTGTAGAAAATACATGTCAACAATACATTTTTCAATTTGTACATTCATTGCACAGACCAAATCTTAGCAAGTTTTAAATTATGGACCTCTCTCAGCACATTTTGTTCTCAATTCATTACTTCTTGGCAGATTTTACTGCTAAAATTGATGATTTTTTTTATTTTTGGCCGATTGCTCTAGCAATTCCGGTCTATAGATTGGCGATATCTGTCTATCCGTCTGTCTGTTCGTCAACATTTTGGTTAAGTTTCAGGTTGAGGCAAATTCAGCACTGGAAAGGGTTACACACTTGAAACTTTGCCTGAAGGTAACCGGTAAAATAAATATTCATATATGCACTTCTGTATCTCTTCTTAAACGATCGCAATTCTACCTTCAGTACTTTGTACTTTGATATTTATATTCTAATGATGTATACCATTTATTTGACAATAAGATAACACAATTGAGCCGACCCGCGGGAAAACCAACATTATGTCAGACTGATCAGGGCCGACACATTACGTCTCAATGAGATAGAGGTATAGAATAATGATTCCTGAAACAGAAAATCCACAGGAGGCGAATCTCAAAGAGGGTCACCAAAAGAACAGTTCAACAAAATCATTTGAAAACTAGCCAAACACTTTAGGTCAAGAAGATTTCAAAGTTTTCACTATAGCCAGGGACGTAGATTAAATCGTATCTACGTCCCTGTTATAGCCAAATAAGACAAAACAGCAAATCAGTTAAATCAAATGACATCTTTGCACACAAGATCATATGAAGAAATTTACCGATTGCATAAGGGTTTACCGTGTTTTCCAAGGACAAATGTGTAGATAAATGAAGCCGGCGATGACACTCCGGGGGTAAATGCGACGGATGACAGACAGTGCATATTTATACTGGTACCCGGCTTCGATGACTGTCTTTATGATAAGTGATTTGTTTATGCTTTACGCCGCTTCCAACAAGTATTCAGATATATCACGGCGTTTCCCGGATAAGTTACTAGTGGTACAGACAGTGCATATTTATACTGGTACCCGGCTTCGATCACTGTCTTTATGATAAGTGATTTGTTTATGCTTCACGCCGCTTTCAACAAGTATTCAGATATATCACGGCGTTTCCCGGATAAGTTACTAGTGGTACAGACAGTGCATATTTATACTGGTACCCGGCTTCGATGACTGTCTTTATGATAAGTGATTTGTTTATGCTTTACGCCGCTTCCAACAAGTATTCAGATATATCACGGCGTTTCCCGGATAAGTTACTAGTGGTACAGACAGTGCATATTTATACTGGTACCCGGCTTCGATGACTGTCTTTATGATAAGTGATTTGTTTATGCTTTACGCCGCTTCCAACAAGTATTCAGATATATCACGGCGTTTCCCGGATAAGTTACTAGTGGTACAGACAGTGCATATTTATACTGGTACCCGGCTTCGATGACTGTCTTTATGATAAGTGATTTGTTTATGCTTTACGCCGCTTCCAACAAGTATTCAGATATATCACGGCGTTTCCCGGATAAGTTACTAGTGGTACAGACAGTGCATATTTATACTGGTACCCGGCTTCGATGACTGTCTTTATGATAAGTGATTTGTTTATGCTTTACGCCGCTTCCAACAAGTATTCAGATATATCACGGCGTTTCCCGGATAAGTTACTAGTGGTACAGACAGTGCATATTTATACTGGTACCCGGCTTCGATGACTGTCTTTGTGATAAGTGATTTGTTTATGCTTTACGCCGCTTCCAACAAGTATTCAGATATATCACGGCGTTTCCCGGATAAGTTACTAGTGGTACAGACAGTGCATATTTATACTGGTACCCGGCTTCGATCACTGTCTTTATGATAAGTGATTTGTTTATGCTTTACGCCGCTTCCAACAAGTATTCAGTTATATCACGGCGTTTCCCGGATAAGTTACTAGTGGTACTGGTTCATTTAGCCTGACACCAGCAAGTCAGTCGAGATGCTAACCCTACAATCCTGAGCGCCAAGGTTGGCTGTCATTACTACCAATTTTAATGTGTATTTGTGTTAAAAAATGGTGGACGCGTTGTTGTCTCTTGTATGGCTGCGATAAACATTTGAAATCGCACACATATACATCGGTATAAAATGTTCGTTTCCTGTTTTGTTGTATTTCGTTTGGGTGCCAGATTAGTTAACATGTCAGGACTTAGTTTAATACGGATGTCTGAATGTCGGTTAACCGGAAACATTTTTAATAACGACTCGTACGAGTATTCATTCATGCATTCTTTGTAGGTTACACGCTTAACATGCACGCATTATTGTAAGCGATTATTACCGACCATATCCTTACCCTTTCACTACCGAATTTCACAAAAATCGACTAGTCCATGTTGAAAATTGGACCACACCATTTTTTTTTATCCAACAAGAAATTTGGACCACTCCATTTTTTTTATCCAACAAGAAATTCAGTAAAATTTAATGTCTTAGTGGCAAACAATACATATTTCAGGGGATACAGCTCGTTATGAGCTGTCTCACCTGATTTGCTGTGCACTGAAAAGGTTCAACGTAAACCCGATCTGCAGACATCCTGTCTAAACCCCATCCTTACGAATCAAATAACAGAAAGATATACTTATTTTTATATATATTTTATACCCTGTACGATACCCTAACATGGGATGGGACCATTCAAAATGCTGATGAACTAGTTATTAACCATTCACTCAATGAGCCGTCCCACGAGAAAACCACGAGAAAAACCAACATTATGGTCACTGCGTAATGTATCGACCCAGATCAGCCTGCAGCCGCGCACGATAATCCGGGCCGGCATATTTCGTCTCAGGGGGGGGGGGGGGGGGGGGAGGGGGGGGGGGGGGGTAGACGTATATAGTAATGATTCCTGAAATATAATATGCACAGGTGGCGAAAAGTGTAAGTCCGGGTTAGCCTCCGCGGCATGCTTAGGCTGATTCGTATCGATACTTTACGCAGAGTCCACAATGTTGGTTTTCTTTCGGGACGGCTTAAATATAGCCACATTTGCAAGCATAACAGGCTACATTTGAAAAAAGATTGTCAATCTAAATGTTCATATGCGTATGCTGCAGAGTTCATGTATGTGAGAAAACGGGTAACATTTCACATGATGTTTCGACTATAACAAAAACGCACTCGGATGTCACGGTTTTGAAATTATATCCCTATAACTATTTTCATCTTTTTTTCAAATTTATCTGTCATTAATTTACTTCCGTCTAACTTGAGGTTTGGTCTATACAATAGACCACGTCACACACAAAACCGGCAATGTCCGGATTTTTTTAAACGACCGAAATGCATTACATCCCTGTGCAGCCGTTTTGTTCCATCCAAACCGATCACTATCTATAACGGTATCTAGCATCATGCTTGAACGGCTGAATGGACTGGCGAACGGGATACATACTGATCAGACTGCTAAGACTATTGGATTGATCTGGATATTTGATGATCGCAACATCCCAACATACCGTTTATCGTGTGACGAAGCCATATTAATTACTTGGGTTGGCGTTGCATCATTAACATGCACTTCTGACAAAAAGAAGGTTTGGCCAGTATATTTTAACAGAAAACCCATTAAAATCACCTTTCTTTTTGATATTATTTGAAGGCCATATGTTGTATTATCATCATTACTGTTATCATTATTATTATTATTAGTAGTAGAAGAAGTAGTATAATCATTATTAGTATATATTTATGCTATCAGCTCGTTTGATTTGTTGATCTTCGTTGGCGGCGTTGATTAAGTTTTGCGTTTAATAACAGCCGTCACACCGGACTGGCGTCCCTACGGCGTCCCTACGGCGACCCAGGACGTGGAAGGAACGCCATGGACGCCGTAGGGTCGTGGTGAGAACGCATCAAGACGCCGTGTGGACCCCAAGGACGCCGAAGGTCGCAGAGCGACGGCGTTTACTTTGGACATGTTCAAAGTAAACGCCGAGGTTCGGCGTCCTGAGCGCGTCCTGGCTCAGGACGCCGTGGGATCGCCCTGAGGTCGCCATGGTCGCCGTAGCATCGCAGTAGGAACCCGAACAACGCCAAAGGAACGTAGTACAGACGTGGTAGAGTCGCCATGTAAACGCGGAGAAAAGGATCGGGGGAACCAATGGCGACCTTACTGCGTCCTTACCACGTCTATGGGGTTCTTACCACGACCCCATCACGTCTATGGCGTCCTTACCGCGATGTCAGGGCGGATATTTCGGGATTTGAGCTATTGTCCGCGACCTTACAACGTTCTCAATGCGTCCCTGCGGCGTTAATGGCGTTTCTACGGGGTGCCTACTACGACTATTGCGTTTCTACGGAGTTTGCACTGCGTTCCTAGCGCGTTCCTACTGTTCGCCCTCGAAGAGCTATAAAACCCAATATTTCATCTATCTTTATCAGTGTATTTCTCGTACTCACCATCATCAGGGCCGAATAAATGATGAACTTGCTCGCACTGCAACATATACTTATTGTCCAGCAACAGCAGCAGGCAGATGATCATGTCATAGCTGTAAAACTGATCAGACGGCGAAGGAGAAGAAGGGCAAGGCTAAGAAGATGCTGGGTAAGACCATGGCTCGGTGATGTCCGAAGAGAACAGTTTGGCCACTTCAACCGCCTCATGCCTGAGCTGAGGCGAGAAGATCCGGCATCGTTCCAGAATTTCCTTAGGGTTCAACCAGAAATGTTTGATGAGCTGCTCACCAGGCTTGGCCCACGAATCACCAAGCAGGATACAAACTACAGGAAAGCCATCAACCCAGGGACGAAGCTGGCAGTCACTCTACGCCACCTAGCGTCTGGTGACATGTACTCCAGCATGAAATTCGACTTCCGACTCCCAGCGAATACATTGTCTCTTGTCGTGAAGGAAGTATGTCAGGCCATAGTAGGCGAGTACAAGGATGAGGTGATGAAGTGCCCTATCACTCCTGGGGAATGGACAACAGTAGCCGAGAAGTTCGAGCGCCGCTGGAACGTCCCTCACGCGTGTGGTGCGCTTGACACGTTGCCATAAGAAAGCCAGCAAACAGTGGGAGCCTGTACCACAACTACAAGGGATTCTTCTCCATCGTGTTAATGGCACTAGTAGATGCTGATTACAACTTTTTGTGGATAGACGTGGGGGGAGATGGCTACAATGAAGCTTTCCGAAAGAACAGTGGAGTTTTATACTCGCAGCGAGGACGCCGTTGGGTCGCCTTGCAGTCGCCGTGGGAACGCCATGCACGCGGTAAGGTCGTGGTAGAAACGCTAAGAACGCAGTGGGGTCGCAGTGGGGTCGCCGCTGATCGCCGTATGGACGCCGCAGTGACGCCGTGTAAACTCAATAGAAACTCCAAGGACGCAGTAAGAACGCGGTAAGGTCGTATTGGGAACGCCGTGTACATACACAGATCGCAGAGCACAGAACTCCGGTGTGACGGCTGACTCGAAATCTGGATTTATTTTAGAAAAATCATTGGCGTTCTCAATGCGACCATCGGCGTTCTCCAAAATATGACAGTTTAGGACGCGGTAAGGACGCCAGTCCGGTGTGACGGCAGTATGAGGTCACTTACATGGAAACTATCAACCCTAATACTTTGAAACTTGGAAAACTTGTTCATCTAATACCCTTCTTCTTATTGTATGCTACAGATGTTAAGTGTGTTTATTGGGGTCAAAAACATAAATTCTGATGTATTTTGGTCGATTTTGAGAGTTACTTCTCAGACCACAAACCTGTTTGGACAACATGAAGTCCGGCTGGGTAATGACTGAAATATTTCAAAGAGTATGTTTAGTACACTACTATGTTCACTTTTTACAATTTTGAACTAACCATTTGTTCTAGATAAAAGAGTGATACATTTGTAAAATATATAGGGATTGATTAACAGGCATTGACCAGCTTATCTCATTTGCCTATCAATACACAAGACACGGCTTATGATCTTGACTGATTGTGACAGCCCATCCGACGTGAAGATCTTCCTTATCATGTATACGAACTTGGATTTATTTCCAGTATGTAAATCTTGTTTTCAATATTTGAAAAATAGCAGTTGTGTGCGGTCATTATAATATGTTAATATTCATTCCAAATTTGAAGATTTTTGATATAAAATAAATAAACCGTAAAAGGATGAGATCGGACGAGCGACAGGCACCCGCAGGCATTACGCAGAGGACTATATAAGAGGGAGTGAACAGGTCTTTTCTCCACAATAGTTCTCTTACTATATGATACTCTGGGTAAATTGAGCAAAACTTTATAAAGCATGCATCACGATTTCCTCCGTAACTACACTGTGGCAATTCATGACGAACGCAAAGGGAGGGTAGGATCAGCGGCACGTGCATCGATGGCGCATGTGCAGACACTTCGTTCTCTTGAACGCACATCTCTACCCTGGAGTTAAATTTCAAAATTCAAAATGGAAGCCTTCGTGTTGTTTCCGCTTGTTTCATTATCGATACCAGCAAGCTCGTTTTCCTGTTGTTTAAATTACGGAGCGGAATTATTTGCAAGTGCCCAATTAAACAAATCCTTATTTATCCACATTACAAACAGATACATCAGAGGTTCGTAATTAGGATCATTTACACAGCAACATCCATAATTGCCACCCTCCGCCATTTAGAAACTCTTCCAACTCTCGCTCGAAACAGGATTTTAGATAGTCGGGGTCAGAAGGTCATATGACATCACTAGAGTTAACACTCATGCCGTTCATGAAGAACCCGGATAACTCTGTAATATGAGGTTTGTGTCATGCGGCCAATCAAGCGGTTGCATTTCACATCATAAATTATTCATGAGTACGAGATTTTAACAACCAATTTTCCCAGGGTATCATATCTTTTATGAATAGCCTGGATACCGATGATGGTCCGTTAGATGAAACACAATATTGTTTTCTATGACTCAACTAGAGAGTCCATTCGAATTGATATGTCACGTGTCTTGTCACGTGTCATTACGGGTTTTACCAAAATAGCGAGAACAAATCTGCAATGTATCACATTCCTGTATTTTGTAATTGTTATGTTGGAAACGGCGTAAAACCCCCAATACAATCACACCTAGTTACAGGATATAGACAACCCACGCCTTTTATGTAAAACGAAATCCAATTTAAACTAATACATTCACAACTCATATAAACCGTCCCATGAGAAAACCAACAATGTGGACCCGGAGCGACGTAAGCATGTCGCGCAGGCTAACCCGGACATGCACTTTTCGCCTCCTGGGGGATGTTCTGTTTCAAGAATCAATACTCTATACCTCTATCCCCGTGAAACGAAATGTATCGGCCCGGATTAGCCTAGTCCCCGCGGGTTGATCTGGGTCGATACATCACGCAGAGTCCATAATGTTATTTTTCTTGTGGAATGACTCATATTACGCTATTAATGTCGTTCATTGTGAATCGAACATCGCGACAATCCTTACAGTATTATTGTAAAGGTATGAGTATTTAAACGCTTTCCTACATACAACACATCTGCAGGAAATGATTTTGAACACGTCTGGGCGAATGAATATATAACAAATCTTTATATATGAAAGTATTATTATTGCACATAATTGAAAACATAGTGGCTAAAGGAGAAATTGCTCATTATGAGCAATTTATCCTTTTGCCATAATGCTTTCATATTTCGTCTGCTGCAGCAGCGTCAGTCAGGGTCTGTATGTTGGAAATGGTTAATAAATTCTGACTGATTCTGGTTTTCAAATATCAAACTGCATACATGTATATATTTTTAAATGGTAAAATACCTGGTCTAACCAGGAGTTATGGGTTCAAATATCAGTGGGGGCAAAATGTCACTGTACATAGCTAATTGCATTAACTTTAAGCGATTCTTTGTTGATGAATTGATTGGTTGTGGTTTAATGCCGTTTTTAACATTTTCTCAGTCATATCACAGCGGCCAGTTTACCTACTTATGTGTTTCCTGGTTTTCTCACACCAGTTCCCCACACAACAATATTCCCATGCAACTGGCTGCTTTTCTACATAGACTTAGCCCATTGCTGGAAGACGAATGACGCTTGTCGCATTGGCTTTTGTCAAACGACGGAAAGAAAGTTGGTCGAGCCGTGTTTCGAACTCACAACGCCTGGAAGTAATTATTTGTATGTAGTATTTTTGTACATATAAATTCATGTTGTTGGTTTTTAAGATATTTTCTTGGCTTATCGAGGGAAGTTATCTTCTCGTTTTAGAGATTCCATTATACTGCAAATCGCTAGATGCGGCTTATGTGTGATAACAAAAATACATTACAAATACCATAACATGTTAAGCTTTTTCTAAACACAAACGTGTTTTGGCGCATCGAACCAGTCTTCTGTAATCAAAACTGTACGTGTTTGCAAAGCTTGGAGGCATTATCCGGCGTCCGTCCGTCTGTCTGCCTGAATTAGCATTCGTCCGTCCGTCAGGGTTTGCATGTATTGTTCAAAACGTTGTTTCTGTTTGGCGGATTCATTTCAAAGTGGTCGCACTTATACCATGTGATCAGGAGAACGGCAAAATACTAAGTGCATAACTCTAGTCTACTTACCTTAGTTATCTCCATTATCCCTTATTTAGTTCAGCCATTGTCTCAATTAATTTCCATTGTATCCATTTCAAACTGGTTTGAAGGTAACTTATGACCTACATATGTGCAGTATTTCATTAAAATAACTTTAGCGTCCTGCGTTTGGAGTATGTATATTGTGTCCTTCCATGTTCTTAGATACAATATTTCGAACACAAATCTGATCTGGTTTTTTTTAGGTGTAAACTCATTTTTTCATATTTTTTCTTCGGCCATTGTCTCAATAGATTTTCAATGTATCAATTCCAGGCTTGGTGTATAGGCAACTTATGGGCTACAGATGTGCAGTGCACAAGAAACATAATTCTAGCATGCTTTTGATTGTTTTCCATGTATCAGCATGAATTCAACGTACAGTGTGGATCTTTAGTCTTCTCTGATCTGGAAATATTATACTTAAAGGTCGCTGCTCGGTTGTTTGTTAATCGTTCGTCCTTCGTAATTTATTTTGTTTATACAAGAAAAACGTAAAACTTTGATACATTAGGTATTGGTTATTGGCATGGCAATTTGTGTTGTTTCATACATTTCTGGTTTGGTTTGTTTAAAGGTCGATGATTCATCATTTCAACAATGTTTGTCCATATTAACTATGCCATATGTCTTCACCTTACAAATGCCCTTATACCATCAGCACTTTCAGCGCTTCGATTATTCCTTACCTGGCTAAGCCGTGCTATCTGGCTTACATAGAACATATAAGGGAAATTAAGTTTATTTGTTATAACCTTTTTATGTTTAAACTACCAACATTTTTACAAAGTCTAGTCATTAAGATATAAATATTACCTTTATTATGATAAAATAACATTTGAAAAAAGTTTACGTTTTCTTGCTTCCTTTTTGTTTTTATAGCATCCTCTATGCTCCCTATATGTTCTATATACAAAATACTCTAAACACGTTTTCGGTCACTTTTAAGGTCAAATAAACTGAACTGTCCCTTGAGACTCAGAGTATTCTTGGTCGGTATGAATATATATCCCTTGAGCTGTTCACGAGTAACTTCCCCTGCAGCGGGAATGAATGTTTTGCTCTCGCTTTCGGGCTGCTTTTCCACAGATACACCATGCTCGTAAGTGTTTCGTTGATTCAATTATCAGACTAAGTTACATTTAATATGTCTATGGCGTTGTATATGGTATTTAATCACGCATAGCTTATATTTTGTCTTTTCATACGATCTTCATGGGTATTCGCTCCGTAGTAGTTTCGCACTTTACCTGATATTTTGTATTAACCTTGACTGTTGGTACTGTTGCTAGAAGGACATTGTATTCTTTTTGTTTATGAATTGTTATGACTTTTCTTCGGTTTTTCAATATAAAAACACTCCCTACAACCATTGCACTCAATATGATACAATCAAAATAAACCTAGCTCGGAAACCCGAAGTCGGAGGTCAATCACTTAAGAAACCTTTTTGTAGCTCTTGAATAAATGTATCAAATGGTGCAATAAATCGCTATCAAATACTACAACTTAAGCGCTAGCGGCGATTGAAGTAAAAAACGACTGAAAAAAGATACCTTACCTTTGAAAGGCTACCATTTGGAAACAAAGACCTATCTTAAGAATCGTTACGGGTACGTTGATTCTAAATATCTCAAAGTTTTTATAACCGAAATTTCAGCTCTCCTCATCTTAAACGCGTTTTTTTTTTTTTGCTTAATGCATAGCAATGGCTGTCTCTGAAAGGCTACATTTGGAAACAAAGGCCTAAATCAAAAATCGCTACGGAAAATATTTTTCTAAATATCTCGAAGTATCTTTAACCGATGTTTCAGCTCTCCACATTCAAAACTGTAGGAGAAGATAGGAAAATGGTTTTGGTTCTTAAAATGCTGTCTTTTGCTAGCTGCATAGCAACGGCTGGGTCCTTAACAACGAGACTCGACCACGCACACCTGAGCCCATATGGCACCTTTTCACCAAGTTTCATCGGTTTGTGCTGTTGAGCGTCGCTTAACAATCAACTGGACACACAGACACACAGGCGAAAAAAGCCTGACAATAAGGGATACCTAGTGAATCCCAATATAATGTAAAATCATAGATTTATCTTTTTTTTAATATTTGTATATTAAAAAAAGGAAAAAAAATTAAATTCAAATACATTTCGTTGGTAATCAAAAAGATGATTTTATTGTTTATTATTCTCACAAATTGGTGCTTTGATGTCTTTATAATGAAATGAAGCAGTGGATATGATTTAAAAAACCAACATTGTGGACTCTAACTAAAGTATCGACCCGGATCAGCCTTAGCATGCCTCGCTGGCTTACCCGGACAGACACTTTTAGCCTCCTGTGAATTTTCTGTTTCAGGAATAATTACTCTATACCTCTAGTCACCTGAGACCGAATGTGTCGGCCCGGATCAGCCTGCACGGAGTGCGCAGGCTGATCCGGGTCGATATATTACGCAGAGTTCATACTGTTGGTTTTCTGGTGGAACGGCTCATATGTACATATCCCTTGTTAAATATTGAGATAATTAGAAAGATGCATTACATTTGGTCCCTTAAACACCTGTCCCACCTGCAGTCGCATTTTGACGCATATGCAGTAAATGAATTAACAAAACATTGTGCATCATCCTTGTTTGCCATTTCTCCTTTTGCGACAATGTTTTCAACTCCATTCAATAACTACACTGTCATTTAAAGAGATTTTTGAATATTTTTGTCAAGGATATTTCAAAGTCGTCCCCTGTGGATTTTTTTTCTTTAAGTGGATAATCTATGTACAAGTAATTATATATAAATTGTGTACAAGTTGTCTCTCTTCTGTCTAAGTGTTATACAAGAAATATAATAACATGAAAACTATGCTGCAGTAGCAATGTGTCGCTTTGTATATTGTTACCAACAGCTTGAGTTTGGCGAGATTTAACCTGTTCCACTATACAAGGAGACGTATCGCTAATGGAACATGATATTCCCAATTTTTGACAGGTGTTGGTAATCCATTTCATTACATAAGTCATGTTTTGCAATTTGTTGTAGCCAATGAATGACATCGATGCTGTGCTTGCATCATTTTCCAAACCTTCCTTTTCCCTTTCCAATATATAGGTGCTTTCTGACGCCTCTAGAGCAGATAACCTTTAAACAATATTGTAACAAAAGAAGAAATTGACCAAAACGAGCAATTTCTTCTTTTGCTACAATGTTTTTAACTTTTTACAGTCATTCTACTTTTATTTACTGGAATTTTCCATATGTATGTATACCTAGATGTTTTGAAAGTCAACTGCCGTAGATTTGTTGTGTATGCGAGAAAGGGTTATCTGTAAATCCGTTACATGTTTCTACATGTGGGAAAGGGTAAATGATTTACTTACCTTGTCCAATAACGGATGCGAGTGAATAACCACCTTTGGGTGACCACACTCCTAACTTGCGGACTGACCACAATAAACTGGGTATTGCCTTGACCAGCAGGTTTCGTCATTAATGAGATCATTTTGATGGTGTCTAACTTACTGCAGAACTGCCCGTTTGAGCCGCTATAACGATTGTTTGGGCGTCACTTGGTGTTGTTGAATGCCCAGCTTTCGTCATAATGGATGTTGGTATTGCTCTGAAGACAGTCATAGTCTGTGTCAAGATGACCGTTTAAGCCTTTCCGAAATGCTTACACATTTTGATGGACGTGCATAATGCAGCATTTATATTTCTTCTTCTTCTTCTTCTTCTTCTTCTTCTTCTTCTTCTTCTTCTTCTTCTTCTTCTTCTTCTTCTTCTTCTTCTAAATCGACATAAGCATTAGTTTCATAATTGTATGAAAATTCTCATCAAACATCAAAAAACGTTGGCTCTATTTCAACTGAACATGGCTGTATAATAAAAATATGTTGGGCTGTTCTGTGCTCGTTTTAAGACTTTGGATCTTTCATATATATAAGAAATCTACAAGGAATTGATATTTTCATTATTTTGTAAATCTAATAAGTGGCATTATCTGTCATAGTTCCGTCGCCTTTGTGATTTATCTCAACAACTCACGCAATACGTTTACATATACATCTACCAATATAAATGAGCTTAATCCAGGAGAAAACCAATAGTATGCTCTCTACGAAATGTTTATACCCAGATCAGTCCACGCATTCTGCGCAGGCTAATCCAGACCGACACATTCCGTCTCAAGGAGATAGAGGTATAGATTAATGATTCATGAAACAGAAAATCTACAAGAACGAGTGTATGTCCGGGTAAGCCAGCGCGGCATGCTTAAGCTGATCCGGGTTGATCGTTTATGCAGAGTCAACAATGACTGAAAAACACTATACAATCAATCAAACAGCTGTTGATACCTCACGGTTTTGTAGGCTACAATTTGATTCGCTGACGCAAAGATCAACATGAGGCTTCCTGGATCAGGCAGACATCTGATCTGTATTAGCGATTACTTCCGCAAGAAATGTTATGTTTGGTTGTGATTCATCGATCCGATATGCAAATTAGATGCGGTATTTAAGCCAATCAAAAACATCCATATGTTCTATCAGGTACACTCGATGGTTTTTTCCCGGAACGCCTACTCGATTTAATCTCTACCTGGTCAAAATTGGGGATTAGGGGGGCCCTTTAAAGGGCAGTTGAGTTATAAGTGATAGATTGATGTGGACTTAATTGATTATCAATATGACAAGATAATTGAACATGGTCAGATTTTTTCTTTTATAAACAATAAATGTTATTTTGTATGTATTACTCTTCAATCTGAATTTAAACACTTCAAAATTTATACAGTTGAAAAAAAATGGTATTGGTGGTTCGGGGTCCCTTAGTTCCAAAATGATTTCACAGAGTTCTATCTCTCTCTACCCAGTGTTCTGTAACATAATCAGTGAATGTTTTAGTCAGTTGGGTTATATTGGCATCATCTCTGTCGTCTAGGGCCTGAAACCAGACTTCTTCAATAGCATCTAGAGGAACCAAAGGAAGAATTGCCGCCCGTCTTACTAATAACTTTACATCTTCATTGTCTTTATATGGATTCTGAAGACCTGTCGCCTGTGCTCTCCGCCAAATACATTGGGTATAATGGAAGGAACATCCTTTAGTGGCGATTCCTGGAAATTTCTCGTTGACGGCATTGTGAGCGGCTGTCTCAAAGTCAAGTAGGGCACTGGTTGGGTTAAATCTGAAACCAATCATGTCTGTCATCTTTTCTTGAATAAGACTGAAGAATCGTTGGTAAACTGCTTGGCTCTTTCCTGGTAAGAATACGTAGATCACTGAGGTAATTTTGTCTTCGATCTGAATGTATAGCGTATATATCTGATGGAAGAGGCTGGGCATGTGTAAAATGTTCCATCGCAGAAGAATGTGTTTGAATTTGATAGGTTTTGGAGGTTTTCAGTAGTGGCGAAGTCAATCATACGGGTGTTTCCGAGGTTGTCGTCGAACAATGGAAACCTATCTCCAGTAGCTGTTTCTGTCCATCTTCCTCCTAGTAGTATGGCTGTCTTTCTCTTTGGAAGTAGTGTGTCTATTTTCTACGAGCTCTGTACAGGGTAGATTTGGCGGAATTAAATGTGAGCAGTTTTTCAATGATCCCTCTACTGGTTTTATCCCACTCATTATCTCGAAGCTTGTTCAGCTCTTCTATTAATAAGGTTGGAAGGTATCGCACTTCGTCTACGCAGCGCTTAGAGACCTTATTCATGATCTGCTGGCGACAACATTGGCAAGGTCTGCTGGGTGGTTATGGTTGTGTCTTCCAAAGCCTGTTGGTATGTTGTTAAAGGTTGACAAAGAAGCAGAGCAACCGGGTTTGATACATCTCCAGAATACTTTGTCTTCTCCTCTACGATTTACTCTGTAGATGAATCCAACTAGTGCCCAATTATGGCCTCCCTTTCTATTGGTGATGAGTTTAACATTAAGCTGTGCATTGGCCATGGTTTAACATGAGAAATGATTTCCACATCTTGATCATTGCTCTTAAAACCAGAACATTCGGACAGTTTGAATTTGATCAATAGTTATTTAATCTTTAGAACAGTATGCTTTAACTTAAAGAAGGACACATATTATGGCAGTTTGAATTTAATTAATTAATAGCTTTCAAACTGTGAGAACATAAAGTTTAAACTTAAAAGGCAAATATATTTTGGTTTTGAATGATAATTTTATTTACAAAATTTACTTTCTAATATTGTAATAAAGATATATTTTTAATCAATATCAAAAGTTTATAATCAAGAGTTCCAAAGTCATTTACACAATAAATCTAGAATTTATCCTTTACAAGGCCCCCTAATTCCCTAATACACTTTAAGTCGAGTAGGCGTTCCGGGAACACACCGGCTCGATTGCTGAACTCTGTTTATGCATCACAAACAAGAGCCATATGATGCATGAGAACCGGGTAGTTGTTGGTTTCTTTGTGTTGCGTGTTGATTACGATCCCGGATCTATGAGTTAGATTGATACTAGTCCTCTCCCACAGCTGCGTGTCGATTACGATCCTGGATCTGATAGATACTAGTCCTCTCCCACAGCTGCGTGTCGATTGCGATCCCGGATCTATGAGTTAGATTGATACTAGTCCTCTCCCACAGCTAGCAAATCTGCTGCAGACGATTATGGTTATATATAGCTTAAGCAAAACATTACTCTTTAGTATAACCATTGAACAGTGTGGCAAAACGTAAGATTACTCATGACATCAAAGTTGTCTTTTTGCCATACATTATTTGTTAACACTTTCCCACCTTCAGACACATTTCGACGCAATAGCAGCAGACGGCTTTTGAAAACTTTGTGGCCAAAGGTGAAATTGCTCATGATGTGCAATTTTCTCCTTTGGCCACAATGTGTTCATCTTTATTTAATTAAGCTCTTATGGAGATCTTTTAGGTTTTCGTCACTATGTTTTCAAAGTCGTCTCCTGTATATTTCTTGTATGTGAGAAATGGTTAAAAGTCGTCTGCATCGTCGGAAAGTGGTAAAGAGCTAATTCGTAAGCGCACGAGCTTTCCTTTTATTCTTACAATTTCCATAATTTAACGCTAATATTTTCCGGATATGAATCGTCTACTTAGAACCTTGCCTTCATACATCATATCTACAGCAGACGACTTTGTAAACATATGGGCAAATATATTGAAAATCTCTATAAATGAAAGTATAAAAGTCAAATTGAAGACATAGTCTCAGAAGAAGACAACGCTCGTTATTAGCATGTTCTCCTGTTGTCGCAATGATTTCCGAAGGCGCCTGCAAGATGGAAGGGATTAAAGTGGTATATATATTGATCAAAGTGTTTGCAAATTATATAGATAAATAAACATGGGCTGGCCGCTTCGGGACAAACGGCTGTAGCATCACTTGAATGGTGCTCTTTGAAAATCAACCTTAACGTACTCATTACACAAATTGGCGACACAAATGTCTGCGCATCTTATCCCTTTCCCACATACACCAAAACTGCAGCAGACGACATTGAAAGTATCCTGACAAAACGTTGAAAACTCTTCATAAATGAAAGTTCAATCATAAAACCGATTTGAAAACGTTGTGGCAAACTGAGAAAATTGCTAATTATGAGCAATTTTGCATTCTATCACAATGTTTTCAAATGTCGTCTTCTGCAGATGCGTGAGTGTGCGTCTACAAGAGGAAACGGGATAACGTTATCATTACACAAGTGGATTTTTGTTTTCTGTACATGTAAATAAATGGATGTACTGCATTTTTGAAGTTTCCTTAAACCTTCTCATTGGTAAACAGCGCAGAACCAGATCAAACGGCGGTTATCCGCTGGCTGACCTGGATCTTCACTGGTCGCGCTTATAAATTACGGTTAGTTTTCGCAGAGCGCCGTATAAGGAAGTATTTCCCGACACTATTGACACTGACAGTGATCTTTGCAAGCCGAGCCCCGCTAGCTAAGTCGGTACGCGCGACGGTGGCTGTCAATGAAGGGGTTAAGAATTCAAGCTCAAGCTCTATCAGCATTCTTTCTGGCGTTTTGCAAATGTCATTGAAACAAGCATCATCCGTCTCTCACCAATGGGCTAACAGTCTATGTGGAAAAGCAGTCGGTTACTTGGAAATACTGTTATGTGGATTACTGGAGTGAAAAAGACATTGAACAGATTGGTAGCTAAACTGGCCGCCGTGATATGTTAATAATGGCGTTAAATTAATCAAATAATCAACCTGACATTTGCGCTGAAATAAATATTTTCATGACATGCAGCGGGGATTCGAAAATGCATCCAATTTGTTATTTGTTTTATTTTAATTATTTCGATGCCAAGGGCAATTAAAGGCTTTTCTGTGTCTCCATAAATCTTCATTGTTTGCCAATTAGACATCAAATTTTACAACATGTCCTGTTGGACGAGAAATACCATGGTGGAAGTCCGATTTTCAACATGGAAGAGTCGACTTGGTGAAATTCGACAGTGAGAGGGTTAAGATAATGTTTGAATTTGATGAAAATGCAAGTGCAACAAAGTAATGAATATATAAGAACAAAGGTCAGACTTCTGGTTAAAATTGTTAAGCAATATTATTACTTATTATCGATGTATACTTTGTACATCCTTTACCGAATGTGTGGAACTATTTGGATTCGAATCGTGCAGCTATGTATATTGATTGATTGACTGATTGTTTGATTGATTGATTCTGATTTATATATTTATTGAATTAATAATTGAATGCTTGATTGGATTGATTGTGGAAGACAGTGGTGTAGGGGTAGAGCGTCGGCATCTCGTATCAAAGGTCCCTGGTTCGAGTCCCGTGATGAGCAGGTCCTGACTTAGGGATTATTCTACCCAAACGATGTAAAATAAATAATGTTTAAATTTAATAATTGAATGCCTGATTAATTGATCGATTGACTGATTAATTGATTGATTGATCGATTGCTTGATTAGGATATATCGCCGGTTGCAATTTAGTTTCAGTAATATTAAGGTACTATTTTTTTACATAACGTGTTTTTCCTCGCTTTCTCATACCAGTAATCTCCACACAACGTTCTTAAAGGCAGTTGTCACTCATACAGACTAGTTTGCCCATTGGTGGAAGACGAATGACGTGTCTCATTGACATTTTTCAAACGTCGGAAAGAATTTAGACAGAGCTGATGTTCGAACTCACAACCCTTGGATTGACATACAGCGTCGTCGTCGTCGCTACCCACTGCCCAAACAGGACACGGTCCGAATGCTTGGAAAGATTGGGATTCTAATCGTGCTGCTCAGGATAACGTTGTCGGCGGTCTACCATTAAGTCACCTTTTCCTGCTATCTTACTTAAAAAAAGGTCGTAATGGCATTCCCTCATTTGAGCTCAGGCTTCTGGGATTAACATTACGACTTACTCGCTGGTGTCAGAATACATCACCCAGTAGTACTTACCCTAAAAAAGCCTTGATATAACTGAGATTCTTTTTTTTAAAAGCGGGTAGAAATACCGTACAAGCAATCAAAGCAAACCAACTGTCTTAGCTTCTTATAAGCTAAAACACAAATGACATAGCCTTATGTGAAAGCTATGTATCTTAATGCACACCATCCATGATAAAAGAACTTATGTGTGGCGCCTATGGGGATTTGTTGGCACGTTGTGTAAGTCAATTTCAAAAGGACTAATTTGCGTCTGCTGAATACGCCCACCACTCTACAGTACAGTCATTCAGGCGCCAAACATCGAGAGAGAGGAAAAAGAATTGTACAAATATTACTTTTGCGATTTCATACACTACCATATCATCATTATTTATATATGTATCATTATTATTATTATTATTATCATTATTATTATTATTATATTAGGCTTTTTCAACTTAATCCGAATCCGAATCCGAATTTGATATAGATATATGAATTTGATTGGAGAGGTCGTCTCAAAGTAAACAAACAAGTTACTATTTCCCGAATGCAGACACAGTCTAACGCCTGTAGAAGCAGACGATATTTTAAACCGTCGTGATGAAAATTCAATTTTCTCATGATGAGCTATTTTAAGCCATGAATTCATAATATAATTCTTGATTTCTACGGATGATATTGATTATTCTCCGCCTTGCACGAGGTTGCTCCTCGTCTTCCCCATCTTCCAGTCTCGAGCCCAGAACATGAACAGCACAACTGCAGCCCCGATGTAAGTGATAAAATGATATTTTTCAATAAAAACATTTAACATTGTACATGCAGGATTAAAACTGTAGTAGAGTGTGTTCATTTCAGTCCAGTGGTGTTGTTAAATCACTGTAAAAAGAAAAAGGTACGACATTTTACATAATCAAGTTTAATCGAAATGTTATAATTGATTTTATTCCCAGACAAAATTGTAGTTAACGTTACAAAGAGATAAATGTATCCGATTTAAACATGAGCTCAATATTTAGTAATACAAATAAAAAAAATACTTTGGTAAAGGAAACTACCTAGCGCAAGGAATCCTCCTGTTCTCCAAGTATGTTTCAGAAGTTGTCTGAAACAAGAACATTATTTAAATTTCAGGTACACACATGGTTTTATTTCGAAAGAAGGGTTTAAACAAAAATATAATACGATACACGTGAATATTATTCAAGCGTTTATAATGCAGGGGTGTATCCTGTCACTCCTTGTCCTGGATTTATGTAAAACATTTTTACTTATTTCATGTAATCATAGGGCTAAAATTGCCTGTCGCTGATCCCAACTTTACTTCCGCTTTCCCATTTCTGTATAGAGGATATCAAAAAAATTGATTGCGTTGATTTTTGCAGCAGATGCTTTAAATTTCTGTTCCTTGTTCACCGGATAAAGATATCAGGTTTCGACTTTTTGACAATAATCTATAATTAGGCCAAGATATATTTGTGCTTTTTGTTCAGAATGTATTTCAGTTCCTTCAAATCTTGGACGAAACTCCAAAATATGTTTTAAATTATGTTAATGTAGTGTCACTTCCTGTTGTGAATGAACATAAACTGTCTGTTCGCAAACGTCTGCTTTTTTTTTTTTAATTTGGTTGAGATGCTTTCCAACGTACTTTTTTAAGCAGCTGTATTTAATGTCAGGTAATCGACGCTCAGTAACGAATAGTGGAAATCTTCCCTTATTTGTACAACAAATTACACACGTTCATGACGTGGCCATCAAAACGTAAGATGCGTACATTCCGTAGAAAGTTTATCAAGCTTCCGGACGTCGTTGGGAGCGACATGTTGAAAGTGGTTATCCAGGACACTTAAATGATGCACAGACAGTCGGTCTTATGCAACAAATTGGTACCGACTTGCCGTTTTGCCTTTTCCACCGGAGTTTGTACTGTTAGCGGACAAGATTTAGCCAAACAAGAACCCAATTATGACACCTTATACAACCAAACACATAAAGGGAAACTCCAGGCACATAGAGCGACATCTTTAATCTGGCGGCATCCACGAGAACAACTTTCTAAAACAATATATATTTGTGCAACACTCTTGAACCGCAAAAAGGAAACGGAAATACTTTTTTACACGGCATTTGTTTTATGTCACATTTCATCAATACTATGCATATATTTCAAAACTTAATAGGAATTAAGAATAATTTCTAAAATTGTGAAAAGGAAACTAGCCTTCGTAATATAACTGAAATACAGTTAACATGTATATACATGTATATGTGTTTATGTATATATGTATGTATATATATATTTTCTTCTTCACCCTCTGTCTTTCATCTGTTTTGATTTCTCATTCTCTCTATCTAGAGACAGACATATTCTATCCCTCCTCTCATCTGTCTGTCAATTAATATGTTATGTCATCTCATGTGTACATTTACTATTACCCTTCAGAGCACTTCATATTTCGTTTCGATGAGGTGTTCCTCGGGGGTATCTAAGAATATGTCTCTACTCATTTGGGTAGAATATCCAGAGTTGTCACAAGCAACCTCACCCAAATAACTGACTCTATATTTGTTGCGCTTGTAACGTGAAATAATGTAATTGTACTCATTGTTTATATTCGTGTCTATTCACAAACCTGCCTGCACATGTACAGGAATACATAAGCACATTTCTCTGTACAGGAATTGATGTATATGTGCTTTCTCAATCAACTTTACGTAATGAATGATGTTTGTGTAAATGTGTTAACTATTCAATATGTTTTATGTTTTATTCAATGTTTGTGTCAAATTTCTCTGTCAACTCTGTATTGTTTCTTTGTACTTTGTACTATCTTCGGTGATTGGAGGAAATAAAGACATAATAATAATATAATGCATCACTTTGTGTCACAATCTTTTCAAAAGCCTTATGCAGATAAGAAAGCGATAAACTCAACACAAACAACCAAAAGCGTAACCATTATTCTGCTGAATTGTTCGCAAAATTTTCTAAAAGTCAGTTGTACTCAAAGCTCTTAGCTCTAAATGATTATCACAGACAGTAAGGAATCTTTGACGCTCGGCTGGGGAAAACTACTTTGTTCACATACAGTCTAACGCAAAATACGCCATATATTTGTCCAGTTCACACGAAATTCCGAACTCTTGGAATAAGGGACAATTAAGATTTATTCTTATCTACGTATTTTGTCAATACAACATGTATGCAACAGATTCCTACTCGCAGCCACGTTTTGTCGCATTTGCAAAAATTGTGGCGAAATCAGAAGTTTCCCATGATGAGATGCCTTTTTTGCCACACTATTTTCACATCTGCAGCAGAGGACTTTGAAATTACTTACGGAAAAATATGGCAAATATGTTCTAATGAAATTATAACCAACATAGAATCGGGAATTTCTAGATAGACAATTAATAGTGTTTGCCACCTGAGGTCGGAGGGTGCCAGTCTTAATAACCGGGAATTTCTAGATAGACAAGTTAGATGTATGCCATCTGCTGCTCGAGGGGCCAGTATTAAGAACCGGGAAGTTCTAAATAGACAATATATTGGTGTATGCCATCTGCTGTCGGAGGGGGACCAGTTTTAATAACCAAGAAGTTCTAAAATGAGAGGGTTTGGGGGGTACATTTTTGTAATGAATTTCTTCTGTTGTCAAATTATTTTCAAAAGTCGTCTGTGTTGGAAAGGATCAACTGTGAGCCAAAATCATTACTCAGAATTTAAATGACGTCGGAGAATAATCAGAGATTAATAGGGGTTTCCGTTCTTTAATGCTCTCTTAATCCGGAGGTAATTTTTGTCTAACTCCTTCTGAACCAATTGTAGCAACGGTATTTATGCCTTTTTTTTAATTTGTACTTTAACTCTTTAAGCGCGAATGGTAATATTTAGCTCTTTGTAAAAAATATAGATTCGGATGAGACAGCTCGTAACTAACTGTTTCACTTGAAATCAGCATAGTTTCCTATTTAGTTATCAAACTATTCCAAAACTTCTGATACATTAAAATATGGATCTCCCCGATTTTGATGATGGTCGAGTCTACTTTAGGAAATATAGCGCTAATAGGGTTAACTAATTTAAGAAATTTGAAGCTTTGCAGCAGACGACACAGTGGTAACGAACATGAAGCCAATTTAATGAATGTTCTTCATGTTATTCGACCATATTTTCAATCCAATAAAATATCTCAAAGTGCCAAAATCTTTTCCCGCGGATGTTTCCATCAAATCAGACGAATCTAAATAACCATCCATCAGTTTCAACATATCCGCCGCTCCTGTCGTTGACTTTAACGAGTCCTTAAAGTATTACATTCGTGACGTAAACGATACAAATTCACTGACGGGTGTTACATCATTACGCCTCGTTCTGGCACGAAATTACAGAAAAAAGAAAATACCAATCAACATTTCAAGCGCATTCTTCCCTTGATATTTCTCCTCATAATTTTCGTCTTTGTGAATTATATTCCTTTGAATCAGTTGATTAAGCTACCTCTAATTTTTTTATCACTAATCAATGATTAATCATAACTTGTGTGATAATTATCATTACAACATGAGCCACTCCATGAGAAAACCAACATTATTGACGCGCAGGCTAATCCGGGTCGACAAATTCTGTCTCAGGGGTATAGAGGTATAGTGTAATGATTCCTGAAAAAGAAGATCCACAGGAAGCCGCTTAGACTGAACAGGGTCGATACTTTACGCAGAGTCTACGATGTTGGTTTTCTCGTGGGATGGCCCACGTTGCTTATTACACTGAACATACATTAGCAACATGACAAGCGCTCCGTTCTGTTAAAACGAATGGTCTTCGCCAAATGCAAACATTTAGGGATTCAAGCAAGCCTGTGTGTACCCACTTTGTTCTCGAAGTATTCAATGTATCCGTTCGTTAATAAGATCAAACATGTAACGGGAATACAACTAAAATTATAGCTTTGAATCGTAACGCGAATTGAAGATTTGAATCGTAACGTGAATTGAAGACTTGAATCGTAACGCGAATTGAAGACTGGAATCGTAACGCGAATTGAAGATTTGAATCGTAACGCGAATTGAAGATTTGAATCGTAACGTGAATTGAAGACTTGAATCGTAACGCGAATTGAAGACTTGAATCGTAACGCGAATTAAAGACTTGAATCATAACGCGAATTGAAGACTTGAACCGTAACGTGATTTGAAGGTTTGAATCGTAACGTGAATTGAAGATTTGAATCGTAACGTGAATTGAAGATTTGAATCGTAACGCGAATTGAAGATTTGAATCGTAACGCGAATTGAAGATTTGAATCGTAACGTGAATTGAAGACTTGAATCGTAACGTGAATTGAAGATTTGAATCGTAACGTGAATTGAAGACTTGAATCGTAACGTGAATTGAAGATTTGAATCGTAATGCGAATTGAAGACTTGAATCGTAACGCGAATTGAAGACTTGAATCGTAACGTGAATTGAAGACTTGAATCGTAACGTGAATTGAAGACTTGAATCGTAACGTGAATTGAAGACTTTAATCGTAACGCGAATTGAAGATTTGAATCATAACGCGAATTGAAGACTTGAATCGAAACGCGAAATGAAGACTTGAATCGTAACGCGAATTGAAGACTTGAATCGTAACGCGAATTGTTGCCATGAATCGTAACGTGAATTGTTGCCTTGACTAATAACGCGATATTAATCCTTGACTCATAACGTGAATTGTTGCCTTGACTCATAGCGCGATATTAAGCCTTGAATCATAACGTGATTTTGTAGCCATCAACCGTAACGTGAAAATAAATATTGAATCGTAACGTGAATTTGTAGCCATGAATCATTTATTATTGCATTCAATCGTCAGGTAAAGTGTAACATTGACTCGTAACGCGAGCTGAAGATTTGAATCGTAACGTGAATTATAGCATTGAATGGTAAATTGATTTTTAGCCTTGAATCGTTATGTGATTTGTAGCCTTGAATCGTAACGTAAATTGTAGCTTTGAATCGTAACTTGATTTGTTGCATTGAATCGTAACGTGAATTATAGCCTTGAATCGTAACGTGAATTGTAGCTTTGAATGGTAGCGTGATTGTAGCTTTGAATCGTAATGTGAATTGTAGCATTGAATCGTAAGGTGATTTGTAGCCTTGAATCGTAACGTGAATTAAAGCTTTGAATCGTAACGTGAATTGTAGTATTGTATCGTAAGGTGAATGGTATCATTGAATCGTAAGGTGAATGGTAGTATTGTATCGTAAGGTGAATGGTATCATTAAATCGTAAGGTGAATGGTATAATTGAATCTTAAGGTGAATGGTATCATTGTATCGTAAGGTGAATGGTATCATTGTATCGTAAGGTGAATTATAGCATTGAATCGTAAGGTGAATGGTATCATTGTATCGTAAGGTGAATTATAGCATTGAATCATAACGTGAATGGTATCATTGTATCGTAAGGTGAATTATAGCATTGAATCGTAAGGTGAATGTTATCATTGTATCGTAAGGTGAATTAAATCATTGAATCGTAACATGAATGATATCATTGTATCGTAAGGTGAATGGTATCATTGTATCGTAAGGTGAATGGTATCATTATATCGTAAGGTGAATGGTATCATTGTATCGTAAGATGAATGGTATCATTGTATCGTAAGGTGAATGGTATCATTGTATCGTAAGGTGAATGGTATCATTATATCGTAAGGTGAATGGTATCATTGAATCGTAAGGTGAATGGTAGCATTAAATTGTAACCTGAATGGTAGCATTGTATCGAAAGGTAATTGGTATCATTGTATTGTAGGGTGAATGGTATCATTGTATCGTAAGGTGAATGGTATCATTGTATCGTAAGGTGAATGGTATCATTGTATCGTAAGGTGATTTGTAGCTTTGAATCGTAACGTGATTTGTAGCATTGAATCGTAATGTGAATTATAGCCTTGAATCGTAACGTGATTTATAGCCTTGAATCGTAACGTGAATTATAGCCTTGAATCGTAAGGAAAATTATAGCTTTGCATCGTAAGGTGAATGGTAGTATTGTATCGTAAGGTGAATGGTATCATTGAATCGTAAGGTGAATGGTATCATTGTATCGTAAGGTGAATGGTAGCATTGTATCATAAGGTGAATGGTAGCATTTAATTGTAAGGTGAATGGTAGTATTGTATCGTAAGGTGAATGGTATCATTGAATCGTAACGTGAATTATTGCATTGAATCGTAACGTGAATGGTATCATTGTGTCGTAAGGTAAATTAAAGCATTGAATCGTAAGGTGAATGGTATCGTTGTATCGTAAGGTGAATGGTAGCATTAAATCGTAATGTGAATGGTTGCCTTGAATCGTAAGGTGAATGGTAGCATTGAATCGTAAAGTGAATGGTATCATTGTATCGTAAGGTGAATGGTATCATTGAATCGTAAGGTGATTGGTGTCATTGTATCGTAAGGTGAATGGTAGCATTGTATCGTAATGTGAATGGTAGCAATTAATTGTAAGGTGAATGGTATCATTGTATCGTAAGGTAAATGGTATCATTGAATCGTAAGGTGAATGGTATCATTAAATTGTAACGTGAATGGTAGCATTGTATCGTAAGGTGAATGGTATCATTGTATCGTAAGGTGAATGGTATCATTGTATCGTAAGGTGAATGGTATAATTGTATCGCAAGGTGAATGGTAGTATTGTATCGTAAGGTGATTTGTAGCTTTGAATCGTAACGTGATTTGTAGCATTGAATCGTAATGTGAATTATAGCCTTGAATTGTAACGTGAATTATAGCCTTGAATCGTAACGTGAATTATATCCTTGATTCGTAACGTGAATTATAGCCTTGAATCGTAACGTGATTTATAGCCTTGAATCGTAACGTGAATTATAGCCTTGAGTCGTAAGGTAAATTATAGCTTTGCATCGTAACAAAGCGTTTCCTCGGTAAGTTGCAAGTGCTACTGGTCCATTTTACTGAACACCATCAAGTCATTCGCTATTCTAATCCCGAAATCCTGAGCGCCAAGGAGGACAGCCTTACTACCATTTTCAAGTTCTTTGGAATGACCCAGCTCGAATCCGAGAGCTCCCGCGCCCGAGAGCTCCCGCACCCGAGGCATCCCGCCCCCGAGGCCAGACTATTGTCTCCTCGTGACTGGTGTTTATACACTGTTCATGTATAGAGCACACATGCTACAATGTATTTATGGCAACTGCAGATATGTCGCAGTGGAATAATTCACGGATATAGGAAATATATGGCAAGCCGGTTTACTATGTATTCGACTTAAAGATATGTTTCTGACATAGTGTGACTATTTGTAAGACAAAGAGATATCTCTCTAACATGCTTGAAGACAGATATATTTATATATATATGAGCCGTAAATTGAGAAAACCATCATTGTGGACTCTACGTAAAGTATCGACCCGGACAAGTCTAAGCATGCCGCGCAGGCTAACCAGGACAGACACTGTTCGCCTCCTATTAATTTTCTTTTCAAGAATCATAACTCTTTACCTATACCCCCCTGAGACGGAATGTGTCGGCCCAAATTAGCCTGCGTGGACTGCGCAAGCTGATCTGAATGGTAGCATTGTATCGTAAGGTGAATGGTATCATTGTATCGTAAGGTGAATGGTATCATTGTATCGTAAGGTGAATGGTATCATTGTATCGTAAGGTGAATGGTATAATTGTATCGCAAGGTGAATGGTAGTATTGTATCGTAAGGTGATTTGTAGCTTTGAATCGTAACGTGATTTGTAGCATTGAATCGTAATGTGAATTATTGCCTTGAATTGTAACGTGAATTATAGCCTTGAATCGTAACGTGAATTATATCCTTGATTCGTAACGTGAATTATAGCCTTGAATCGTAACGTGATTTATAGCCTTGAATCGTAACGTGAATTATAGCCTTGAGTCGTAAGGTAAATTATAGCTTTGCATCGTAACGTGAATGGTAGTATTGTATCGTAAGGTGAATGGTATCATTGAATCGTAAGGTGAATGGTATCATTGTATCGTAAGGTGAATGGTATCATTGTATCGTAAGGTGATTGGTAGCTTGAATCATAAGATGAATGGTAGCATTGAATCGAAAGGTGAATCGTAGCCTTGAATCGTAACGTGAAATGTAGTCTTGAATCGAAAGGTGAATGGTAGCCTTGAATCGTAACGTGAAATGTAGTCTTGAATCTTAAGGCGAATTCTTGCCCTTAATCGTAACGTAAATTTTAACATTGGATCGTAACGTGAATTTTAGCTTCGAATGGTATCGTAAGTTCAATGGTAGTATTGAATCATACTTTTAAAGTGCTTTTATCAATTTACATGATAACATTTCATTCGATCGATATATTCTGATGTCACGGAATGCGGTCGAGTATCCTCTACTCATTACTCATGCCAATCAAATATACTAATGAAACGTAGAGTCGGCTTGACATGAAGATTTTTATAAAAATTTACAGTTAAAAAAAAATGTAGGGAAATTATGAAATCCTTGAACATATTCATCATTTTCCCAGCTTACTTTTTCATGACACAATTCACTAGATCTACTAGACAATTCAATGTCTTTTTTTTAAATTTCGTTTTAACAAAGTTAGAGAATAATTTGACTGCGGTATATCCCTACATTATCGAATTATTTCATAATGTTTGTGAATGAGTAATGAGCTGTTCCACGAGAAAACCTACATTGTGAACTATGCGTTAATGTTCCACTCGGATCAGCCTAAGCATGCCGCGTAGGCTAACCAGGACAGACACGGTTCGCCTCTTGTAGATTTTCTGTTTCAGGAATCATTACTCTATATCTCTATCCCCCCTGAGACGGAATGTGTCGGCCCAGATTAGCCTGTGTGGATTTCGGAGTCTTATCTTGGTCGATATATTACGCAGAGTCCATAATGTTGGTTTTCTCGTGGAACGATTCAATTATATACTGTTCACATATATAACTTACACAAGCTTTTTAGAATTTATATCAAGTTATGTAGATTCTGATAATACTCAGAAGGCAGGTGGACCAGATGATCTGGATCTACACTGTTCAGAACTGATTCGATCTCAGCCCTTCGGTTAAACCCATTCCCACATACACAAGATATCTTACACCTCAGCAGCAGACGACTTTTGAATCAACACTGATATCTTCTGTTAAGATGCTTTGACATCTTTAACCCTTTCCCACCTATAGGCGCTTTTGACGCATCTGCAGCAGACGACTTTTGAAACAACACTGATATCTTCTGTTAAAATGAAATCAAATTGACATCTTTAACCCTTTCCCACCTATAGGCGCGTTTGACGCATCTGCAGCAGACGACGTTTGAAAACATCGTGACAAAATGAGAAATTGCTCAATACGAGCAATTACTCCTTTTGCCACAATGTTTTCAACTTTTTTTCAGTAATTTTACCTACATTTATAGAGATTTAACATATTTGTTAGTAGATAGTTTTGATGTCGTCTGCTGCATATTTGTTGTATGTGGGAAAGGGTTAAAGCAACGTACAGTTCTCTAGGGTTACAATATTTCTTTCTTGTTTTTTTGTACAGCTTTATAAGCCACGTATAAGGGAGGTCGTGGCCATTCCCCTTCAACCTTACAATATTTTGTGTTTGTAATAATTTTGTTATTTATTTTTGATACACATAGATGATAATTATTTCCTTAACTCTTTGCACGCTATCGGCAGATTTCGCCAACCGTTGATGACCAATGAAAACTGTTTGGATCCAGATCACGCCCCACAACACAACAGGGTAGCATATTTCCCTGCCGCCGATGTTGCTCTGGAGATGATTATGAATTTTACCTTCAGAATATAAATGGAAATAGTGAGGCAATTAGAGAAAATGCTCATTACGAGCATTTCATTCCATTTCCGAAAATTATTTCTGAATGCGTAATTTGCAGTAGTATCACAAATCAGAGGGTAATATATTCAATAAAAATATTTTCAAGATTTGACATGCAACACGATTGAAACGTCTTTCATATGAATTAAGCCTGTCCCTCTGCAGCAGTCGACTTTTGAGATCATTGTGGCAAAATGAGTAATTGCTCAAAATGACCAATTTCTCATTTTGCCACAATGTTTCCAATTATATTCAATGATAATACTTTCATTTATTGAAGATTTAAAAAAAAAATCCTAGATAATTTCAAAAACGTCTGCTGCAGATTTGTTGTATGAGGGAATGAATGAAGGAACAATAAAATGAATGAAATGAGAAGTATTACATCACTAAATATAATAACACCGAATAATACACAGCTACAATATCTCATTTAACGTCATCACTATACTTCCGAATGCATAGCCTACAGATGCGTGAAAAGTAACACGTGTGCCAGGAATTGATTATATTATACTGCGCAGGCACGACGACGATACATGATGCAGGAGGATTAACCCTTTCCCACATACAATCACTCTACAGCGGACGACTTTGAGACGATACAGGTACATAATAGGGGATATCTCTATATATATTAATATGTAATTATCGAACACATTATGGCAATAGGAGAAATTGCTCATTATAGACACAGTTTTTAAAAGTCGTCTGCTGCAGAGGCCCCAGAAAGCGTCTAAATGTGGGTGTTAAGGAATTAGAAAATGTGCTGGGAAATGCTACAGCACTAACAGGCCATATAAAGCATATCAAACAGCATATGATATACAGCTCTCGTCCGTCCTGACATTTTTGATGAATTTATGATCATATTAAAGTCAATCCAAACAAGAAACTGCCAATCAATTTTAAAAAGATATTTCATAGCGTTTCGTTTGCACGAATGTCCCTGGGGATTTATGGTAGACTAGTTCTGGCATTTAGGAAAGAAAGGATAAATGAGCAGTCAGTTCGCGAGAAAAGGTAGACGTTGGCTTTGGTGAAAGGTGTATATATAGATCAACCTGCGTATTTGGACAGTCCCATCAAGATCTGCACTTATCACATATTATAAATATGTACTTTTCTTATAAACTTCTGTCAACGTGTGTAGATTCTGGTAAGACTGGGCAGATGGTCAGGCTTTTCTGAACCTTCACTGTTAAGAAATGTCAACCTGAACATATTTATCATGCATTGGCTTAGTAATACATGTATATACATGACCCGTTCACGAGAAAACCAACATTGCGCAATGTGTCGACCCGGATAAGTCGATGTAGTCCATCCAGGCTAATCCGGGCCGACATAGTCCGTCTCACGGGGATAGATGTATCAATTAATACTTCCAGCAAAAAGAAAACCCACAGGACGCGAACAGTTTCTGCCCCGATTAGCCTGCGCGGCATGCTTAGGCTGATCCGGGTCGATACTTTACGGAGAACCCACAATGTTTGTTTTCTCGCGGAACGGCTCATGTGTTTTCATGAATGAATGAAGTCAATCGTATATATACAGCCAACCCTGTCCTTAAGACAATATAGGGATAATACACATTTTCGAGGGCGTGAACATCTGCGGACGCCCGCAAAATGTGTTTATGTTAAGGGCGTCCGGAGATGTTCACGCCCGAGAAAATGTGTATTTTTGCTATTATTGCATAAAAAAAGAGCAAACATCCTACATATAGTCCGCTGTAACGTTCAGTTGTACGATAACCGCCGATGAACATGACCCGATAACGATTGACACATGTGACGTCATAAAGTAAACAAGTTATGTTTTACATATCCACGAACTGGTCCTACATCAAGGTTGCCATCGCTGACTCGACACGGGTTGAATTAAATAAATGGTTTTGGATTATTTTATGCTCTTTAACTGTGAGTCTATTGTATGTTACCGATTATCGAGTTATAGAAGCTGATGTTATTGTTAACCCAACAATTGCTCCTATTCTAGGGGAGATGCAGCGTCCATATTTGTTTACTAACGGTGCCCGGGTAATGCATATGTAAAACATCTAACCGGTTTGAAACGGCACGTACGCGCGAGAATCGCTTTGTTTATACACGTTTTCTCGCCATTTACGCCCGGTTTTTGCAATGTTTCTGTATCCCTTAAGCGGGCGTAAAACATAGATTTTATGCAATAATATTTGAATATGGACTCGCTGTCTATATAAGCCACACTTATGTTTCCCAATTGTTCAGTTTCTGCACGTTGTGTGTGCGTTTTACGCCGCCGCTTTCAACAACTTTTCAGTTATATCAAAGCGTTTCCTCGGTAAGTTGCAAGTGCTACTGGTCCATTTTACTGAACACCATCAAGTCAATCGTTATTCTAATCCCAAAATCCTGAGCGCCAAGGAGGACAGCCTTACTACCATTTTCAAGTTCTTTGGAATGACCCAGCTCGAATCCGAGACCTCCCGCGCCCGAGAGCTCCCGCACCCGAGGCATCCCGCCCCCGAGGCCAGACTATTGTCTCCTCGTGACTGGTGTTTATACACTGTTCATGTATAGAGCACACATGCTACAATGTATCTATGGCAACTGCAGATATGTCGCAGTGGAATAATTCACGGATATAGGAAATATATGGCAAGCCGGTTTACTATGTATTCGACTTAAAGATATGTTTCTGACATAGTGTGACTATTTGTAAGACAAAGAGATATCTCTCTAACATGCTTGAAGACAGATATATTTATATATATGAGCTGTAAATTGAGAAAACCATCATTGTGGACTCTACGTAAAGTATCGACCCGGACAAGTCTAAGCATGCCGCGCAGGCTAACCAGGACAGACACTGTTCGCCTCCTATTAATTTTCTTTTCAAGAATCATAACTCTTTACCTATACCCCCCTGAGACGGAATGTGTCGGCCCGAATTAGCCTGCGTGGACTGCGCAAGCTGATCTGGATCGATACATTACGCAGAGTCGATAATGTTGGTTTTGTCATGGAACGGCTGATATATATATGGCAAGCCGTTCAACTATTAATTCTTAAAGATATATTTTTGACCTAGAGAGATTAGAGAGATATCTCAAGTTATTTTAATATCTATATAACTAAGAGAGATATATCTCTAACATGCTTAAAGAAAGAGATATCTTTCTATGTCGTTCGATAGAGAGATATCTTCATACTTAAGAGAGTTACATATGGATAATATAAGAGATATCTCTCTTACATATAGTGATATATCTGTAATCTTGAGCGAGATATCTCTATTAAGAGATATTTTCTAAAAATCAAGGTATCTCTTTTATTTAGAGAGATATGCCACGGGTTGAGGAATGTTTTCTTATCATAACCTTTGTTCACAAAATATGCACATTTAAAAAATATGATAATTTTAATCTCTCTTTGTTGGGATATATTCAATTCATGTGTTTTGTTTTAAAACCCATCAGGCAGCCTAATTTTTCCGGTGATAATGTCTTCTGTCACTATCCTGGTAGCGACAACGTACGTCGGTTTATTATATCCCTTTCGAAGAAGAGGGGGGTATATAGGAGTCACCGTGTCGGTCTGTCAGTTGGTCGGTCGGAAGCCATATTTTGAAGCCGTGTCGGTCGGAAGCCATATTTTGAGGCCGTGTCGGTCGGAAGCCATATTTTGAAGCAATGTCGGTCGGTCGGTCGGAAGCCATATTTTGAAGCCATATTTTGTCCGGCTTATTTCTTACAAACCACTGGGTGGAATTCAATAAAATATAACATGAAGCTTCTATACCAAGGGGAAATGCGCATATCCTAAAGGTCTTACAATTGCACGTTATTTTAAAGAGGTATGGCCCCTTTTACTTATTAAGTTATGGTGTAGGTCAAGGTGCTGTTTTGGGGGTATTTATCATCTTCAGTGATAGTTCTAGTTAAGTTATTGTGTAGGTCAAGGTGTTGTTTTGGGGGTATTTATCATCTTCAGTGATAGTTCTAGTTAAGTTATGGTGTAGGTAAAGGTGCTGCTTTGGAGCTATTCATCATCTTCAGTGTTAGTTTTAGTTTGTTTTACTGGGGTGAATTGTTTATTTAATGTCCGATCAACATATTTAGGTTTTAGACGGACAGCGTCCGTTTAATAGGTTGAGGAGCTGACCACTGACTCGTGGCAAGTGGCCAGTGCTAATAGAGAAACAATCTTATCGCTTGACAACATTGGCAGCCTGAAACATTGAGTTTGTTAGACTACAATCCAATATATCTCACAATTTATCACAAAATCACAAGAAAAACAGTAAAACAATCCGTCAAGTCATAAATCATAAATAAGTTATAACAGATAGTTCATCTGGGAATATAGATTTACATAATTTTTCATGGGAGTTATTAACATTGGTAAGTTATCCTATACAATCTTAAAAGCCTATACAGTACATAGATTGTAAACTGATAAAGGGTTGTGGAATATTGACACAGGATTTTTTTTTAAATGAGAGCGGCGTATTTAACGTTGAACCAAAATTATATCTCAGAATCTTAAACTTTATGTCAAAGGGAAGCAATTTGGATCGGCTTTTGCCTGGCAAGTAATTTTCCCAAAGGATCTTCAGATGAATACATCAGTCTGAAGTTGTCTCCCATTGGACAATATTGATTTTGATGAAAGTTGAAATAGTTTTTTATAAAGTTGAATACCCTCTGATGATTTGTGTCTAAAACAGTGTTTCAGCTTTAAGCTATATTGACACCTTAAAAGCCATTTTCAGAACAACATGTATTTTATGAAATTGAAAGTAAGATGATTCACTGCTGGATATTATTGAGCTTTGATTTGACGTCATAGCTCAAACAAACGAATGTCGACATTTGAGCTTTGTGTGCCTTTAAAGTAGTTTTAAAACATAATTTTAATTAAATATAGGGTTCTGGGCTATTTAGAAAGTTTTAAAAGCACATGCTGCGTAGATAATAGATTAGTTTTAACCATTTTCTCACGTTCATACGATTTCTGACGTCTCTGCAGCAGACTATTTTTGAAAACACTATGGCAAACAGTGAAAGAGCTCACGATGAGCAATGTTTCCATTTGCCTCAATGTTTTTTCAAAGTCGTCTGTTGCAGATTTGTTGTATGTGGGAAAGCGTTAAGGAAGTGACGTTTAATAGTCGTGTATACATGTGTGGTTAACAGGACAGCGAAATAGTGTTAAAAGTTGCTTATAGTAGGATAAGTACTCAAGCCCCGGTATCTCAGTCGGTAGTTCAGTCGAGCTGTCAAGTTGTTAGTTCGAACCTCAGCTCGGCCAACATTCTTTCCGACGTTTGACACAAATCACTGTAACCGGCTTCAATATGCTTCCACCATTGGGCTAACAGTATATGTGAAAAAGCTGCCAGTTGCTTGGAAAGTCTGTTGTGTGGAGTACTGGCATAGGAAAAGCCATGAAACACATAAATATTTGATCTTGCTGCCGTGATATGACTGACAAATTGTAGAAATCGGGGTTAAACACCAATCAATCAATGGACCAGAATAGTTTGGTACCAGTTCTTGTTTTCGGGTTAACACATTGGAAATCCAATTATCATAGTCGATTGATCATTCATTGTTCTTTTGGGAAAATGAACCAGACTCAAAATCCTTAAGGATCGCTTATTGCTGATGTTTATGTTTATGAGAGACTGTAGGTGACTGCTCGAGTTTTAGTCTATCTATTTTATTTCAATTAATCTCCAGCAAATAGATTGTTTGGGAGTTTTTCGCCGCTTTCAACAATGTTTCAATTATATCACGGAGTCCCCTTGGTAAGTTATCAGTACTACTAGTCCATTTATCCTGACACCAGCCAGTCAGTCGTAATGAATGCTAACCCCGCGAGTCTGAGCGCCAATGAGGGCAGCCATTACTACCAGAAAAGGAATTCATGATAAACAATTTCTCATTACGTCACAATGTTGTCAACTCCTTCCAATAAGTATATGTATATACGTATTCCTTTTAAGATAGTTTCGATGTTATTTTGTTTTATCTTTATGTTATTTTTGTGTTTGGCTCTGGCTACAAGGAGATTGTATGTGTGTATATTATTGTATAATTAATAATCGTCAGTGTATATACACGACTTCTGATACATGTAACATCAGTGTATATACGACTTCTGATTCATACCAGGCCAGTGTATATACGACTTCTGATTCATATCACGTCAGTCTATATACGACTTCTGATGCATACCACGTCAGTGTATATACGACTTCTAATTCATATCACGTCAGTGTATATACGACTTCTGATTCGTACAAAGTCAGTGTGTATACGACTTCTGATTCATATCACGTCAGTCTATATACGACTTCCGATTGATATCACGTCAGTGTATACACGACTTCTGATTAATACCACACCAGTGTATATACGACTTCTGATTCATATCACACCAGTGTATATAAGACTTTTAATTCATATCACGTCAGTGTATATACGACTTCTGATTCTTATCACGACAGTGTATATACGACTTCTGATTCATATCACGTCAGTGTATATACGACTTCTGATTCATACCACGTCAGTATATTTACGACTTCTGATTCATGTCACATTAGTGTATATACGACTTGTGATTCATGCCACTTCAGTGTATATACGACTTCTGATTCATATCACGGCAATGTATATACGACTTCTATTTCATGCCACATCAGTGTATATACGACTTCTGATTTATATCACGGCAGTGTATATACGACATCTGATTCATACCATATCACGGCAGTGTGTATATACGTCTTCTGATTCATATCACATCAGTGTATATACGACTTCTAATTCATATCACGTCAGTGTGTATACGTCTTCTGATTCATACCACGTCAGTGTATATACGACTTCTGATTCAAATAACATCAGTATATATACGACTTCCGATTCATATCACATCAGCGTATATACGACTTCTGATTCATGCCATATCACAAAAGTGTATATACGATCTCTGATTCATATCACGTTAGTGTGTATATATGACTTCTGATTCATATAACGTCAGTGTATATACGAAGTTTGATGCATATCCATATCACATCAGTGTATATAAGTCTTCTGATTTATGCCATATCACAAAAGTGTATATACGACATCTGATTCATATCACATCAGTGTATATACGACTTCTGATTCATATCACATCAGTGTACATACGACTTCTGATTATCATCACATCAGTATCTATACGACTTCTGATTCTCATCACATCTGTATATATACGACTTCTGATTCGTATCACGTCAGTGTGTATACGTCTTCAGATTCATACCACGTCAGTGTTTATACGACTTCTGAATCATATCACATCAGTGTATGTACGACTTCTGATTCATATCACGTCAGTGTGTATACGTCTTCTGATTCATACCACATCAGTGTTTATACGACTTCTGATTCATATCACATCAGTGTATATACAACTTCTGATTCATATCACATCATTGTATATACGACTTCTGATTCATATCACATCCGTGTATGTACGACATCTGATTCATATCACGTCAGTGTATATACGACGTCTGATTCATATCACATCAGTGTATATACGACTTCTGATTCATATCACATCAGTGTATATACGACTTCTCATTCATATAACATCAGTGCATGTACGTCTTCTGATTCATATCACATTAGTGTATATACTACTGCTGATTCATATCACGTCAGTGTATATACGATTTCTGATTCATATCACCTCAGTGTATATACGACCTCTGATTCATATCACATCTGTATGTATACGACTTCTAATTCATATCACGTCAGTGTGTATATACGACTTCTGATTCATATCACATAAGTGCATATACGTCTTCTGATTCATATCACATTATAGTATATACGACTTCTGGTTCATATCACGTCGGTGTATATACGACTTCTGATATATATCATGTCAGTGTATGAACGACTTCTGATTCATATCACGTCAGTGTATATACAACTTCTGATTCATACCATATCATATCCGTGTATATACAACTTCTGATATTTATCACGTCAGTGTATAAACGACTTCTGGTTCATATCACGTCAGTATATATACGACTTCTGATTTATATCACGTAAGTATATATACGACTTCTTATTGATATCACGTCAGTGTATAAACGACTTCTGATTCATAACACGTCAGTGTATATACGACTGCTGATTCATACCACGTCAGTGTATAGACGACTTCTGATTCATACCCCGTCAGTATATATACGACTTCTGATTGATATCACGTCATTGTATATACGTCTTCGGATTCATATCACGTCAGTGTATATACGACTTCTGATTCATGCATTATCACACAAGTGTATATACTACTTCTGATTCATACCACGTCAGTGTATATACGACTTCTGATTCATACCACGTCAGTATATATATGACTTCTGATTAATATCACGTCAGTGTATATACGTCTTCGGATTTATATCACGTCAGTGTATACACGACTTCTGATTCATATTACATCAGTGTATTTACGACTTCGGATTCATATCACGTCAGTATTTATACGAATTCAGATTCATATCACATATGCAGATACGACTTATGCTTCAGGCCACATCAGGGTATATACGACTTCTTATTTATACCAGTCAAGTGTTAATAGAACTTCTGATTGATATCAAGTCAGTTTACATACAATTTCTGACGACAAACTCTAGATAGCATGTGCTGACGACAAGTCCGCACTCTTTGGCCGTTTTATTTGATGCGGTTCATACTATTTCCTTGTCGGTAGTTTATCCCTTTCCCATATTCATCACATCTGTAGCAGACGACTTTGAAATGATCATGGCACAAATATTCAAGACCTTTATTCATGAATGTATACTTAGAGTAAATTATGCTCATAATGATCCGATTATTCTTTTGTCCTGTTTTTTAAAAGTCGTCTGCTGTTAAAACGTTTGAAAGCGTCTGTATGTGGGAAAGGGTTAGATCGAAGATATGTTCTTAACGTTGGCCCCTATGTGATTGAAACGTTGTTTGTCGATATCCAATAATGCATATATTGTAGTTTCGTGCTCAAGATTTGCATTCATTTAATTAATATTCTTCTGCAAAATTGGAAGTTTTATTGCATCTGAACACACTCCTTTATTAATTTGTATACTCAATGATGACTAATAATTGTCAGTTTTAATTAACGTCCTATACATGTATAATAATCCATACATTGTAACTTTTGTGGGAGATTTGAAAAAACAAAAAAGCAATCGTATGCTAAGGGGACTGTCTCACAAACTTTGTTCTGAATATTAAATATACTAGAATTAATCAGAATAACCACCGGTGCATACATATAAATAAGGAATATAATGTTGCAGTAGTGGTACAGGTTTTAGCGTTGTACAACAAGGAGCGTGGACAATTGATATCTCGCGAGACTAAAAGTCTTGAGAGATGTCAATTTGACCAAGCCCCGAGTAGGCAATACAAACCCATGTCTCGCTACTGCATCATTAATTTTCCATTTATTACATACCTTGTATAACTTTTAAGACAGAATAATGAACAATCATATTAATTTCGATGTTTTCACTGATTAAATAACACAATTTACACATAAGTTTTTTATACATTTACGGACGTGTGAATAACGCCCCACTACCGCCTTTTGAATGACGATCAATCGTATGTCAATGACATCACATCATATTTCAGTGACGTACACTTACCATATTTGGTACCATATTTGACCTAGGAATTTTAATCCGTCGCGTTTGATTTGCGCATGACAATCTACTTGTATTGGCACCTCAAAATGTTCAGGTATATATACTAATACAGCATATATGTACAGAGACATATAAATACAAGTGTTTCTATGTCTCTGTATATATTTACAAGTATCAATATACAAGGAGTAGCAATAAACATTACACTTATATAAGTATGTCGACTGTAATGGACAATGCAGTCAAACTTGTGTTAGCGTTCACCTCTGGCAAGCATCCAACTTGTATTAAGCAACCACCTGCAGATTAACCAAAACAAATTTTTTTTTTTTCTTTTGCTCCATAAGGGTGTACCTGGATAGATCCCGAGTCACGGTGGTGAGTTCACTTAGATGAGGCACATTTCCTAGCCTTGTAAATGTAGTAGTGTGTTTATTCAGGGGTCATGATTAAGTGAACTGTCACCGTTGTATAACTGAAATAATGTTGAAAACTACGTAAAACACTAATAAAGCAATTCGAGCTTGGAATATGAAGTCTTATTTCTTACTGATATACTTATCTCCATTATTAAAAAAAGGTTTTCCTTTTAACGATAAGAGTTATATGGATTATTTCCACGTGTTGCTTTGATGAAATGTGTACTCTAAAATGTGCATGCAAATTACAGCCATTGCAGCCATAAGTACTGTGAAACACGTCAGTAATGACATCCCTGTTAGACGGATTATATTAGATATTCATGAACAATTACACTAACACCTCATAAATAACGGTTCGTGACCATTAAGCAGAAACATTTTTTTGTAACAACAGGATTTTCACAAAAACAACTATCACATCGCGTGTTTATCATTGAAATAATGACGTCATTGTCTGTTACGATGGCTTTACAATGCGTTATATCAGATCTACTCTTCATCAATATCATCCTGTAATCTCTAGCTCCTTTTTCCGACAAAGTTTTAAAACGTAATCTACTGCAAAAGCATCAAAGTGTGTGTGAATCAGTGAAATAATGTAGTTTCTTAAAAAAACAGGTCTGTAAATATAGGATCTGACATGAGTTGTCATTTCATATAAAGTTTTATTAAACGAGTTCAAGAATGTTGTTATTAAACGAGCCTTTGGCGAGCTTAATTACACATTTCTTGTACGAGTTTAATAAAACTTTATGAATTGACAACGAATGTCAGATTCTGTTTTATCACATGACGAAACACAAAACTAAAATCGGTTTTTCGCTGTCAGAAAATAGTCCCAACATGTAATACTTAATCAAATGATAGCTAATCACACACAAATAGTTGTATGATTGATACTGGTCCCTTTACTTCGTCCATCTATCGTGACGTTTGTGTTAACCGGATACACGTTCTCAGCCATTATGTAAACATTCTGAGATGAATACAACAAAAAATGATTCGGTCATGTTATATTACACACGTTACATATAAAGATTACGTGATGGGTATATTATATCGGATCCAAGCATTTTTCAGATAGTTATGTTATATTTGAAATTCGCGAAGAAGTATATGCTTCCCCAATTGATACCATTCTGCAATATCTTCTTTTTCGACGACGTTCAGACAAGCTTCTGCTATAGAATCATTGACTGTTGTCTGTTTCGAAGAAAGGGTGAATCATGTCTGTAATTACATCTCTGTTAGATGGATTACATTAGATATTCATGAAGAATTATACCCTTCAACGGTACCATTGCGTGACAACTGTTTTATTACGGACTAAACTCACTCCTTTTAAAATGTTCGTCTATGCCAAAAGTATAAAGTGTAGAGGAACGAATTATTAACCCCTTCCGACTTGTAGAAGCATTCTGACGCCTCTGCAGCAGACGAATTTTGAAAATCATTGTGGAAAAACGAGAAATTGCTCATAATAAGCAATTTCTCCATTTGCCACAATGTTTTCAACTCCTTTGAATAATTAACCCCTTATTTATGAAGATTGTTCATATTTTTTCCAATACACATTCAATGTCGTCCGCTACATAATTCTTGAATATGGGATTGGCACCTCCAGATCTCTAGATAAGGGACGTATTTCATCCTTATTTGACCCTCTAACCCTTTGTTATGGGTACCTAAAAGAATAGTCTCAATGATACGATTATAGGGTTTGTTTGGGAAAGGATTAGGAAAGGTACCTACATATCTCCAGATAAGAGACGTATTTCATCCTTATTTGACAATTTATCCCTTTGTTGTGGGTACTTACAAGAATAGTCTCAATGAGGCGATTCTTTTGAGTACCCATATCTTAGGGTTTGGTTGGATAACAAGAGATATATTTTAGGGGAAAATAGCTGTATACTCCTCCTTATCTTGACCTCTGGGACTTATCTCATCTTTTAAAATCCTTATTCGATTCCTTTGAGTACCCACATCAGATGGTTTGGTTGGATTATAGAGAGGTTTTGTTGGGAAAAGAATATCCTGACCTCTTGGACACAATTCACTGCTTTTTAAGTGTACGTCTGTGCAAAAAAGTGCTATGTAGAAATAAAGTCATTAAGTAAGTTAGTAAGTAAGTAGGTAAGAAGGTAATATTGTATTATGGTGACATGTGTACATATATTACAAATACAAAAATCAAATAATATAAACACCCGGCCGCGCAGGTCACTTTTGATAAATAATATTTACAGATAAGGTAAAAAAGCGATAAAGAGAGTAGAAAAAGAAAAAAAAAGGAATACCAAAGCTTATAATTGACATGCATAAGAATAATTCATTTATATAGAAAACCACGTCTCATTAACTGATTTGATTAGAAACTCAATAGTAGTGAACCCGCTTCTGTGAACGTACCTTGTTGGAAGACGATGCTGGATTCGTTCGTTCTGTAAATGATACTTTTGTGTCTTTTAGATCCGCTAATAATTTGTAAATCAATATCGTTCATGCAAAGAAGAAACAAATCATGGCCTGACAATTTATGAGGAAATATAATCGTGTTGAACATTTGAAATATTAAGATATTAATCATTTACAGTATTTCAGATACATCTGCAAGTTCTCCTTCGACACAGTGCTTTCATTTTAATTCAATTATCATCATTTTATTTAAAGAAATGTTCTATATTTTTGCCTAGATGTTTTCAAAGTCGTTTGTTGTTGATTTGTTGCATGTGGAAATGGATTAAAATGGGGATGGTGTGTGGAAATATTATGAATAATAAAGGTATAACTTGCATTTAGACAAATTCTCCATAAGGCTTAACCCTTTCCCAATTGCAGAAGTATTTTGCCACATCTGCAACAGGCTACATTAAAAAAAAGATGAGACACAATGAGTGATTGCTCATCGTGAGCTATTATTCTTTTTGTCACAAAGGTTTTTACTAATTATGTATGCCTATGATACTTTTATTTATAGAGATCCTCCATTCATTTCAAAGTTGTCTGCTGCAGATTTGTTGCATGATGAAAAGGGGTTAAATGGAGATTTTGTGGAAAACTAATTAGGACTGATAAAGAAATAAGTTGTGATTAGTCAAATTGTACATTTTACTTAATCATATAAATAACAAACATCCATCTTTGGTGATTGTCATGTCAGAATTCTCTTAAATGATGTACTATGCAATTATTATCATAAAGCTACTGTTTGATCTCTCAATTCAAGACAAATATAATGCTGGCTTTGAAGACTTTGCTGATGCCTTTGTTGTGAATTAGTCAACGTATTTCATTTTGAACTCTTCCCACATGCAAACGCAGATTGACGCATCTGCAGCGGACTGCTTTCGAAATATTTATGAAAAAAATAGAAATGGCAATTCTTCTTTTACAACAAGGTTTCCCATTTCATTCTATAATTATACTGTATCACATGACGATGCTTGTATCTAATATTAAAGACCCATTACGTTTTTCTTTATATGTAACGTGCGTATTATTACATGAGCGACTCACTATTTTTGTATTCATCCGCGAATGTTTACACAATGGCTTAGAACGTATATCCGGTTACCACAAACGGTGCGATAGATAGACGAGGTAAAAGGGTCATTCTCGGTCATACACATATTGTTTGTGTGATTAGTTAACAGTTTTTAATGTATTTCATATTGGGACTTTTTTCTGACCGCAAAAACCCGATTTTCTGTTTGTGTTTCGTCATGTGATTACAATAATCTGACAAAGGCTTGCTTAATAACACATGTCTTGAACTCTCTTAATTCAACTTTACATGAAATGACAACTCATGTCAGATCCTATATTTAGTTCATAGATAGTTTCCATATGTTATCTTGTCATTTTACAAGTCGTCCACAGAACAACTCGTTGGGATTGATCAACCAACGTAGTTTAGTTAGTATGAAATTACAAGGCACAACATTTTCAAACGACACTTGTGTTTGCATGAGCTACTCTATTAAATGCATTTGCATCATTACTGTCTACTTCAAAGAAATGCAATTTGTTTCAAACAATTCCTTATACAAAATTAATGAAAATGACAGAACACCTTTTACAGTGAGATTAATAAACGGCAGAACTGTTGAGAATATACGATTAATTATGATAGTATTCATATTGATAAATTAAACCTTGATCATATAAAGACGCTTTCTGACTCTTCTGCACGTGTCGAATTTTGAAAGCATTGTGAACAAAGTAGCAATTTCTCCTTTTGACACCGTGTGTTTAACTTACAGTCACGTTCGTACCAATCGAATCGGTCATTTTTAAAGACAGATTTTGTGATTGATACCGCTCTGTTATCACCACGTTATTAAAACAATTCGAGGACGTAGTTCCGGGCAGAGTCTTCTCGGAATGGCAAATTCTAATAATATATCAATAGGTGCTACCTATTTGCGAAAACCCGTAATATGTTTGAAAAAAGAAAGCGATACATCATACTATGTCCATTAATATCGATTTTAAAAATGATTGATTAGACGGGATAATATTCAATTGGTGTATTGGTGTTTTTTGCATGGCTTGGAATGTTAGGTTTATTCCCGATTGTCCCATATTTTGATTTTTGGGCTAAAGATCGATGTTGGACAATCGGAAAAAAAATACAGGTAAGGTGCCGGCTAATCCCTGCCCGGGGCGAAGATATCATTACAGTTCAGTTCATTTAAAAATTCACAATCTAGGTAATTTTTTTTTATGAAACAGTATGTCACGAATTCTCTTAACTTTTCAGAAAATAAACTCTGTTTGGTCCTCTTTTATATATATAACACAGGAATAAGGAAAAAATCAAACTTATTTTAAACTAATATTCTTATTCAAATTTAGTAATTGTACGTTTAATTTCAAGTTGTCTATTGTATATAATATATGGATAACATTCAAATAACAAAATTCCTATTCAGTTGAACTCATCATTTTCGAGATAGCAAGCTGATCTCGTTTTTCACTTTTTTCAAAGTCTTTGAATATTTTTCATAGAATTAACTTTTTGTTTTTTTACATTGTTTGCGACTCCATTCATACAACTTTACAATTGGAGAAAATATGTAGCTCTGTCTGCATACTCAATTGCACTAAAGGACCTTTCACGCAGGCGTTCCTTTAGGGATGCTAGTCGTGTGTCGATGTTCTTGTATTTCCGTCTCTTGGTCGGTCTTTTACTCCCTGTAGCATACTGAACTACTTTGATACAGGAGAGGGCTACAACTTCCTGGATTGTTCTAAGGATTGAAAAGATTTTCGGAGGAGAATGCTATACAGCTTTCTTCAACATACTATGCCAGCCTTCTAAATTGTTCGTCGTCTTTGGACCTTGGGTGTTAAAATGATTCCAAATCGGTTTGTCACCTCAACCCAGTACTCAGTTACATAGTATGTGAAGGTTTCAACGGCTGCTGGAAGGTCTAGAGTAGCAATGTCATTGAGTGCTTCGAACCACACATCTTCAACTGTGTTGATTGGTACAAGTGGTAAAACTACTGCTTGTCTGACTAGGCGGTGAATATCTTCATTTGTACTGTTTTTGTTTGTCAAAGCAGTAGATTGTACCTTCCTCTAGATACACTGTGCGTAGTGGAAGAAGCAAGCCTTCACGTCCGTCGTCTAGAAGACTTGTCTAGCAGCTTCTCTTGTCTGGCTTGGCGTTGCATAGGTGCTCCAGGTTTTTCTGCGTGGCGAAAACGAGCATTCTGTTTACTTCACCCTTGTCTATAAGCAGAAACTGTTCACCAGCTGATGTCTCTGTCCACTACCCTTCCAGACGTATATCCGGTCTTCTTCTCGGAAGCACTGATCTGTCTTTGCTCCTCTCGCGATAAAGTTGAGATTTACATCCTTACAAATCTGTGGCCATCAATAACCAGACTCATTCCGCCGCACTTGCTCTACACAAAATCTTGTTTGACTTGAACATTGAGCATTAGCCATGTTTTCAGTATGATATAAAAAAAAATGATACTTTTTCCCAACATTTTGAATTCAATAACTGCACTTACAGTTTATTTTTTAGAAATGAAAGCATTTTACGTTGAAAATACTGCATGCAGTCAAATAATTAAATTACTTTAATATAATTAAATGTTTGAGCAAACGATAATATTAATCATAAGCGGGTTTTTTTTTGTGTCGGAAAAACATGAATAAATATATGATTGCATGTTTGTGCAAACAAATGAAGGTGAAAACAGTAAAGAAATCGCAGTCAAATAATTAAATTACTTCAATATAATTTAATGTTTGTACATAGGTAAATAATGGAACAGGCAAAATAACAGGACTGTATTCTCACATTTCCCTTACCGCATGGATCTTGCAAAAAGTCGGTAATCCTGCACACTTTATAGTACAAGTTAAACACAGACTCAAGGATTGTTATTCTCAAAAGTGGCATGAGGATATTAATATGTCTTCTAGGTGTGATTTTTATGCAAATTTTTAAACCCTATTAAATGTTGAGCGATATTTATATACAGATATACAGACATCTCTTTCTATTTTAAACGTTCTTTAGCAATATTTAGATGTTCTAATCATAAACTGAATGATGAAATTTGGCGCCATTTTAATGTTGTTAGAAATGATAGAATTTGTATATATTGTCTAATTAAAAAAGACGCTCTAGTGCTAGAAGATGAATATCATGCTTTTTTCATATGTGACAAATTTGCTGATACTAGAAGAAAATATCTATACAGTTGGTACAATGCTATACCTAATATTGTAAACCTTAGCTCTCTCCTCAATACCGAGAATCATGCTGTTATAAGAAAAAAAGCCGTTTTCGTTTCAAATCTACTTGAACATATAAGTCAATAAAATCACAATTAAGAAAATAAGTAACCAAATAAATTAGCAAGAAAGGTAACTAAATAACTTATCGGAAATCCATTAAACAAATACATGTGTATATAAAGTTTAATTGGTAAAGACAATTGGTAAAAACTGTAAATATCATGAGCGAACACATCACATAAGATTATTTGAATTGTATACATATACATGTTGTATTGTGGGCCGGAGGCCTTATTACTTTAGTAATAAAATTGTATAGTGTATAGCCTTAATCAATCCGCATTAGGGTAAATAGCATTTTCAAAATGTGGGACAATCGGGAAGACAGAATGTTATTGTTGTCGTCTATTATGAAAAACTGAACATAATAATAAATAAAAATCAATTATACATTCTAATTCATTTTATTTTTCATTATTCATAAGAAAACACGGGTTGAAATTGTATACATATCCAGAGTGGCAGCCCCCATCGGGATACCGACATGGGGTCAATTCAGAAAGTTTCATAGTTTATTGAATTTTCCTACAAGTTACATATAGACGAACAAATAATTTGTGTTTTTTTTCGTGTTACACTGTCTAATAAGTATTACCATCAAAATGGGCAGGATCCCGCCAAAGGTATAGTGGCGAAGTACGTGGCGCATGCGCTGTGGATATAAACTATAAGTGGCGAAGTTCGCAGATGTCTAATTATCCGAACTTATTTCCGTGATAAGCGCTTATCATAACATCTCCGCATGTTGTAGCTACTAAAGTTATATCACCTAGACACGTTTATGTTTCATGCAACAGGATCATCTTATTTCATTTAATTGCAATATTTTGAAATAACACTAAACGATTTCTATAACTTTGAATTTTACAGCTCATCTTATCACAACCAACACATAAACAGCCACTAACCGTAGTCGTATATTATTAATAATGTACAACGAGGAATCGTTTATCCTCCTCTCGTTGAAAGTAAAGTAAAAGGAAGTAAAGTATTTAAAGTGACAACACAACGAGGGCTTGGCATGAAACGGTTGTAACTAAAAACCTATTTTGAAAACCCTGGTTTAGGGGCAATTTTTACCCCTTTGTAAACAATGCAACTTTAGGTGCCATTGCTCAGTACGAGCAATGGCACCTAAATTTCTATTGTTCACCTTGGTAAAAAAATACCAATTTTAGTTACAACCGTTTCACGCCAAGCCTTCGACAATTGAAGTGTCAAGTATTTCCGACTAATAAGCCATCTTTGTCCTAAACACTTTTATAGTTCCTGCGCCCTATCGTTTATCCAGGCATCGGGAAGAAAGGCTTTCTGTACCATTATTAAACTATCTAGTGGCTATATCAGAACGGAGCCCAATGGCATTCATCAGGGAATTCAAATACGGGACCTTTGGTACGAGAAGCCGACGCTCATCCAGTGAATAACTGTGTTCCAAACATTGTCAGTGATATTTGAAGAATGTTGTGTTGATAACTCTCTCAAGACAGCTAGAGAAATAAATGATGCATCGCCGTTGCTAGTATATGAACCCGATTTTCAGATACAATTCATGATAAAAAATAAACGCGTCATATAGAGGTTTCTGGGTATTTATTATCAGTATTTTACTATTGTGGAAAACAGTGGTGCAGTAGTAGATATATCGTCGGCCTCAGGTACTAAATGTAATGTTATGTTATTATAGAGAAATGTAATGTTATGTTATTATAGAGACCAATTGCTGATTGAAGCCCGTTTAATAGCTTACACTTTGTCATGTAAAATCATCTGACAGGTGCAGATAATTTCAAGAGACAGAGTTAGGTACAATGGAGTCCAGGTGCGATACCCTAGCTCTTTCCGAAAAGACCCATTGGTTCTTTAACGTGCACAGTGTATAGCATCAATACACGCGGTGCACTGTTTCCTGGAAAGGACCAGTACTTGACCTCTAAATGTCCAGATTTAAATCTCCTGATAAGTGGCGTCTGCCTTTTAAATTTTCCAAACAAATGGCGCGATAACTGATTATGCCTCCAGGAAGCAGACACCAATCTTGATTAATATAAGCTGAAAGCTTGTTTCTCAATGGATGTAAGATAAACAAGTTTAAACCTATATATTGCTATGACTTTTTATCATTCTTTCTTTGAATAAGTTGAGGTACCCTTGTGCAACGCACATATTTTAGAAAAGTAATGGTCAATCATCAAGCGGTCGTTGATAAGTTTATTGTTTCCGTGATATAACTGTGTGTATTTTGATATTAGGGGAAGCCCGTATAAAACAAGCAAATCACACATTCTTTAATACGAGTTTTAACATTTAACCAACACAATTCCTGTCCTGCAACCTCAATTATCTCCCCTGAATTATTAACAAGTCTTTTACCTGTCAATGGACTTGTTAGTACTAAATACAATCTGACTAAAGTACACGATATATTAGGATACTAGGACAAACTTTTAATTGTGTTGGTCTAAATTAATATAACGGAGCAGTGAACAGTGTTATACCAAAACTTGCACTACGGTCATTGTGGAGTGCCCTTGGGCAAGGCACATTTTCTAGCCTAGTACTGGTTTGTTTACCCAGGGATCATGATTAAGTGAACTGTCGCCGTGATATAACTGAAATAATGGTGAAAGCTGCGTAAAACACCAATAAATAAATAAATATACCAAAACCGATCTTGATCAACAATATTCTCAATTGTGGCTTAAATTCGTAGATAACTGAATACGTAAATGTTGTTTAACGTCGCCTGCACCAGGTGAAGTGTGGGACTTCATTATTTTTAACATATTTGGGAATGGGGATTTTTGTCTTATTTATGGATTACTCCCAAAGGGATGTCATTGGTCTGGCTTCATACATTCTTGACATCAATTGAGGACTTTTTACAGACATTAACTAATTGGCCATCTTTGGTATTTGCATCTTTCTGTGTTAAACTTGTCTGCGAGCACGTCATTGGCCCCGTTACAGGACAATACCGTTCAATTCATAAGAGCCCGAACACGTTGTCTTCAATATATTGATATCAGTAATATCAAAGCGGATTGGCCTCACAACCATGTCTTTCCCCGCAACATATTTGGCCGAGCTGGGGTACCTCAGTTTGTAACGTCGCGGGCTGTCAATCAAGGAATCGTGATTTCGAACCCCAGTTCCGACAAAAGTCATTGTGGCAAGCGTAATTCGTCTTTCACCAATGGGCAAACAGTCTCTGTGGAAAAGCAGCCAGATTCTTGGAAAGTATGTTGTGTGGAGTACTGGTGTGAGAAAGCCACGAAACACATTAGTAGGTGAACCGGTCGCCATGATATGACAAAAACATTGTTGAAAACGGCGTTAAACCAAAATCAATCAATCATTAAATTTTCCCCTACAAATGTGCTACCATACCACATAGATGATTATGTGGACGTACATATTTTTTAAGGGGTAATGTTGCTGAACATTCAGCAAGTATTCAGCAAACAAGGGCGCCTTCGAGCGATGCCAAAAAAGGGGCATTACTGAATGATTATTAAAGCCAGAGTTATGTGGATTGGTAAAGACATATTTGTAGTTTTGTTTGACAACTACAAGAAAATGCTCAAAATACATCAAATGAGTAATTACTAATAAAGGAAAAAAAACAACAACAGAAAAACACATATTTACTTGTAGAAAGAAGGACACTACAACACTGTACAATTGCCTTCTATCACCACCACTTGTATGATTGAGACTTGACGTTTCCATATTTAAGCGTTACATAGCATTATATATATATCCGGCTGCGTAAGTATGTAAGACACGGAAAACAATTAGGACTTATCGATGGAATAAGAGGGTTCCGATTAATCATAGCGGGAAATGAGGTCAATGTTGCCACGCGGACATTTTCACAATTAGGGAGTGTTTAACCCTTTCTCACATACAAACGATTTCTAATGCTTCTGCAGCAGACTACTTTTTGAAAATATTGTGAAAATTGTGGCAGAAGAAGAAAATGCCCATTATGAACACATTGTGACAAACTATGACCCACAATGTGTTCAATATTATCCAATAATGTATTTTTCATTCATAAAGAGTTTCAATAAGTTTGATATCTGGTACAAATTTACTGTATGTGGAAAAAAAAGGGTTTTTCCTTTCTCACATACATACGCGATTTCTATTTTTTTTAATCTTTCTACACAAATTTTAAGAGTATTACCAGCTCCAAAACTACAAAACTACAAATTCATTCTCCAGATTAATTGAGCAAAAAATAACGTTTACGGACATTTATAGTTTTGGGCCTAATTAATTCTTCAGATTTTGAGTGTGATTAATATAATTTAAAAGTTTGTTTTCGCAATCGATTTGGAATAAATAAATTTTAGTTCAAACTTAAAATTATCTCTCTCCATTAGAAGTAGCTAATGAGAGGATGCACTGTGCGCAATTAGTAAGTTCTGATTGTGACAAATTGCGTATTTCCGGTGAGATCTTGCAAGCGCGCAATAAAATCAATTCAAACTGCATTACTATATTTAACGAAACACGAAAGAGGAAGTTAATTATTTTTGTTAAGCTTGTGCAGTTCTGTTAATGTCACAAATCAATTAAAATGAATTCGTTTGAACACGGAATATATCACGTGATCTCGGACAAATGAATGAGTACAGAAAGGTGTCGTATGTTTAACTCTTCCTATCCTTAACACTTTCCCTCATAAGACAATTCTGCAGCAGACGACTTTAAACGACTTTTCTTTTTTTGTCACTATGTTTTCAAAAAGCCGTCTGCTGCAGAGGCGTTATAAAGCGTCTATATGAGGGAAAGGGTTAGAAATACCGGTTGTCAATAGCTCCTTGACAGCTCGAGGTACTACTTGGCAAACAGTGAAGAGACTTTAGTCGTTTTGGATCGGTTTTCTTGGAGCGCCGTGACCTGTTATTGGCACAAAGGTGACAGACGATTACATAACCTATAAAACAGACACAATAATTGAACCGTCTCGCGAGAAAACCAACATTGTGGTCTCTGCGTAAAGTATCGACCCATATCAGCCTAAGCATGCCGCGCAGGCTAACCCGGTCAGACACTTTTAGTATCCTGTCGATTTTCTACGCGGACTGCCTATCGGTTGAATGGATATGTGCTTGGACATAAATTATTTCCGAGTATTGAATGTTATTGATTGCGATAAATCCTGAGTTAAATGGTATAAACGAGCATGTACTAGTAGCCAATTAGTTTGCAAGAACGTTGTCGTAAGGAAAATGTGCTAGACAGAAAAAGCAATGAAATAGATAGGTGAATTAACCGCCGGGATACGGTAAAAATACAAGATTCAAGATTCAAGACTCAAGTTTTTTATCGACAAAAGACTAGGTGTCCATCTTGTACATACATTATTACAAACGCACACACACATATACAAACTTATATATGACTTTCATATGCATCTGCTCCGTCGATAACTGCAGCTATTTAATAACAGGAAAAAAAGTGGAGAAAAGCGACGATAAAATTAGCTCATTCAAAATAGTTTTGAATTTTAACTTTTTGTTATTCATGAAGATGTTTCCCGGATTTGTTTCAATTCGATTTTCGAAAAAAAACAAATGAAAGCGCTGCTAAACCTAGAAGTATTTGTGAATTTTGTAACCCCTTTCTCACTTGCAACACATATACTGCGGATGACTTTGGAAATAAACTTTTGTTGGAAAGTGTGGTTACTGACGTAGAAAAGATTAATGAACCAAAGCTTGTAATTGATATTTGTAATAGATACAAATTGGACAGACATGACTTGTTAATCAAACGGGAAACTATTCCACCGTGATTAGATTACATTTGAGCCGTCTTTACGTAAACCAACCAAGGGCAGTGGAGATCGATGTAGACAGGTATAGATCCAGCCATCTTGCATAATCACGCAGATTAATTGCTCACATGCCATGGATGATCACTGATCAGGCTGATTTTTGTCTACGCTGCGCGCTACTCATCTATTGGTAACATGCAAATATAATTTCATAATACCGCCTTGGTGGTTTACTGGTACAGCGTGCGTCATAGGAAATGGGGTTTATGGTTGTTTCCCCGGCCGTGTCATACCAAATACTATAATCATGGCTGGGATGGTTTTCCCTCCTTGGCGTTCACAACTATGGGGTTAGAATTAAGACTGACTCGCTTGTGTCAGGATAAACGGACCAATGGTTCTTCAATATCCTTATTTGCCACAATGATGTTTTTGTCATATTTAATAATTGTTCTTTTAGTTATAGAATTCCATATTTTTGCCAAGATGTTTTCAATATAATGTGTAGCAGTTTTGTTGATCATAGGGAAAGGTGAATTATTAAGTGTTATAAAAAAAATAGAATAAAAAGGAGTCAAAGTACGGAGTTGTTTATTAAAATGTATTCATTTTACATCGATTGCGAAACAAACTCTCAGCTGATATTCATCACACTCGATGTCTGCTTCCTTAAGATTTAACCAGCACTCGCACCCTTTGTTTGAACAATCCTAAAGTCAGAACCCGCTCATCACGAGAATAGGATCCGGGGCCTTTGGTACGAATGGCCGATGCGCTATCGCCGCATTATTGTCTTCAACAAAGACAGATTTGTTAACTTCAAATGAATTAATTCAACAGGATGAAGAGTTAATGACACCAAATGAATGAATTCAACAGGATGAAGAGTTAATGACACCAAATGAATGAATTCCACAGGATGAAGAGTTATTGACACCAAATGAATGAATTCCACAGGATGAAAAGTTGATGACACGAAATGAATGAATTCAACAGGATGAAGAGTTAATGACACCAAATGAATGAATTCCACAGGATGAAGAGTTAATGACACCAAATGAATGAATTCCACAGGATGAAGAGTTGATGACACGAAATGAATGAATTCAACAGGATGAAGCGTTGATGACACGAAATAAATGAATTCAACAGGATGAAAAGTTGATGACACGAACTGAATGAAATCAACAGAATGAAGAGTTAATGACACCACCTGAATACATTCAACAGGCTGAAGGGTTAATGAACATGCAGCTTGTAATTTACACGAAATTGACATCCTTGCCTTGTCAATCACAAGTGAAAATGATCCAAGATGTCTTCAAATTGCTGTCTGTAAATTAAAATCTGACAGTTTATTCATGATGACCGTAATCCCTGACGGGAGTTGGTTGGTGTCTTAATTGGAATTTTCATCAGAATTTCTCTAAATATGTTGTTCAACACGGTATGGTGTTGTAAGCCGTTTACAACACATTTATATTTATATCACAATATCACAGCGGTATGTTCAATTATCTTAACACCATCCAGTCTGTCGTAATGTCAACCCACACTCACGAGCGTCTAGTTGGGGAAGCCATTACTACATTTTTTAAAAGTATTTTGTAGATATTCCGACCGGGGATCGAACCTGCGACCTCCAGCGAAAAGGAAAAGTGAGACATTGCTATTCTTTAACAAATTCTAATTCGTCTTCTTCTTCAATGTTTTCAGTCCTTTTAAAGCCTTAATTATCAATATGTTTCCAAAATCAGAGTATTCTAAGAATATTATATTTCATAAATAGAATGTTTCCTCATTAGCTTGAAACCTCAGCAATGCGTTCCTACTTTTGACGTTTAGATAAATCAAGGGATGGGTTGTTTGCTTCTTTTCAACTCATGATTATCCTAACATGCATATTCACACTGTTATATATTGTTAACCCTTATAAGTGTATGTTTTTTCTCTACCAATGCAATTGTTTTATTTTTAATTATTTTTTGTTAACGTTTCCTAAAGGTGACGATTTAAGTTATTATTTTCAAGAAGATTTTAATAAGCTTAACGTTTTCTGCTAAAGCCTGTTTATATGAATTGTATTAAAATGTGCACGTATTTGAGAATATTAATAAAGTGTATTGTTGATTATTTACTTGCATTCCTGGTATTGTCATATTTATTCAGTAAATACGTGTTTGATATGTTTCTTCAACCAGGAAAGATATACTGTAGGGTGTGATTAATATAATTTGAAAGCTTGTTTTCTCAATCGATTTGGAATAAATAAATGTTTAGTTAAAACTTAAATTTATCTCTCTCCATCAGAAGTAGCTAATGAGAGGATGCACTGTGCGTAATTAGTACGTTCTGATTAGGACACATTGCGTATTTCCGGTGAGTTGTTGCAATCGCGCAATAAAATAAATTTCAAATGCATTACTACATTTAACGAAACACGAAAGAGGAAGTTATTTTTTTGTTCTAGAACTTTGTTAAGCAATTCTGTTAATGTCACAAATCAATTTAAACGGATTCGTTTGAACCCGGAATATATCAAGTGATCTCGGACAAATCAATTAGTACAGAAACTCAAAGGCGTCTTATGTTGAACGCTTCCAATCCCTAAGCATACTGTTTGTTAATAGGTCCTTGCAAGCTCGATGGACTACTTGACAAACACTGAAGAACCATCAGTCGTTTGGATTTCATTTCCTCGAACACCGTGCCCTGTAATTGACACAAAGGCGACAGACGTTTACATATCCTATAAAAAAGACACAATATGAGCCGTACCGCGATAAAACCAACATTGTGTTATCTGCGTAAAGTATCAATCTGGATCAGCCTGAGCATGCAGCGCAGGTTCACCCGCACATACACTGTTCGAATCCTGTCGATTTTCTGTTTCAGGAATCATTACTCTTTACCTATATCCCCCTGAGACGGAATGTGTCGGCCCGGATCAGTTTGCTTGGACTGCGCAGGCTAAGCATGGTCGATACATTACGCAGAGGCCATAATGTTGGTTTTTTCGCGGGACGTCTCTTATGTCTAACTCTTCCTATCTCTAGCCAAAGATATGGAAACTGTCTATAATTTAAAGTATAGCTATTGAATTGAGTTGAAAACAGTTGGACAAAAAAGAAATTGCTAATTATGAGTAAATTTCCCTTTTGCTAATTTGCCAAAAGTTTTCAAAAGTCATCTTCTTCAAATGCGTCATTATGTTTCTGTAAATGGTAAAGGGTTAAGACATAAACTTGAATGTTAAACTTTTAGATGAAATCAAATCAACAAAATATCTTATCGCATTTTGACATTCATTTGCTATTCAAGACATTCCCTTCACCTTTAAATTACAAACATCGTATAAAAGGTTAATGTGATTATAGACTTATCTTGTGTATTTCTCAATTTATTTAAAATGTCGTTTACTACTGAAATTCATTTCCTTTACCTTTCAATTGCGCGCAACGTATAACTGCTTAATATACTCGTAGACTTGTCTTATTTGTCCCTCAACTCGCAGGATGCATGTCAGATGTGATATTTCTCTGATTTTATCGTTTTATCTTTAATGTTTGATTATTCAATTTCACTTTATTGAGTTGATGTCTGTTCTCCAGACATGAAATGGTATAGTGTGCATATTGTAAATCAGTGAAACGTCAAACATAATCAATCTAGAAGATTTGATATTGTTGGGAAATATTGTGTTTTTCTAGGATAACATAATCACAAAACTTTGATTCAAAACAAGATCCTTCTGTACGCAGCAATGTAGAAACTGTTTCAAGAAACATGTTAAACAAATAGCATTCATACAGCACTTAGAGTAAGTATTGAAGTGGTAATGTTTGCAATATATCATGCTTTAACATGAAGATATACCCGTTTATTATATGCCTGTTTATTTTCCGGTGGAAATACACACAGATTGACATGCGCAAATACACCACGACAGATTAAAATTCCGTATCTATATGCGGTGTAAATACAAGATTGTGACGTCGTACAGTGACGTGACCGGTTTGATGATGATATTGGGCGGGGCATACGTATTGGAATGCATTATGGGGCGTGGTGTAATCATTGAAGCGATATTCATCCGCCCTTCATAATCTTAATTTTACGGTTAATAAAATGTAAACTCAATAAATTTTCGCTGCTCATAGATTGTAGGTATATAATAAAAGGAATATTATGTTGTGGGGTGGATAATTGAGTTCGTATTAACGACGCGTAGCGTGAGGAAATCCATATCTTAGCTCGACCTACGGTCTCGTAAGATATCGATTTTTCCTACGAACTCATTTATCCAGCCCACAACATAATATTCCGTATTTATTATGTACATTCACATTTTTCAGACGCAACTTTATACGCAAAAGGTAACGCGCGAAAGCATCCGTTATGAGTGGTTCCGTATTTGACTAGGACAAATACTTTACAAAGAAAGGAAATATTTCAAACAAGTTTTTCGTTATTATAATGTTTGTGTTTATTGGAGTTCCACGTCGTTTTCAACAATATTCTACTTATATGCCGATGACAGTTCATGTATCCATTGTTCCTTTGTGTTTAACCAGTACTAGGAAATGTGCCGAGAAGCCCGGTTCTATTTTGTTATGTTTTTCTACTAACTTTTATTTGAAATCATTATTAGAGAGAGATTGCTTAAGACGTATTAAAATGATTTAATACACAGTTTAAACAAAAAACAACAACATTATAACACATAAATACTAACAGTAACACCCTATACAAACCGATTTACATTAAGAATCCCATGAGGATAACAGCACATTGTTGATTTAACGATGCAAACACAGTTTAAACACATTTTAAGACCCTCTTTACGACGATTTCTGTGCAAAAATAAAAAAGAAATTACATGGTACAGTGCTGTGCCTAAGACACATACATCCCTATTATCAAAGCATGCATTAATACCAATATAAAACGAATTTGTAGCAGGCGATTTTTAAAACAAACACGCAAGTGTATTGAACATCTCGTTAAACTAATTTGTAGTTACTCGAGCCAGTTGAAAATGCTCTGGTTAAAGGAACAATTGTTCATCATGAGCAATTTGTCCTTTAACAAAATTGTGTTCGAAGTCTTTTGCTTCAGAAACGTTTACATGTATCTGCATGTGGAATAGATTTACAAATTCTGATAACAGCTCGCACAAATTACGCTCATTCGAAAAACATTCTGACCGGAATTTGGCCATATTATTTCTGGTCTCTATTTCCATTCATAGCCGAGTGATGGGTTATGAATTCAGAAGCGTTCCAATTGACAGCGGACGAATTTGAAAACGTTCAGTCAAACATACGGTTGTATCTTTATGAATAGATGTATAATTATTTAATAGATCTAGACTTGATAGTACTGTTGTCAAATGAGACATTGCTCATATTTACATAGAGTCTCGAAATCCATTTTTTATTGATGCATATAAATGCGTATGTATGTGGGAAATAATAATAATCATTCATGATAGCGTCTTGCCAAAGGAGGCAAAGAAAAAATCAGAATGATTTCTTGTTCGACTTGAACTATCGGATATAAACAGGGTTCGGCTATTTGGCGTAAACAATCGTCATGTTGAAGCTTAGAAGTAATAACTATTCGCCATTAAAAGCTCGTTAACTCTTTCAATTTGGGAATGTATTGGACCAAACGTACAACTATAGTATTTGGAAACATTGCTAGAACGTTACGAGGAAGGAGTCATTGTTCTCATAACATTTCGCTTCTCTCTTATTTTGCTTTGGCCTCAATAATATGCTTGAGTAGGTTTTTTATATATCTGCTGAAAAGCGGAATCGACATGAACATACTTAATAAAGTAAGTATAAAACAAGTGTGATACCATTAAGAGTTATTAACTATAATACCAGTTAATATACCATCTAATATCATCTATTATTAACCCATCCTTCTCAGACACACAGTAGTAAACAATTCGTGATTGAACAATTAAATGTACACTGGATTTCATGCTTTCCTCTATGTTTTACAGGAAGACGAATAATGAATAACCAATTAATTCCACACATAAAATTAATCTGCAGCAGATGACAGAAAGCATCTTTGCCAAATATCGACAATCTCTATTAATACAAGTTTGGTGAATGAAAATAGTTCAAAACGTTGTGTCCAAAAAGAATTGCTTATAATAACGGGCTATTACAGTAAACCGTCTCGAAGGAGAAGTGGTCACAGCGGGAGGCCAGGGTTAGATAACGGGTTAAGTTATACAACATATTTCAATGTTTCTTTTATAATATGTCAAGCTTTGTATTTGGTCGAGTCTATAGCCAATTTCTAGGACTTGAAAATGTGATTTGAGAAGCCAACAGTAGAGAATCAGGTCATACGGTTGCGGCTTGCCTTGTGATGTCACTTGCTTCACACGATCGGTTCCAGCAGTCAAGAGATTAATATATCTAGTTATGACTTCCCGCCATGGTGTTCAATAGCAATAGGTCTTGCGAACACGTGTCAGCAAACAAACTAACAAGTATTACTGATGACTTACCCTGGAAACGTCCAGATGTAACTGGGAAAAACCACGATGTAAATACCATTAAAATAGATAAAGAAAACTTTCTCGGAATTCGTTGGGACTCAAACGGATTTACAAAATGTAGATCGGCGTGGAATTGTCGCAAAAAATTGTTGTAAATTATACTCTCATTACTTGAAATTTATTAAAAAGAAAATCCAAGGAAAATAACACACACGTCCTTTGCAACTCGTTATATGCACTATCTGTTGATATTCATAAATCATAAAGAAAAAGCGAACTGCCAACAATACCTATATATGACATTTAGAGATACTCCCATGTGACATTTAGAGATACCCCCATGTGACCCGGTGATGCGGGTTTGATTATGTATTATGAAACAATCACTTGCATAGATTGATTACTCTGTGATATAACTTGATCAACTGTATGAGCTTTGTCATATAAAAAACAACGTTCGGAAGGTTCTACCAATGGGTAACGGGGCGGGTATGTTAGAAATAAGACCTTGAGTGTAAACCAATAAACTGTTTTCCATTGCTTCCTTACTTTTAACCCATTTTCCACATAGAGACACTTTCAGCTACAGACGACGTTGGAGACATAATAATAAGAGTAGAAATTTCTCAAAACGAGCAATTTCTTCTTTAGCCACAATGTTTTCAACTCTGTTCAGTAATTATACCTACATTTAAAGAGCTTTTTCGTGTTTTGCCTAGATGTTTTCAAAGTCGTCTGCTACAGATTTGTTGTATATGCGAAAGGGTTAAGGTGCGTTCAGTGCAATCAATGTTTAACATATATGGCCAAAACGTTCGACATGTGTAGTTGTATAGTCGGTTTTCAGTTTAAATCATCGTCCAGGCCACGGTTTTGCGGTACTACTTAAACATTCTTTTAGCTTATTGTATTTAGAAATTATGGCGCTGCAGCCTAGTTTTCCTGAATTCCTCTTAACTCTAATTGTCGACTCTTCCAGGTTGAAAATTGGATCACTACCCTTTCTCGTTCAACTGGAAATTTGGTAATATTTCATAACTGAGTGGCAAACAACACAGATTTCAGGAGAGACTGCTCTTCACTTAAATAAGCATTGTTTCCAAAAGCCTTTATTTGCCTTTGGCAGCGAAGAGTGAAATGTTGTCATACATGTAAGTGTTTATAAATAGTATATATAAAGTTTATTAGACCGTTAATTAACCCTTTCGCAAATTCAATAAATCTGCAGCAGACGACTTCGAATACATCGAGACAAAGATATTGAACATCTGTATAATTTTAAGTCATATCTATTGAATAGAGTTGAAAACAGTGTGACAAAAAGAGAAACTGCTAATTATGAGAAAATTTCGCTTTTGCTATTTTGCCACAACGTTTTTAAATGTTATCTTCTGCAATGTGAAACTATAAGATGAAATCATATCAACAGAAAATCTAATCACATTTCGACACATGCTCATTCAAGTAATGTTTTTATGCAAACGACTTGGTGTTTCAATTGCGATTCAAGAAATTTGCCCTCACTTTTAAAGTGCATACATTGAATAAAATGCTAATGTGATTCTAGACACATCTTGTGTGTTCCTCCTTTATTTTAAATGTCGTTTACTACCGAAACTCATTTCCTTTACCTTTCAATTGCGTGCAACGTATAACCGCTTACTATACTCGTAGACTTGTCTTATTTGTACCTCAACTTGCAGGATGCGTGTCAGATGTGATATTTCTCTAATTTTATCGTTTTATCTTTAATGTTTGATTATTCAATTGAACTGTATTGAGTCGATGTCTGTTCTCCAGACATGAACTGGTATGTGTTGCATATTGCAACTCAGTTAATCACCAATCATGATCAGTCTAGAAGTTTTGATATTGTTTGGAAATATTGTGTTTTTCAGGATAATTTAATCTCACAACTTTGATTTATAAACAATATCCTTGTGCACACTACAATGCCGGAACTGTCTCTCACGAAACATGTTCAGAAACTAAGTATTCACAAAGTATTTAATAATAAGTATTGAAGTGATACTGTTTGAAAACAATCATGCTTTAATATGAAGATGTATCCGTTTATTATATACTTTCTCATTATCCGGCGCAAATTTGTACGCGCGAAAACAACACGACGGGTTCCGTATTTGACTATCACAAATACGTTAACAAGAAAGGAAATATTTTAATTTTTGTTTCGTCACTATATTATACTCGTTTATTAAAGTTTCACGTCGTTTTCAACAATATTCTACTGATATGCCGATGACAATACACGTATCCATCGTCCCTTTGTGTTTAACCAGTACTAGATAATGTTCCGAGAAGCCCGGTTCTATAATGTTAAGCATGTCTACTAACCTTTATTTGAAATTAATATGTAATAGGGAGTGCTTAAGACGTATTCAAGTGATTTAAACATAGAAATGAAACATTATATAACATAAACGCCCTATACAAAACTATTTACATTATGAATCTCATATGGATAACAACACATCGTTGATTTAACGATACAAAAACAGTTCTGTACACATTTTACATTTTACGACCCTCTTTACGACGATTTCTGTTCAAAATGAAATAAGAAATTACATGGTACAATGCTGTTCCTGAGACACATACAGCCCTATTATCAAAGCTTGCATTAATACCAATATAAAACGATGCATTACTATTACAAGTGAAAATAATCCAAGCATTAGAGACAAAATGAATCTGTCTGATCAAAGGTTTTTACATAACAGGAGACTTGATATATGCTTAACACTTTCTCAAATGTAGTAGTTTCTGTCGGTTCTACAGCAGCCGACTTTTGAAAGCACTGTGGCAAAAGTAACAACTGGCTCATCATAAGCAACTTTTTTCTTTTGCCAGAAAGTTCAATACACTATTCAATAAATATGCTTTAATTGATGGAGACATTCTATATTTTTGCTTTGAAGTTGTTTTCGTTATGTTATACCGATTTGTTGAATGTGGGAAAGGGTCTGCAACCAATAAGGCGATATAATGCAAAGCCTCAAATCCTGGTGTTTAACGCATACACGTAATTATCCAGTCATTACAATTATATTCTTCTTAACTCATTCCCTCTTACATTCACAGTAGAAATCAACACATCGGTATAATATAACGAAGAATATATATATCCCGAGAAATAATTAAGATATGTATTTCTAAAAATTCACCTTTAGAATAGAGCTGAAAACATTGTGGCAGAAGAAAAAATTCTCATTATGAGCAATTTATAATTTGATATCAATTATTTCAAAAGCCAATTGCTACACATTCGTCTACACATTGGAATTGTTAGCAGGCGCATCTGTAGCTCGAAGCCACAAGTTACGCCTGATCTGACTATGCTCGAGAGATGAATATATTTTGGTATATATTTTATATTTGTACATTCGAGCGAGTCTTACTCCAAGAAAACCAGCCATTGCTCAGTCGGTAACTACGAGGCCTGTTCATCCACCGGTTGCGCCTTCGAACAGTTTTGACTTCACGGACTTTGAAAGTTATTTTCATCTATCATACTTTCTTGGTGTTGACCAGCTATAGACCCAAAGATCGAGATTTGAATTTCAACTCGGTCATGTATTCATTCCGAAAAATACCAAAAGTCATTATTATAATAATCGTCATTCGTCTTCAGTAAATGGTCTAAAGAATATACATGGGAAGGCAACCAGTTACCCTGGAAGTGCGTTGTATGGAGCATCCAGGGACCACTTAATTTGTTGAACCGGTAGACGTACTGGCATACTATTGGACACGAATTTAACCACCACAACATCAACTTCACAAATAACAGCCCGGGGAAAATACCAGGATTAGTCACATATTAATAAATGTTATGTCCCCTTATAAATGACAACAAAGGATTTCTATACATTCCTTGCATTTTTCTGGCTTTTATTATGCATTAATGCAAGGTATATTGACATATGCCGCTTTGATATTTATCTCTAGGCTTACCACTTAGTAGATGAATTTGTAGAATGCCGCCAGACTCACGCCCCATCTATTGCAAAGATCATGCATTTTTCATAACAATTTATTTTTGAAATGTTAAGTGTTAAGTTGTATTTGTTCAATGCAATAACTATCATGGGAAATACAATTTAGATAAATAGTTCATGTTTTATCAACTGAGCATTTACATTTCATCATACGAGCGTAGTTAACTGAATTTACTTATGAATAACAACAAAAAAGATATATAGAGCACACTACATATGAAGTAAATTTGAGAGATACTTTTCCCTTACATTGCCTATAACTATAGATGTGCCACGATTGTTAATAAACAAACACTACTATTGTTAAACAGAATTTACATGGCAAGTTTTGTTCTATTTTTTTTTTAAACATGACACAATATTATCTACGTCCCTGATATAACAAAGAATTCTCACATAACACGAAAAGAGCATCATTATAAAAAAGATTAAACATTGAAAGACATTCCTTTTTTAGGGATTCGAACCCCTGGCCACTGTATTGGTAGTTTCGTGTGTTACGTACAAAGCTCATTACGATATGTGTTGACAACCTGTTTTAACTAGGATATTGCACATTTAATGTCGGTCTCGAAATCTAAAACTATAACAAAACTTCACGAATATATAAGAGTGCCATGTAAATTCTGTTTACCAATATCATGTGTTTGTGTTATGACAATACAATGTTACAATCATTGTTATGTATGATTCACATATTGGAGTTATACTTCATTCTAATTGGTATTAAACTTACTTATTTTACATCGATTGCGAAAGAAGCCTTCAGTTTAAAAATATATCACATTCGATGACTGCTACCTGGAGACCCAACCAGTACTGTCAAAGTTTGTGTGAACAAATACAAAGAAAGGCAGTGCCCGTTCCTCATTGGATTCAAACCCAGGACCTTTTGTATGAGAGGCCGATGCTCTACCTCTGCACAACTGTCTTCTGGATTAGATTATGTCCTATGAATGACAACAGTTATATTAACTAGGGTCATCCGTCTGTCACCAATGGAATAAAATACATGTAGTTTATATTTGGAAAGGTAGCCAGGGACACGGTCAGAATACAGTATAGTGCAATGGTGCTAGAGACAGTGTAAACAGTGCAAATTTAAGGTACTAGGTTTATTGTTAAAACAAAGTTTTCATCAATTTTAATACGTTTACCCATGGGCCAAACATAACCTAAACGAAATGTAATTATACACTAAGCTGTAACTATACGTTAAATAATGTACACTATGTATGCACGCATTCCGAAGAAAACCATTTATATTTATTACACCTGTATTTCCCAAATGTACGTGTTACAAAGACATTTCCGTAAAGTGGTCAATAAAATACGGTTAGTGATTCCTTTCATGTATTTATTTAGAGTAACGCTACACGAAAACCGACATTAGGAGATATATTTGGAAATCAATTGTAACTACGGATACACGTTATTGTATAGTTTAATTCTCAATGGTTTGTCATAGATGGTGTCGTAGAAGAGCGTTCGCCTCGGGTACGGGAGGTCGATGATTCGATTTCCCGGCCGGGTAGTAACCAAATATATTAACAATGCTTAACTGATTCGTTGGTGTCAGAATAAAAGGACCAATAGTACTGATAACTTACCTAGTAAACGATGTGATGTAACTAAAACCCTGCTGACAGTTGCGTTAAACCTCGCAAACACTTTTCAGAGAGGTTTCTAGTGTGCTCGTATAACTATGAAACAAGTATATCCTCATCAGACTTTGCGAAAACGTATGCTTATCTCGATCTTCACTGGCGCAGCAAAGTCACACAAGTCGGTTGTTTGAGGGACTTGGCCCGTAATAAAAAGTTGAAAGGATGTAACACGTACACAAAGAAGTGTGTTACATAACTTAAACGTGTATAACCCAATAAGCTGCAATATAAGATAACTAGCCGTTAAGGAGTGACAACCAGTTTAGATCAAGATCACTTAGAAGATATGCTCAGACAGAGCTTGCTCAACTCTATTCGCTGATAAGTCAAGAAACTATTGTAAAGCTGTTTCGGTCTTAAGCATTGATGCGCAGACATGTATTTTTGCCACACACGTATTTGATACGTTAAGTTTCGTAAAACTATATTGGTATATATGAATCATAAAATCCAGAGGAGGCAAAAAAAGTATGTTCGTGTTAGCCAGCGGGGTATGCTTCGATACCATGTTGGTTTTCTCGTGTATGAAACGGCTCATATATATTCAGTTGTTTCATTCATTTACGCATCTGGAGCACAAGTCTTTTAAAAAGATGTTGGTTAAAGGAGAAATTGTCGATTATGCAAGTCTGTGCAATAATAAACCTTCCTTATGTTTGCAGATGATTTGTTTGTGGGAAAGGTTTTACACAAATCTCCTAAACATCCTTGAAAGGAATTATAATCCTTTAGGTTTTGGAGGACTTTTACATTACGAGTGAATGTCCATACATTCTAAAATTCCAGGAAACTAGGGGAAGTCCGAGTGAAAACGCATTTTCAACATAGGTTCCGGCATGACGTCAAAAGAAACGATATCCACTGAAAGTAAAATGTAAATTAGTATCTGATAAATCCCGGTATTTCAATAATAGGACTTTAATTGATAACTGGTCAAATTACGCCAAATACATTCGCTGCCATATAGTCCCTAAAAGCCATGTGTTTGCATAGAAATAACTGTATATCATCACCAGAATGTATTGAACAAGCCGGTAGGCGACGTGGGATTCGCCTTTGCGTATATATATGAAGAACTAGTGTGATAGGGTCACTTTTTAGGTGACTTGGTGAATACTGGTGAAAAGTATGTACCTTGTAAAGACATTCTCTGGTCAACAAACCATGTTTTATCAACATGCCAAGACGCATCCGTTTACACCGAACTGTTTCTGCTTGGTTATTTTCGCCTTTGCATTTTTTTGCAAACTTCCGGCTCTAGTGTTATGCCGTTAAATTTGACAATTTAGTTTTTGCATTTCACTGTGATTTTATCTATTAACTATGTATAATTTGAATGTTGGTGATTAATTGAAATGTGTTACACGTTTACATCATGCCGTCAAAACGGCGTGTCAAGAAACATCAACATATTTGATGCTTGCTAAGTTTTTATATGTATTTATTATTCAATCAACCTTACTTTTAATTATATCCCCTTTCTCAGACATTTCGACTGGAAAGTTAACAATAGATGTTTTCAATGCCATATGTCGCCTTGAGCTGTTTAAGCAGTGATTGACACGGCTTATCTTATTTGTTATATTTCTATCCAAGGCTTATATTGAGTTAATTAATCATGCTATTTGGTTGGTCAGTTAATAAAACCGAAGTTGATGTTTTGAAGTAAATCTTACATAAATTGACATTCTAGTTTTGAAAACAAATAATTATTACTAGGAGTACCTTGATTTTGATTCATACTTTGAGAGTTCCAGAAACATAAGAAGAAACAACTTGAGTTCAAGTGACTTAGATACTTTGTGTTTCATTTATCTTAAATTGTTGGAGTGCCAATATCTGTATCTGTTTTAAGTGATAATTAAACTTTGTTGAACATTTTGTGGAATTATATAACATTCTTATACATAGAAAACGCCGCATAAAATTAGCTCGGAAAATCGACGTCGGAGGTCAATGACGTAAGATAACTTTTTGTAGCTCCTGAATAGCTCTATGAGGTGGTGTAATAAAATCGATATCGAATACTACCACTGCTGTCAGACTGGAGACAAGGCTCTTGGTCGTTGTGAGAGTGGGTCGTTCGTCATTCGTTACCTCTCAGAGTGGAGATAGAGGAAAGTGCAAATGACAAAAAATGTTCTACCAAACATGTTCTATTACCATGCTAAGATGCATTCGTCTACATCCAACCGTTTCGCCTCGGTGATTCTCTCTTTGCATATTTAGGCAATTGGCAGCCAACTTCCGGCTCTAACTCGGGAACCTGGGGTCGGAGGTCAATCACTTAGAATACTTTATTTATCTCTTGAGTAGCTCTATCAGATGGTGCAATACAATTGCTATCGAATAGTACCACTGCAGCACTAGGGGCGATTGAAGTATAAAACGACAGTAAAATATATCTTTGAAGGGCTACCATAAGGAAACGTGAAAACTAAATCAAACAATCATCTTAAACTTTTTTTTAAATATATCGATGTATTCACAACCGAAGTTTTAGGTCTCCACGTTGAAAACTGTAGGAGGAGATAGATTTTTTTGTGAGCGTAGCTCGGAAAAAACTGTTTTCTCGTATTTTGCGTAGTTCAGCCCTGACACCCCTAGTGAACGAATTTCAAGAAATGATGCCGTTCAATTATGTAATAGTCAGTAAGTTCTATCCACACACCGAACTTGAACATCCCACCGTTTACCTTTTCCGAGGTCAAGGTCATTATACATTTTTCCGGGTTTACAACCTTTTCTCATTTGGAGGGCTGCCATTCGGAAACTATGAAATATAGAGGATCGTTATGCCGTCGCGATAACTATATGAGGGTACACGGAATAGGCAAGAGTTGGTCCGGTCTACCTATCATAGAAGCCGCGCTACGTCAGTTACCGTTTGGGGTCTTAAAACGTGTTTTTTGCTAACTGCATAGCAACGGGTGCGTCCATAGCAACGAAACTGAAACGCGCAGTCTCTGAGCACCTATGGCATCTGTTCGCCAAGTTTTATCGAAATCGGCCCATCAGTCTGAGCTGTGGAGCGTCGCTTTACAAACAAACAGACAGACGGACAGACGGAAAAGCCGGACAATAAGGGACAATATCTATAGCGAATCCCAATATATAACATTGAGTTTAAATTCATTGTAAATGTGTATAGGATGCACTGGAAATGATTTATTTGAACACTTTTAGAATGTTGACCTTGTTTGAAAGTGAAAGTAGAGAATGTTGGCTTTTAAACAAGTCAGCTTATGGTTTCCTGTTGTCCATAGCCGTAAACTGCGGAGTGCAACACTCCGGTCATGTACATCTTTGAGAACATTGCGTTTGTACTTTCCACAGAAAGTTGTTTACGAATGTCGTCGCATTACACATAATCAAATAATTGTATCAGCGATGAGACATGCTATGAGCCATAACGCGAGAAAACCAACACCGTTCACCCTGCGTTAAGTATCGACCCGGATCAGTCTAAGCATGCCGCGCAGATATCCGGGCAGATATTTTTCGCCTCCCCTAGATTTACTGTTGGAAACATTACTCTATATCTCTATCCACCTGAGACTGAATGTACGTGTACTGTGCATGCTATTCTGGATCCATACATTACGCAGAGTCCATAATGGTGTTTTTTCTCTTGGGACGGATCATATTGAGCTAACCTCTGTCAGTCTTGATTGAGACCCTCCATTCGACACAGACAGTTACGATCAGGTTATATATTTGTCTAGCCTTTTTTCTCTCTTTTTACGCCGTTTTCAACGTTTTGTTTTCAGTTATATCACGAGGGTCAGTTCACATGCCCATGTGTTTCAAGGCCTGCTCACACCAGTACTCCACACAACAGTTTACTCTAGATGTTTTCAAAGCCGTCTGATGCATTTTTGTTGTTCGTGAGAAAGTGTTTATTTGTTTTTCACAATTAGTGTTCCTGTTTCCTTTACAACATGAACTATTACCCGAAGAACTCTTCTAAATTGGGTTAAATTTGGCGGCCAATCAATCAATAATGACTTGGCTGTCAGGTTTTACTAGACTAACACCACACACAGCAAGTGTGCATACAATCAAACTTGTTTACATTCCTTAGATGAGAGAGAGCCTCGTTGCAGTTTTATAACTGTAACAGATTTATGAACAACCAAGAGTGTTAGATGAAAAGCATGTGTCACGTGACACTATATCATTGAAAACGGGAGAGGGAATTTGTTTTGCTTTGCGCAGTTTTTAACATTCAGTTATATACCGGCGGTTTGGTGTTTAAGTTAAATGTACAAATGCTTTAGGTCCATTTATACTGACGCCAGTAAGTCAGTCGTAATAACATCCCTATTTCACTGAGCGACAAAGAGGGAGGTAATTACTTCCATTTTCATAGTATTTGGTATGACCCGACCGGAGATCAAACTCGCGATCTCCCGCTACCGAGACGCAACCGAGGCGGTTGTAAATAATAAAGCGATAATTCCTATTTTTAAATGTAATTGTCGCAGAAGGGAATTGTAACTATTTTAACAGAACAGGAAAAAGAGCCAGGACCGACTTTCGAAACTCTGCGACCTGTACTTCTTGTTCTTGTCCATTTCTTCAGACACCAGCGAGTCAGTCCTAACCCAACAATTTTGATCGCCAAGGAGGGAAGTCTATAATACCATTTTTTAAGTCTTTGGAATGACCAACCGGGGATCGAACCCAGTAAATTTAGAATATAAGTACAATACATACAATACAATGCTCAAACACAAATCGACTAACATATAGTTCTATAACACGTTAGGGATAATGGACATTCAATGTTGGAAAGGTCATCAGTTGTAAACAGTATCAGTTTTTGTACTATTAATGAATGTACAACTTCTCTTGACCTGTTGTAAATGCAATTCTAAACGGTGGTCATTTTGTACCGCTATATAAGTGGTCAATTTAATGACTAGTCAGATATCAACAAAAGCCACGTCACGCAAAACGCGACACACAGCGCGGCCAAGACATATATTGACCTTGTTGTGTACGCGAAGACATTTCCATCAGTATGTCATTATGTACTGATTGAAAAATTATCACGGAAATTTATGTTCCATTGTTTCCATATAATACTGTTTTATACATTTCCATATATTCTGACAACAACCGCCAGACATGAAAAATAAAAATATAAATGAAATAAAAACATAGATAGTAACATATAATGTAATATATGGAGGTGGAATAGGGAGGTGGTGGTTAAAAAACAGAATTCCTTCTTCACAACGTAATTTTGTTTAAAACAAAGGAAGTCTGCTCTCCGAGAAAGGAGGTAGCTGACTAGCCGCTCCGGGCACCCCCACCAGCGATTGGCCGACACCCGTCGCATTACGTCATATTACGTAATACGTTGCAGCAATGTCATCGTGCATCATCACGTGACTCGCAGGTGGCCAGGACCGCCAGTCTACCCCCCACTCAGTTGGGAGTAACCGCTCCAGATAAAAACGGGTCCCCAATACCATAAATACTTTTATGCATGCATAAAATCTATTTATGTTCCATTGTTTCCATATAATACTGTTTTATACATTTCCATATATTCTGACAAGGGACAGGTAACCGGACTAGTAAGGGAAAATGATAAGCCAGAAATTAAATTGAAGTTGAAATTGGGCATTTTAAGATTTAAAATGCCTTAAATTTTAATTTTAATTCATAATAAAATATATGAATTATAAAACATTTTTCCATATCTGGGCGAAACAACCGCCACAGTGAAACGACCGCCAAGCCCAGATGAGGTGAGCTTCTTGTCAGGAGATAAGGACATGTTACTATGAATGGCCAGATATTGACATCGTAACGGAATAATTAACACTCTAATCAAAAACTGACAATCAGAGCGTCCACTTCGCATTCTGACCTTTGGCGTTGTCATTTCTGTCATTTCCGAACAGAGTTATTCTTTTCTGTCTTATAGATGATCAAGGTAATAATTGGTTTGATATTAACATTGTTATTGAATTAGTAACTCATCAAGAAAAAAAGACCCTTTGAGCGTTGTATCAATAGAAGTCAATATCAGTATATGGTCATTCTGTTCCGACTGATTTATGGTCAAGGAAAGGACTGGTCAGATATTAACTTGGTAATGGAAGGAGAACGAGTAGCACACCAAGGAGAAGCATTTATTTTGACCTTTGCGTCCAATTAAGTCCCCGATTAGTATGTGTTACACATAGTCTTACCAAGGTCTTGATTTTTTCCATTAATGTCAATCAAGCCTTATTGAATGTCAAAAAGAAGTGCGTTTGCAAAAAAGAAACTCTTAAACTATACTCTTGTGCGTATCGTCATTTGACGTTGAAAGGGTGTTATGACCAATTAGATGATAAGGAAGCCTTAAAGTGGCGCTGTTGGCTTTCCCTCCTCGACAGTCAAGATTGCAGACCTTTGATGCGTTGACACCTTACGAAAGTCGAGAACTGACCTTTGAATCTTTAAGGAATAACAGCGGTTTAGATCAGACAACATTTTATCCAGTATTAGTATCGCAAATTCCTTACACCATTACCTGACATAAATGGAAATGGGGAATGTCAAGGCAGAATGTCTGTAGGTCGTCATTTACACTATTTCAATACAAGGAAAATGTCAAAAGATATGCCATTTGCATCATTAACGTCCCGGATCGACATGTTGTTGCATATGCAGCATACGTCTATCGAAATTATTTTGAGTAATTACTCCTTTTTCCGCAATGTTTCCAACTATATTCAATATCTATACTTTTATTTATTTAGAGATTTCCCATGTCCTAGCCTATATGTTTTCAAAGTAGTTTGCTGTATTTGCGATATGTGAGAAAGGTTTAACGAACGTGGATATGTCAAAGAGAAAATGTCAATGACAGAACAAACAGAGATAAAGCAGATAAAGCTCTGTATTTAAACACAAACACGACAACTCACTTTAACCGATATACTGGGTCACGCTACACGTCGGGGTGGGGGCTGCAACCCTCAAAGATTCAGATCAGTCCTGGCCTCCATCTAATATTACATGCACACTTATAGTGTCTGGAGGGAACCGTAATAACTAAACAACGGGCATGAAAGCAATTTTATCACATAAATACCCTTATTTTCAAGTTGAGAACAAATCACGGAACAACGATATCCAACATGTGTGATAACAAAAACACGTCATACACTACTGATGACGTCATTTTGACCTTTATCTTTATTATGTTTATTGTTAAGTTGTTAAATTTTACACATTGAAAAATGCAATAATACGTTATTCTGAATAAATAACGAGTCTTAATTGTTTAAAACATTGTTGTTTTTTTTCTTCTTATTCAAAAATGATGAGGACTACTTTTTTATGCGGTGAATCACAAGTTCTTATGAAGAATATGTTATTCGGTCTTTGTTTTGATGTTGTCAATATTTTCCATTAAAACACACTGTTTAGGTGATAAAAAGAATCCATCACTCGTTTTTCTTTGGAGAAGATTTCTTAAATTCGTCTCGAAAAAGAGAGTTATTAACCTCGCCAAGAGGCTCGGTTAATAACCGTCTTTTTCTAGACTCATTTAAGAAATCTTGATCTCCAAAGAAAACTCATGATGGATCCTATATATATCTCCGATGGTTGGTTTTTAACCCCCCCTTTCTAACTTTTAGACGCATTCTGACGCATCTGCAGCAGACGACTATTGAAATAATTGCGAATAAAGGATGGTCAAAGAAAGGACTGGTCAGATATTAACTTGGTGAAAGAGTAACACACCATTGAAAAGCAGACATCTCCGAGTCGACTTTGTGAAATTCGGCAGTGAACGATTGAATCAGCTGAGATATTGACACTGAAACATATTTTAAAATGAGTGTATTTAGGCAACCGGGCCTTGGTACCAAACAGTCGATTTAAACAAATATAGAAAGGCTGAGAACGATGTTCTTTTCAATTGTCCATTTACATATGGATACTTTCTTTATAACATCAGGTTTTTCGTCTTAAAGCAATGTATGAAAGTCAGAAATGGTGGTGCCGCTTGCTCTTCAATTAAATAGAAATACAGTTCTTATTTCATAAAATTCTTCGAAGTGAAATAGTACATAAACTTAACATTGAACAATGTTTTTTCTGTAACTATTGGAAACAAAATATGCATATTCTTTGTTCACGACCATTATTAACAAGATTCAATAGTTTTTTTTTCGGCAAATCATTTTGCATTTTGCCATTTACAAATTATATAAATATGGCAAACATATATACATAGAAAAACATATGACATATATACATATAACATATAAACAATTTTTTTAACCAACATAACATATGTATAGAACAAAAAATAACTACATTCAAACATATTGCATATATCATGTACAATAGTTTTGCATCATGGACAATTCTTCATTTCTTAAGATCATTGCGTTCTTTAAGTATTTCATTTAATCAATTAGTTTCCCTTTATTCTTCACCATTGTTTCGAAAATAGTTAGTTTTGTTTTAATATCAAGATGTAATCTTTAAAAAAGTGAAAGGATAGTGTGATATGCTTTGTTTGCTCTCTCGATTAGGTTATTAACTGAAAATAATATATTACCAGTATAATGAAAAGTTATACCAAGATAGAAAAATGCCGGTACTATCTCAATATGCTGTTTATGAATTGTCCAATTAAAATCATGATTTGATTTCCTTTTCTCAAAATGCATATTTTTGTTTTATTGATGTTTATTTTCAGGGACGAGCTTTTACAGTATTCGCTGATATTGTTCAACTAAATAAAGAAAGTAAATCCTAATTTGAATCCGTCAAATGTTCAATATCTATTACATGGCTTACATCATTAATAAACAGTAGTGACAAAATAGTGGAGTAGGGATCACCTTGTTTTAAACCTACCAAATACGTCGAAAAACTCAGAGAATTGTGCCATTTCCGTTTATTTTTATACAAGATTTACGTTACTATAAATATACTTTAACATATTCACCATCTTACAGCTAATGCCCAACTTAATTAATTTTGCCCACAAGATATTTTTATTAATCGAATCAATCGCCTTCTCATAGTCGATAAAAGCACAATACAATTTACGTATTTTTGCTAATACATTGTGTATAACTGTATGTAAATGATATATTCAGTACTTCACTGATCTCTGAATCCAAACGGAGACTCGTTCAATAATTGTTGAGAATCGCACCAGTCGTTAATCATATTACGTAAAGCTAGTGAGAACAGTTTAACTAAGGTATTTACTAGTGTAATGCCCCGATAGTTGTTCGGATTTGTTGGGTCACCCTTTTTGTGAATGGGTACAATCATTCATTTACCCTACAATAATGGGTAAGTGCCTGATTCAAATATCTTGTTAAACATTAACATAAGATAAGGAGACGTGTTAGCGTCGATTAGAAAATCGGCCACATTACCTGTGAAATCCGCACTCTTGTTTCTATTTAGGCATTTAATGGTTCTTAATTATTTCTGCATTGTTAAAGAGCGGTCTGGTTCATCAACCGATAATGGGCTATCTCTAGAAAATGTTTGATTCGTGCTTTGAGTGTCCATCGAGGATTCTTCACTACATAATTTGTTAAGGTCTACAAAGTTGTGTGCCTTTATGTCAATGTTAGCACATTTCTTGCATTGTTTTGATTTTGTTATATATTGCCAGATATTTCTAGGTTCGTTTGCTGTCATAATATTAATTCTTGCATTTTCTTTGTTATTATAAAGTTGAATAGTTTTTTGTTTATATTGTACATATTTTTGTCTCTGCGTCAAGAAATGCATTTTATTTGCTTCACTAGGTTTAGGTTTATTTAATCATTTAACTTCGTAATATTTGGAATTAAGATATCTACACTGTGCATCAAGTCATGGTGCACCTGTAGACTTTCTGTTGTTATCACTTGAAAACGTCTTACCGTGAAGACTAAACGAAATATGATAACATTAATATTAGACATATGTTCTACACTCTTATCGATATCAACTTAAATTTGAGCCCAAATTCAATACAATGTTTTCGAAATGTGGCTTATACTCTAAGAAAGCACTGATTAAAGTCTGTGCTTTTTTCCAAATTATTATGTATTTTTTCATTAAATTGCTTTTACCACCGTGCGGGTTTCTGCTTTCATTAAACAACATAGAACATTATATAGGACAATGGTCCGAAAACTCTGTTATGTCACCGACATGCATGTATTCACTATTGCTAAAACAGCTTTTTTTAGCAATTAAATAGTCAACAACGCTCGTGCCTTTATGAAATGTATTAACATTATAACATGTAGATTTACAATCCTCGATACGCCAATTGCAAATGGAAAGCTCATTATGTTTACACAATGTTAGTAGTTTATACACACAACTGTTAACCTGGACGTCACGTGACCTTCTCGTCGATATATCTCCCGTGCATTCACGTATGAAGTATTAAAGTATGGATCACCAATGTGGTAACTGTTATTATTGCCAGGATAATTATAAGCAAATAAACAGTTACAAACTGAGAATAATGTTCCCTGGAATACAAAGGAAGTTTGCATTATGAACATAAGTAATTATCTGTGGATATCCATTCTGGCAAGTGTATCTTATAATTGATATCGCCTGCAGATGCTTTTCAGATGTTCGTGTTCAGTAGGTTTAATCGTGCATATTATGTAAAATTCTACAAACTACCATTATTGCAATTTGTTCGTCGTAAAAGGAATTTATGGTATCGTGATTGCATATAATGGCCCATGCAGCGAACCCTTTCCCGCATACACTAAATATACAGCAAACAAGATTGAAATCGTCTGGACAAAATGAGAAATACAATGTATATGTAAATCAGACGAGTATATATCTCTGTTTCTAGTATCAAGGCCACATGCCTATAATACAATATACAGTGACATATAACAAGTAAACAGAGAGTGGAGTGAGAATAGTACACACAAACAAACAAATACACAACATGATCCAACACATATTCAATTACCCGTATATATGTGTATGGAACTTTTGACGCTTTTACAGCAGTTAAATTTTGAAGATATGGTTTCGTTACTTCCTCTAAATGAACGTATTATTATTGGCTATAGTTTAAATCATTATGACAAAATAAGAAATGTATCATACTGTTTCCAAAAGTCACTTTCTGCAGAGGCGTCACAACGTGTCTTAATGCTGGAAAAGGTTAGTACCATGCATCTGGTTTTGTATCTTTATCTTATATGAACATGTGCTTGGGGATATGTCTTCAGTTAGAATGACCTTTTAGTAAGACGCATTGATATGTTAATGACACGGCCAATCCCTCTCCATATTTGATGTTCAATGCGAATAGTGTGACGACTGCATTTCGATCAATTTCACAACTATCACAAGAAAATACATTGTTTTAGGACATCTTAACAAAACAAATAACCCCAAATCATTTTCGTGACTTTCCAATTAAAACGGATTATTTTGTTGGCTTCTACCATGTCAAAAGACCCAGTCAAATTCTCATTGAATTTCAACATGTATTAAACTTCAAATAATGTAGGAATTAATTAAATGCCAAATACAGATTTAAGTATCAGAGAAATATACACAGACTTATTTCTATAAACGTGTTGTTTTTTTCTCTTGTATTGAATCCTAATTATAATATAACAAACGGATTTTACGTTCGTCTACTTTCATGCTTAAACACTAAAGTGGATATGTCTAAACATGGAATGCAGGAGATGCAGATAGTTACTCTGGTGCAGATATCTAATAGATTGCGTTACACAAACACATTGGACCTAATGGATCCGGCGCCTGTAAAACCAGGAAATTTCCTTATTTAATGTCATCTACAGGAGGAAACAATAAACAAATAGAAATCATGCTGCTTTTAGAAAACAAGCTAGACATTGGGAGATAATTTTGTTTATTTATTGTCAGCTACAGGAAGAACAATAAATGGGTTGTGTATACTGATTTTAGACAATAAATTGTGCAGTGCGCAGTTTATTGCTATGTTTGTCTTTTAATTATTTCTTTTGTTAACATTTGAATAGTTTCGATTAAATTTTTATATGATGACTAGGATACAGATGGTTAAAAAAGGGGAATTGAAAACAGATTTAAAAAAAGGGAAATTGAAAACAGATTTAAAACTAGGAAATTGAAAACAGATTTAAACAAGGAATTTGAAAATAGATTTAAAACAAATCTTTGAGTTGCTATATGAATTTTAGAAGAACACCGACCCATCGATGTTTTTGTTAGAGGTTCCACATATTAAGCGGGAGAACCGTGTTCAATAACCGGTGAGGACGCAGGTAAAAGCGTAAATGCACAATATTGATACGGCTATTTGCCAGTTGAATGTCCTCAAGGTTGGTTTTTGTTTGAGGTAGATAAGTGTTTTTCTCGCTAGGAGCACAAAGTAACTATTTTTATACATCAGTTGCAAATAATGCTGTATAATTCAAAACCACAAAAAGCGTATGTAAAAACGAAAGAATAGTCTTAAATTGAAATCGACTTAAAATATGTTGACATTTACTCGATTCGCCATTGCCTTTACACAATCCGTGACAACAAATATGTTAGGATAAAAAATGCCCATAGAATCATTTGGATTTGGATTTGAAAACTATTTAGCACATCGATAGTATTTCTAGATAACATGGCTTCTCTCCATAATCTTTTTAATATAGCTTAGCGTTCATTTCCGGCATCGAGACGCATTTTGACGCATCTGCAGCTTCTGACGACATATGAAAACATTGCGTAAGAAGACGAAATTGCTCATTCATACTTTTGCCTAAATGTCTGCTGCAGATTTATCATATGTGGGAACGGGCTCCAAAAACATGTTTCACTGACATCTATATATACTTACACGTTTTCACGAGAGTCTATATTGAATACGACCCGAGAAACCTTGTCATTAACGCTGCTTTAATGACCCCTCTTATTTGTATTATACTTACGAAGACAGCTGACTCGAATGCTGAGTCTATTGAATTTAACGTGATTATTTGATGAAAACGCCTGCTCAAGAAATGCCGCTGTAATGTAACTTATTAGCGAGAAAGCGATTACCCCCCCCCCCCCCCCCCCCTTTTTTTTAATTGTTTCAACATTCTTTCCGACGTTTGACAAGAGCCAATTGTCTTCCACCAATGGACTAACAGTCTCTGTGGAAAATCTGCCTACAGCTTGGAAACAATGTTGTGTGGTGTACTGGTATGAGAAAGCAAGGAAACGCATGAGTAGATAAACTGTCCGCCGTGATATGACGGCATAAACCCCAATCAATCATTTGATAGAGTAAACTTTTAAAGCAATATCATCAAATGACTATTGAAACAAAATATAAAAAAATTAGAAAGTTACGTCTAACGGATATGACCTGATTATTTGATGACGACGTCTGTTCAAGAAATAGCGCTGTAATGTTTCTTATTATCGAGAAAGAGATTAAGTATCCAACAATTATGCAATATACCTTTCCTTTGATACAGTTAACATTTGGAGCAATGGTAGCAAACAACATTTGAACACAAATCAATAGAAAGATGAGAAATCTACGTCTATCGGATATACCTTGATGATGACGTATGATCTAGAAATGCCGCTAAAATGTCGATTATTATTGAATTAGTATCCTACTTTAAAGCGTTCAAACTTTACTTTGCCATTTCGAATCATGCATAAACGCAACTAGTACGAATCCTAAATATAGTATAACCTCGGAAGCCACTATAGTAAACGACTGGTGAAAACAAGAACCGGAAAGCTAAGTCTATCGGATATACCGTGAGTAATTGATGATGACGTCTGTTCTAGAAAATCCGCTGAAATGTCGCATATTATCAAAATAGTATCCTACTTTAAAGGCGTTCAATATTAACTTTGTCATTTCGAAGACATGCATAAACGCAAAAAGTACGCATCACAACTATGTTATAACTCTGGAAACCACTATAGTAAACGACCGGTGATAACAAGTACCGGAAAGCTAAGTCTATCGGATATACCTTGAGTAATTGATAATGACGGCTGCTCTAGAAATTCCGCTGAAATGCCGCTCATTGCCGGATTAGTATCCTACTCTAATGGACTGAAACCTTTCCATGATACGCGACTAATGACCCTATCGTAATTTTTGGAGTAGTTATTTATTTAGTTAATTCAATCAACTTGAGATATCTGGCCAAAAATAAAATATGCAAATAATAATATTATATAAGTTGCAGTTGCGTCCGTGTTAACACTCACTCATCTGTTACTTTCACAATATTTCATCAACCGATATATATATAACTACTTAGTTTTATTAATTTTGCTTGATCATCACTTATAAGTGTATTATGTAATCTGGCTTCTGTATTTGGGGAAATACACCAATTGAACAAATATAGTTATAGTATATTCTCGTACATTCTCGTATTTAGGACATTAGCGCAAATACTACGCATCAAAAACACAAAGATATCCTTTATAACGAGTACAGCTCGTGCTCTGTACGTTCATAAGTATAACTTTAATTTCCTATATTGAGTATGAAAGAATTAGGTTGCAAAATGTTACTATGGCCCAGCTCGTGAAATTCCAAGTAGAATTACATAGAACAAAGCAGGGAACCATGACCGACAACTACCCATATCTGGTGACGTCATATTCAGCTGGTACTCGAGATAGCTAGAACAACTGTACTATTTACAGTAAAGGCTGACAGCCATAACTTATTCGGCTGCGAGTTTCTTTGCTTCAGGCAAGAATTTGTATCGCTCTCGCTTTCCATTGAATAACATAAATTATCACCGAAAATTTCATTTTGGCGTTGATATAAAATCATGTGAATCTGGGAATCAGCGATAGGTTGTATTCATTGACGTATGTTCTGTCGATGAAATATTTTGGTTTCACTGTCTGATCTAAGATGCTCTTTATGGTAAATTTGTTTCACCCTCATTGCTACGCAGACTTCGCTGAAGTCGTATGTCCTTCTGACAAAAACTCAAATCAATGCAATAATTTGTTGAACGTAGAGGTTACACGAAACACCCCGTGACCCAAATCAGAGATATGTATTTATGTCTCTACCTAAATACACCAACACAGAGATGAATCAAAGGAACGTGCTCCTGTATGTCTATATTTATGCATAGGGATTTACAAATAAATGCGACCATTAAAACAGCACATTTATGTAAATGTAAGAAAATGTAAATCTTTTTTTAGAAGTGTTCTTGGAAGTCCTTAAGTGCAGATTGTTTACACATTTTATGACGTAATATCTTACGTTTCTGCTGCATGACATCCACTCCAATTGTTTAGTGGTGAAACACATTGCAATTTGGACGGAATATTTAGAAATAATGGCTATTCAGTTAAAACTAACAGCTTTTTAGACGAAGCGAACCCAAGAAGAAACGTCCTCAGTGAGTTCAAGAACCGAAACGGATTTATATGGGCATAACTTTTGCTGTGTGCTCTTGACACAATTAAAAATTATTTTTACAAGTGAAAAAAGGATGTGACAATTATCGATAATGAATCTTAACAAGGCACATTGCAGATCAGGATCTCTGCGATGCTTTAAAGCAACCCACACACATTACAAACATGATTCATGTAAGTAACATTGTGAGAAGAAGTATTATAATTGCACATTGTCAACACTTTGGCCTTTTATAATAATGGCCGAGCTCTGGTAGCTCTGTTGGTGGCCACGCAGGCTGTCCCTTCAGGGGCTGTGAGTTCGAATACCAGCTCGGCCAACATTTATTCCGACGTTTGACAAAAGTCATTGTGACCTGCGTCATTCGTCTTTCACCAATAGGTTGTTTAACAGTATATGTGGAAAAGCAGCAAGTTGCTTGTTGTGTGGTGTACTGGTTTGGAAAACCAGTAAAAACATGAGTAGGTGAACTGGTCGCTGTGATATGACTGAAAAATTGTTGAAAACAGAGTTAAACATTAATAAATCAATCAGTCAATTTTATCATAATGCTTTCAAAAATAATTTTCTTTGATATCAAATGTCATCTTCATAAGATAAACGCAACATAAATTAATGTAAGTTTCATACTTTCTAGTATGTTAAATTAACAGAAAGAACTTTTGTATATACATGTAGGTATATTCATCTGTATAATCAGTAATTAAAATAATCATGTGTCAATTTGATTTATCTTTTATTGTCAACAACATAATATATCTGTATAACCCCCTTTATGGATCCTTTTTCCAAACACAAGTGGGGAGTTGGCCCCTTCTAAAAAAAAAATCATAAAAGACGTTCTGCCCAAATATTGGCTTACCAAATGAAAAATGCGTTACATAGAAATACCAAAAAATACCGGAATCCTCAAAATCTTCCAAATTAAAAAAAATCACTAAACATTTCTACTGAATCAGAATCGGTGAAGATTGGGATTTTCTGCACAAATGGCGCAAGAACTGGTTGTATCTCAAGGACATGGAGTGTGATTAAAATAAGATTTAGGCTTGTTTTAAAATTGATGTAAAATAGATAAATTTAAAGTAATTGGTTTAAAGGAATAATCCAGATAAGACTGCACATAGGTACAAACTGATCTAAATAAAAACAGGAAAACTGTTCTCAGAGCCCAAAGCTTGACTTTCTGACATAACTAATATACATGTATATTATCATAGATCTATCTTTTATTTAATAGGCTATTTAAAAGTAGAAAAGAAATATGTTTGTAAACCCATTTTTTTTTAAAATTTATCATCTTACTTTATTTGAAGACATTAATCATCTTTTTTTTTATTAAAAGTCACTATTATTTGCAGTTATTGTATCAGAACAGCAGTCAAAGATTATTGATATATTGCATCAAGTTTTATTTTAAAACAGCGAATGGATTAAGAACATCCCATATAATTATGGAATAACAGTTATTATGGCAATTACTGGAGAGGAAATTCATATAGGCAGTTGGTGATATACATTTTGGTCATTGGTACCTGTCTATACAATGACAAATGCATGCATCTCTGACTGTGGAGTAATATTCTTTCCTGCATGAACATCAAAACAGTAAATGGATTGAGAGTAACCTGTACAATCATGGAATCACAGCTGTTATGAGGATGGCTGTATAGGAAATCCAGCTGATTACATATAGTACTAATGAATTAATACAAGGTAATGTTCATAAACGGATAAGTATATTAAAATCATATAAAGTCCTGTTCTTTGATTGCACAGTTTGTGTTTTTCATGATCGCATTTTGTCTGATGTCCTTCGTTCACTCGCCATCAACAATTGCCTTGTGAACACTCTACAGGCAATATTTTACAACATCCAATATGAATGCAAGTTAATCAGTAGTTCATCTCCATCAAATCTTGCCCAAGTTCTAAACTGGGGCCTGTGAGGTTAAAAATTAGGTCACAATGTTAATATGATGGAAAATAGTGTAGACAATGTGGAGGCCTTATTTAACTTAAGCATGTTGAAATGTTTTCAGAATAACTATTTTGATGATATCTATGTTATGTTTAAATATATCCTGTGATTCTGGTCGTAAACTAGGTCACTTGACCACATTTTGTCAGAATGTTTGTCCTGATAATATCTAAGCCAAGGTTGAAACTTGGTAATGTGAGGTCAAAAACTGGGTCACAAGTTCAAATTGAAGGAAAATTGTGTTAACACTGGAAGCTGCATATTTATCTTTAGCATGTTAAAACTTTGTAAGAATTATGGTCTTGATGTTAGTATGGTTGAAAGGTCTAGTTCAGATATAGGTCATGTCGGGTCATAAACTAGGTCAGTTTACCAATCTTAAGTAAAATCTTGTTTAGAGTCTAGAAATCACACTTTTACTTCAGCAGCTTGAAACTTTGTCAGAATGTTTTTCTTGACAATATAGTAAGCGTCATGGTGGGTCAAAAACTAGGTCACTTGACAAAATTGAAGGTGCATTTTGTAAACTATAAGACATTTTGAATGCTTCATCTTTAATATTTGCTTGTTGACATTTTGTCAGAATTGGTGTTATGGTGAAATCTAGGCTAAATTCGGTTAAAGATCATGTTGGATAAACAAGGTCAATAGGAAACATTTGAGAACAATCTTGTTAACACTCTTGACCTCAACGTTTACTTCAGTATTTTGCAACTTTTCAAAATGTTTGTCCTGGTGATATCTAGGCCAAGTTCAAATATGCGTCATGTCGGATCAAACATAAGGCCACTAGACTATATTTAAGGAAAATGTTGTTAACATTCGGAAAGCTTTTCTTCTAATGTTATCATGTTGAAACTTTGGCAAAAAGTATGTTTTGAACATTGCTATAACCAAGTCTGAAACTATGTCACAATGCCAAATTTAAGGATAACTTGTTAACACTATTATTATGTTTAACCTTACTGTATTATATATGTGTATGATCATGTGATGAAGTGAATATTTAAATGTTTGATGATTTGACTTTGCACCAAAAGATAAAGTAGGGATAGTGTGCAATAACGGTCCCAGTTGCGACAGCTTGTAACATATTCCTTAATCATGGTAGTCATATACCTACAACTTAGACCCATTATAGGCGCTGTGCTCGTGACGAGGCTTTGCCTTTTTCATATTACCCAAGTATATAGGATATACCAAGATTAATTGAAAATGACATCTGTTCTAGAAATGCGGCTGAAATGTCGCTTATTACCGGCTAAGTATTCTTCATTTAATGGACGGAAACTTTTTCATGATTCGGACGATTTATGACTCTGTTGCTAGGTATCGACTAGTTATTAAAACAGTAATAGAAACAGACACCTAAAAACACTGTCGGGAAAGAATATGTGCTGTACAAAGTGCGAACGTAGACATTTTGAGGTGCACTGTACTATGCGAAAGCTCGTCTTCCCGCGCCTGTATTCTATAATGAAGCTTAACACCTTTTTATACTAATTCTAGGTATACAAAGAAAGAAATATTATAATTCCATTTATCTAAAATATTCTTTACATTTATAAATATAATTGAATCGTAATGTTAGCTTTCATGTTCAATACTTTCAAGATGGACGCAACAAAGTGTGTGATCTTTGTTAAATATAACCTGAAGAAGGCCTTTGGCCGAAATATTGAATTATATAGAGTGTATTCATTTTTATCTATATATATATACGTATAATTGTTACGGGTTACAAGCCTTTTAATATAAAAGTAAACTAAATACATCCGCGGGCCAAGCCAGGTTGTTCCTGAAAAGTGTCTGCCTAGAAATGATTGTATACTTTCACAATACTGCAATTGAATATGTGACAATCAATTGCAATAGAGCGCAATTTGTATAGAATGCACGGTTACTGATTCATTTGATCATTGTTGGTATCTTGATCTGGTCTGATACAGAAAATAAATATTTTAGACAAACCTGTGAAATATAATATACTTGTCTATTGTATTGCCTATGCGAGATAATCGCTTGCAGAATGCATAACATATGGTTGCACACTTTCTTGTCTATTTAAGACTAATTTGTGGAATATCGTACAGATTCTGGTCTATTTTAGTCACATTTGTGGAATGCTTAACATATGTTTGCCCCCTTTCTTGCCTATCTAAGACCAATTTGTGGCATGCCTAGTTTAAATCGATGTCCGTCGTTCGGTACAGTTCTCGTTGTTTATGGGAAATAAACAGGAAATAAAGGTAATGGAAAACTGAACGTATCGCTATAAGAGCTTTGTTTTGCCACGACCGAGATATGTTAATACTCGATTGTACAGAAGGCGACGAGATGCGTTCACTTCGGTGTTGCACAGGTTTTGCATTATGAACAATGTTTCCTTTTGCCACAATGTTTCTAGAAGTCTTCTTATGCAGAGGCGAGAGAAAGCGTCTGTATGTGTGAAAGGGTTCAATGCGTGTAAAGGTTTAAAGCTTGCAATGTTCAGCCACTGCCAGAACACGAACCCAATTATTCGATAGAGCCGATCAATCTAGCAATAATGTAACAGTACGACGCATTATGTAGTGTTGACGGGGACAGGTTATTATAATCTAGATGATTTACCAGTTTCGTTTATCTAACCAAAATAAAAGAGAAAAAGAAGCTAACCATGAAAGAGACACTATTCAGTTCTTAATAAATTCCTTGCGAATGACCTTTTACGTCCTATTGGTTGATTGATTAATTGGTTTGTTTAACACAGGTTTCAACAATTTTACAGTTCTATCACGGCGTTTTCTGGGCAAATTACTAGTACTTCTGGTCCGTTTAACCTGCCATCATCCAGTTAGTCGTTATGCTAACACTGCAACCCCGAGCGCATAGGAGTGTATTATTACAACCATTTTTAAAGTATTTGGTATGACCTGGCTGGGGATCGAACACACAACCTCCTGCAACCGAGACGGACGCTCTACCACTACACCTTCGATGCGATCTATGTATAATTGAAAGCGAGACTAAGGTAGTGATTGAATAATTTTCACATATAGTCTAGCAGTCTACATGTAAAAGTAGCCAGTTGATTGGTAAGATTGTTGTGTCCAGTACTGGCGTGAGCAAGCCAGAAAACTCATGAATTGGTTACTGACCACAACATTATCACTGAGAAAAAAAGTTGAAAACGTCGTTGAAGCCTAATCAAATATTAATCAATCAATCAATATTCTCGTTTTTAAAATCGATATAAACAGCATGGTGTCTGATCGGTAAACAACCAGTAACACTTAACTGTCAAGCGGAAGTGCAAGAGACGCAAGTCAATTCTTAATTATAGAATTGCGAATAAATATTCATCGCTTATTTGAAAGCCAGGCTAAGGTAATGCATCAATGATCTTTGAATATTGTATGTGATACTGCTAAAAACTGCGTAAACTGCAATACAATCAATTGGATGATGCTGTGACAGGAATGGAACAAGATCCGTCCACGTGGCTCACATTAATTAAATTCCCCTTCCCAAATATAGACGCTTTCCCACGCCTCTGTAGCAGACGATTTTTCAAAAACATTGTGACAAGAAGAAGTTGCTAAAGGATGCAATTTCTCCTTTGCCAACAATGTTTTTAACTGATTTTTCAGGTTTTTGTCACTATATTTTCAAAGTCGTCTGCTACAGATTTATTGTATGTGGGAAAGGGTTGAAGTCGAGGTTCGTGAACAAACTAACATTAGCGTAATTATAACACGTGTGTGCTAAAAAAAAACACTTGCCTGTGAATCCATGCTAAGGGGAGTCGTAATGGATACAACCAATGAGCCGTCCCGCGATAAAACCAACATTGTGAACTCTGCGAAAAGTATTGACCCGGATCAGCCTAAGCATGCCGCGCAGGCTAACCCGGACAGAAACTTTCCACCTCCTGTACATTTTTTGTTTCAGCAATCATTATTCTTTACCTCTATCCCCCTGAGACGGAATGTGTCGGCCCGGAGCAGTCTGCGCATACTGCGCAGATATTGATCAGACTGCGAGGACGCCTTGGCTGATCTGGGTTTACACTGAACACAAATGCCTTATGGTTGGTTTTCGCAGAGGACGGCTCAGTTATTGATCAGGTATTATATTTTAAATGAGACTGTGCACGAGAAGAGGTATCAGTTCGCTTTTGTAAACTATGTAGATCCAGATCAGCCTGCGCATCCGTACATTCTGACTAAGATCTACACTGTTCAAATTGTATTTACGCAAGCCCAATTAAATTTGTGCACGTAGGTTCTGACAAGATTGAGCATACGTACAAGCTGATCTGAACATGCATTGCTCATTAATACAAACGTGTACATTTTCCAATTTAAAGGACTCAACTGATCAGCTGTAACGGGTTGCACAATCAATGTCAAAAATAAGAAGGCGAACGAGTGTGATCGAATTAACGTTATAACGAAGACAGTCGGTTATTACTACTCGTATAGATGCGTTCATTGATTAAATGATTGGCGTGTAACACCGCTTACAATATATTTTCAATTATATCAATCGGTAAGTTACCAGTTCTACTGGTCAATTTATCCCGACCCCAGCCAGTCAGTCGTATTGCTAAACCCCGCAATCCCGAGCGCCAGGGAGGACAGCCATTTCTACCATTTTTAAAGTATTGGGTATGAGCCGGCCGGGGATCGATCCCAAGATCTCACTCACACGAGGCGGACGCTCTACCACTACACTTACACGAGGCGGACGCTCTACCACTACACTCACACGAGGGGACGCTCTACCACTACACTCACACGAGGCGGACGCTCTACCACTACACTCACACGAGGCGGACGCTCTACCACTACACTCACACGAGGCGGACGCTCTACCACTACACTCACACGAGGAGGACGCTCTACCACTACACTCACACGAGGCAGACGCTCTACCACTACACTCACACGAGGGGGACGCTCTACCACTACACTCACACGAGGCGGACGCTCTACCACTACACTCACACGAGGCGGACGCTCTACCACTACACTCACACGAGGCGGACGCTCTACCACTACACTCACACGAGGCAGACGCTCTACCACTACACTCACACGAGGGGGACGCTCTACCATTACACTCACACGAGGCGGACGCTCTACCACTACACTCACACGAGGCGGACGCTCTACCACTACACTCACACGAGGCAGACGCTCTACCACTACACTCACACGAGGCGGACGCTCTACCACTACACTCACACGAGGAGGACGCTCTACCACTACACTCACACGAGGCAGACGCTCTACCACTACACTCACACGAGGGGGACGCTCTACCACTACACTCACACGAGGCGGACGCTCTACCACTACACTCACACGAGGCGGACGGTCTACCACTACACTCACACGAGGCGGACGCTCTACCACTACACTCACACGAGGCAGACGCTATACCACTACACTCACACGAGGGGGACGCTCTACCACTACACTCACACGAGGCGGACGCTCTACCACTACACTCACACGAGGCGGACGCTCTACCACTGCACTCACACGAGGCGGACGCTCTACCACTACACTCACACGAGGAGGACGCTCTAACACTACACTCACACGAGGCAGACGCTCTACCACTACACTCACACGAGGCAGCCGCTTTACCACTACACTCACACGAGTAGGACGCTCTACCACTACACTCACACGAGGCGGACGCTCTACCACTACACTCACACGAGGCGGACGCTCTACCACTACACCACCGAGGCGGACGCTCTACCACTACACTCACACGAGGCAGACGCTCTACCACTACACTCACACGAGGCAGACGCTCTACCACTACACTCACACGAGGCGGACGCTCTACCACTACACCACCGAGGCAGACGGTCTACTTCTACACCACCGAGGCGGGGCTCAATTTGAATGAATACCGAACATAGACAAATGCGTCCGATGGGGCTATTACGATTGACTACATAAAACCCCATATATCCCCACAATAGGTATTCGGAGAACCCCATCAAGTTCAACCCTTATTTACTAAATCGATATGACATCACTGGGAATGCAAGTTTCTTACGTGTCAAAAGTCTATATTGTTGTTGGATTGGATTTAAGTTTAACTAATATTTTATTAATATAATATTTTATTAGTATTAATATACATTCTTATACTATTCATATAAAATATAAATAGGGTCCAATTCCATCAACCTTACCTACCGAAACCGGAAAAACATATCGAACTAGTATATACTGAATAAATATGACAATACCAGGAATGCCAGTGAACAATCAACAATGCAACAGGAAACGGTAATCAAAAATAAATTTTAAAAACCCCAATTGTATTGGTGGAAAAAAACCATACAAATATAGGAGTTACACTATACAACAGTGTACATGTGCATGGTAAGATAAACATTTAAACATGAGTGTTTCATGAGAGGCAAGCAACACATCCCTTGATTTATCCAAACACCGGTCAAAGTAGGAACGGACAGCTGAGGTTTGAAGCTAATGAGGAAAAAGCCAATTTATGATATATGATATCTTGACAATATATTGACTTTGGAAACATGTAAAAAAATACAGGCTTTAAATGGACTGAATACATTGAAGACGAAGACGATGAAGAATTTGCATAACAATAGCAATGTCTCACTTTCCCTCTTTGCTGGAGGTGGAGAGTTCGATCTACGGGTGGGATATATACAAAATACATTGAAAACAATATTTGTAATTGTTTTCCCTCCTAGACGATCATGATTGTGGGTTGGCATTACGACTGACTGGCTGGTGTTAAGATAAATGGACAAGTTGTAAAGAAAGGATATTGTGATATAACTGAAAATTAGAAACACCATACCGTGTTGTACAACATATTTAGAGAAATTCTGATGATACTTCTACTTAAGATACCCACCCACTCTCGTCAAAGATGACGGCCACCAGATCAGATTGCTCTTTTGTAATTTAAATTTAAATCAATGCAGGAGACATCTTGGATCATTTCCACTTGTGATTGACAGGGCAAGGATGTCAATTTCGTGCCAATTACAAGCTGCATGTTAATTAACACTTCTTCCTGTTGAATTAATTCATTTGGTGTCATTAGCGCTGTCTCCGTGGAAGACGGTAATGCGGCGGTAGAACATCGGCCATTCGTACCATAGGGTCCGTATCAGTATCTCGTGATGAGCGGGTGCGAGTGCTGTTTAAATCTCATGGAGTAAGAAATATCAACTGAAAGTTTGTTTCGCAATCGATATAAAATGAATACAGCTCTGAGCTTTGACTCCTTTTTTTTCCTTTTAATTACATTTAATAACTAACCCTTCGCTATGTACAACAAAACTGCTACAAATTACTTGGATTATCTTGGCAAAATTATGGACTTGTATAACCGAAAGTATAATCATTAAATATGATGTTGGCATCATTGTGGCAAATGAAGATATTGAAGAACCATTGGTCCGTTTATCTTGACACAAGCGAGTCAGTCTTAATGCTAACCCCACAGTTGTGAACGCCAAGGAGGGAAAACCATCCCACATATGGTTATAGTAGTTGGTAAGACACGGCTGGGGAAACAACCTAAAACAACCATCAACCCCCTTTCTTGAGGCGGACGCTGTACCACTAAACCACCAAGGCGGTATCAAGGAATTATATTTGCATGTTACCAATAGATGAGTAGCGCACAGTGTAGACAAAAATCAGCCTGATCAGTGATCATCCATGGCATGTGAGCAATTAATCTGCTTGAATATGCAAGTTGGCTGGATCTATACCTGTCTACATCGATCAACAATGCCCTTGGTTGGCTTACGTAATTACGGTGGAATAGTTTCCCGTTTGATTGACATGGCATGCCTGTCAAATTTATATCTATTAAAAATATCAATTACGAGCATTTGGTTCATTAATCTTTTCTACGTCAGTAACCACACTTTCCAACATAAGACTCTCTCTAACACTTCTGCAGTAGACGACTTTTGAAAACATTGTGGCAAAAGAAAAACTGGCTCATGATGAGCCAATTCTACTTTAAACTTTATTCAATAATTTATCTTTCATCTATAAAGCGTTTCTATAATTTGTATTTCTTTCCACAGTCATCCGCTGCACATGTGTTGGGAGTAGGAAAGGGGGGTTAAGAAATTCACAAATACTTCAAGGATAGACTTAACTAGGTTTAGCAACGCTTTCATCAGTGTCCTTCCAAAATTAGAATTGAAACAAATCCTAGAAACATCTTCATGCATTTGCTACTATATTTTTGTTTAGCTTAATGCGTCATTGGAATATGAATAACAAAAAGTCAAAATTCAAAACTATTTTGAATGAGCTAATTTAATCATCGATTTTCTTCACTTGTTTTCCCGCTTTTTTCTCTTTTCCTGTTATTAAATATCTGTAGTTATCGAGCAAGCAAATGCATATGACAATCATATATATATATTTATATATATATATATATATAGAGAGAGAGAGAGAGTTTATGCCTACATGAAAAATATTTATGGAACTGGAGACCCGTTTTTATCTGCAGCGGTTGCTCTCCACGGAGTGGGGTAGAGCAAGTCGTTCTGGGCCAACTGCCGGTCACGTGATGGAACACGCCTTCCTATACGGATGAGTTGTGTAATTCGACGAGGTCAGCTAATCACTGACCTCTGCATTTGTCTAAAAATAGACACTTGGTCAGGTTGCCTAGATCAGCCATTCTTCTGTGTGCAGACTTCTATTGTTTATAAATAATTGAAATGTGGAGGAGAAATTCTTTTTTTAACCTCCACCACCCTTTCCGCCTCCATTTGTTCTTTTGTTTATGTATATATTGTATGTTTACTATTTATGTTTTTTAATTTTTCCTATCCGGCGGTTGTTTCGCCAAGATATGGAAAAATGTTTTCATAATCATGTATTTTATTATGAATTTAATTAAATTTAAGGCATTTTGAATACCAAAATGCCCATTTCCAAGTTCTTTAATTAAATTTAAGGCAATTTGAATACTAAAATGCTCATTTTTAACTTCAATTTAACTTTCTGTGTTATCATTTGCCCATACTAGTCCGGTTACATGCCCCTTGTCAGAAAATATGGAAATGTATTATATGGGAAGATTGGAACATATGGAAATATATTATATGGACACAATGGAACACAAATATATATATATATATATATATATATATATATGTGTCTGCATTTGTAAGATTGTATGTACAAGATGGAGACTTTGTCTTTTGTCGATAAAAACTTGAATCTTGAATATTGAATCTTGTATTTCGTCGTATCCCGGCGATGAATTCACCTCTGGTGGATATCTCGCACATGTTACCTACAAACATACATGCTCGTTTATACCATATAGGTCAGGATTGATCGCTACATGTATCAATAAAATTCAATCCTAGAAAATAATTTATGGCCGAGCACATACTCATTCAACAATAGGCCTTCTTTCAAAGTATGTGATGGGGTATGCCGTTTTCAAGAATTTGATTTGGTTTAAATCTTATTTATTTTACATCGATTGCTAAACAAGGTTTCAGTTTATATTTACCAGGCACAATTTCTGGTTCTTGGAGCATACACCAATACTCAGGCAGTTTGTGTGAAAACATTCCCAAAGGCAAAACCCGCGCATCACGGTATTAGATCCCAGGATCATGAGGACTTTTGGTACGAGAGGCCAACGTTCAACGACTGCATCACTGTTTTTGAAAGCATTTAAAAGATATTCAGTTAAATCACGGCGTTTCCTACCAGTACTACTCGTCCTTTTATCCCGTCATCAGCGAGTCTGTCGTAATTCTGATCCCACAAACCTGAGCGCCAAGAAGGGAATAACATTACTATCATTTCTAAAGTATTTGGTATAACCCGGCCAGGGATCGAACTTTCGATCTCCCGTACCAGTTCCTTCGCTGAAGTAAAGTTCTGGTCGGCATGATGGTGTGTCCTTTGACAAGGTACATATCCTAGTCTAGTTCAAGTTAGTCCGCATTTATATATATGTTGATAAGTGATATATACCCAAGATATAAATTAAATGCTGTTGAAAGTTGAGTAAACCCAATGATACATAACAAATAATCACAGCTATTGTCAAATTAATTTTCAAGCTAAATTTTAAGTAATATTCTAAATCAAATGAGAACCATGCTATAATTTCAAGAGAAATGATTTTATCATATGAAAATTCTATCTAACATATTAATGAACATTATTTATTGTCCAATTCAAAGTATTTATGGTACATATAAATGAAATATTTAAAACGCTCGCCAGATAATTAATTCTGCACGAAGAGGAAAAATAAAAACAACCAAAAAATCGAAATTGTTTAAACATAGCATGGTAAGCTTACACAGAAACTGTACATTGTTAACCATTCCAACAGGCATTAAACTTGCAGCAGCGGAGCTTGAAACTAGTTAACCTAAATTATAGAACTCTCTATAAATTAAAGTAGAAATATTGAAAAGTCGTTGACAACATAGTAATATGGGGGAACAGTTGTTCATTACGATGAATAAAACAATCACCATGTGAGACGTCCAGCGAGAAAAACAACATTATGGCTTCTGCGTAATGTTTCGACCCAGATCAACCTGCGGCATGCCTAAGCTGATCCGGATCGATGGAGAGAGATAATTTTAAGTTTGAACTAAAAATTATTCATTCCAAATCGATTGCGAAAGCAATACTTTTAAATTATATTAATCACACCCAAAATCTGAAGAATTAATTAGGCCCAAAACAATAAATGTCCGTAAACGTTATGTTTTGCTCAATTAATCTGGAGAATGAATTTGTAGTTTTGTAGTTTTGGAGCTGGTAATACTCTTAACATTTGTGTAGAACGATTAAAAAAAAAAAAAATCGCGTATGTATGTGAGAAAGGAAAAACCCTTTTTTTCCACATAAGGTAAATTTGTACCAGATATCAAATTGATTGAAACTCTTTATGAATGAAAAATACATTATTGGATAAGATTGAAACATTGTGGGTCATATTTTGTCGCAATGTGTTCATAATGGGCAATTCCTTCTTTTGCCACAATTTTCACAATGTTTTCAAAAAGTAGTCTGCTGCAAAAGCGTCAGAAATCGTCAGTATGTGAGAAAGGGTTAAACACTCCCTAATTGTGAAAATGTCCGTGAAGCAACATTGAAGTCATTTTCCGCTATGATTAATCGGAACCCTCTTATTCCATCCATCAGTCCTAATTGTTTTCCGTGTCTTACATACTTACGCAGCCGGATATATATATATAATGCTATGTACCGCTTAAAAATGGAAACGTCAAGCCTCAATCATACAAGTGGTGGTGATAGAAGGCAATTGGACAGTGTTGTGGTGTCCCTTGTATGTGTTTTTCTGTTGTTTCTTTCCATTTTTGTAAGTTCTCATTTGAAGTATTTTGAGCATTTTCTTGTAGTTGTCAAACAAAACTACAAATATGTCTTTACCAATCCACATAACTCTGGCTTTAATAATCATTCAGTAATGCCCCTTTTTTGGCATCGCTCGAAGGCACCCGTGTTTGCTGAATACTTGCTGAATGTTCAGCAACATTACCCCTTAACAAATATGTACTTCCACATAATCATCTATGTGGTATGATAGTCAGTGTGTCGGGGAAAATTGAGTGATTGATTGATTTTGGTTTAACGCCGTTTTCATCAATGTTTTAGTCATATCATGACGACCAGTTCACCTACTAATGTGTTTCGTGGGTTTTCACACCAGTACACCACACAACATTCTTTCCAAGAATCTGGCTGCTTTTCCACAAAGACTGTTTGCCCATTTGTGAAAGACGAATTACGCTTACCACTATGACTTTTGTCGGAACTGGGGTTCGAAATTACGACCCCTGGATTAACAGCCCGCGACGTTACAAACTGAGGTACCCGAGCTCGGCCAAAAATGTTGCGTGGAAAGACATGGTTGTGAGGCCACTTTTATATTACTGATAATAATATATTGAAGACGACGTGTTCGGGCTCTTATGAATTGAACGGTATTGTCCTGTAACGGGGCCAATGACGTGCTCGCAGATAAGTTAGACACAGAAAGACGCAAATGTCAAAGATGGCCAATTAGTTAATGTCTGTAAAAAGTCCTCAATTGATGTCAAGAATGTATGAAGCCAGACCGATGACATCCCTTTGGGGGTAATCCATAAATAAGACAAAAATCCCCATTCCCAAATATGTTAAAAATAATGTAGTCCTCAACACTTTACCTTGTGCACGCGACGTTAAACAACATTTATGTATTAAGTTATCTACGAATTTAAGCCACAATTGAGACTATTGTAGATCAAGATCTGTTTTGGTATACATAACACTGTTCGCTGCGACGTTATATCAGTTAAGCACAATTTAATAAAAAAAGTATGTCCTAGTATCCAAATAGATCGTGTACTTTAGTCAAATTTTATTTAGGATTGACTAATCGATTGACATATCAAATACTTATTTATAATTCAAGGGAGATAAATTCGGTTGCAGGAGAGGAATTGTGTTGGTTAAATGTCAAAACTTCTATTGAAGAAAGTGTGATTTGTTTGCTTTATACGGGATTCCCCTATTAACTAACATAAGTACAATTATATCACGGAAACAATAAACTTATCAACGAGACCTGGATGATTGACCACTACTTTGCTTATATATGTACGTTGCATAATGGCATCCATCTTATCCGAAGAAAGAATGATATGATATGGACCTAGTTTTCTGTAGTATTTTCTTTTTTAAACATATATCGGTTTTGCGTTGATAGGTAGCACGAACGTGATACGTGGTAAGTTAAATAATCCTGTGTCAAAAATAGAAAAATGTTCTTTATGATCATTTCTACTTTTGCCACAACGCTTTCTAAATTGGACAGATGCAGACAAGTCAAATAGCGTCTATATGTGGGCAAAGGTTAATTACTTTTTTTTTTCGGACACAACAAAATGTTTTATTGCGTCTTTGCGACCAGATTGACCGGTATAATATATTACTCAGCTATATAACACCACTACCACATATCAATTGTGCTATCAATATTTTAACAGCGATGAAACGACAGTTTTAAAATTATCAAAGTGTATATACTTCGCAATCAAAAAATTAGATCGGACAACACTAAAGGGTTACATGTGCAATATGTATGTCTATGAATATATTGTATTACATATGTTCTTTGATAAGTTTTGATATGAATACTTTTAAAACTAATCGTAGGTTTTCATCCGGTTCTGCCGTTTATTAATCTCATTGTAAAAAGTGTTCAGTCATTTTCATTAACTTTGTATAAGGGAATGGTTTGTAACAAATTGCATTTCTTTGAAGTAGACAGTTATGATGCAAATGTATTTCATAGATGGGTGGAGCACTATGCACTGATGGCCTCGTCCTGAATTCCCTTGAACTGAAGTGTCAATACATTGCGAAATTGTCACCAGAAAAAATTGTCATTGTTCTTCATTTTCCAGCATTAATATAATTTATTGAAATAATATTTCTTTATTAATTAGTAAGCATCGGATGAAAAAACGCAACATTATGTGAGTTATTATTTCAAATAGTTAGTATAACATTTGAAGCCATTATAGACCCATATATTATTATTTGTCCATCAATATCAAAATCTGAATAATTGGAATATAATATATTATTAAATTTTACTGCCGACTGAATAACATAACTGCAACAAGGACCATTGTATCAACTTACACATTATGTTTACCTAAAATACACATTTTTAACGGCATAACTGAATAGGTAAAGGGTCAAAATAAACTGATATTGTGCAAAAACGAACTCGGTAAGGTATACTTTTCTTGATATCAAACCATTTGTAATAAGATTATAAATAAAACGTTTTAACGAAATCAAAAATTAAATGTACAGATTTTTTTTAAATGAAAGAAAGGTGCCTTTTTTTACGCGTAACGCGACGGCATTTTGCTCCTGAAAAGTGACGTTATAGACGCGTTATTCTTTTTAAACGTACGTCACAAAGAAGAAAATTACATGTACGTGAAGGTATTCTCAAGATGCAAATTGTGATATAATTTCGCAGCTATCAACCTAAAACTGACCAAACTATCAGCTGTTGTTGTTTTAACGCGGGACATTTGAGAGACGTCTAAAACGTGACGTCAGTGGTATACTTTGAGGTCTCGTAGTTTAAAAACTGTTTTTGATACGAAAAAAGTAATGACAGAATATTATTGTTCGTGAGGAAATTCGATTTTTTTTTAGAGGCGCGTTCTACCTTAAGGATGTACTGAACTGAAAAGTGCATTTTTCATAATATTTAACTTTTGTTGTAATATGGTTTTTTTAAAGTTGGATATATGTTAAATTAAAAAAAAAAAAACGTATGGTAGTGGGCTTTTTTTTTGTTGCTAGATCAATTTATAAAAGCCTTATGATGAGCTTTTTTTGCTATTTCAGCCCATAAAAAAAAGTTTTCACGCAAATTGCCGATATTTGAAAGATGATATGTTAATTTGTTATATTCTTGTGGTTTTAATCTCATTCTGAAGGTATTTTATCCATATCTTTGGAAGTTCATGCGATACATTGTAGTTAAAAAAAAAAAGATAGACACTATTTGACACTAATGAAAATCCATATTTGTCAGATTTAAGAATAGACAATTTCAAAACTTTGAAATAAGGAAAAAACATATTTGTAATATTTAACTTTTACTGAAACTTCTCTAAGTTATTTCAATTACTATCATTTATCAGATTTTAATAAGAAAAGTATATGTCATTGGGCAATATTTTCAGTTTTTCTTCTTTGAATGGCTAAAAAATGTTAAAATATGAAATTATATTTATTAATTCTTCAAACATATCTTCAAATGTCAAAAAAGTTTCCAATATGTTCTAGAATAAAATTTATATACATGGACTTTAATATGTTCTTTTTGCCCAGTTTTATTTCTTAATCAAACACGGCAACTGGACAGCGTCTCACAAACAAATTGAAGGCTTATGAAAAAATAGGCCCTTTATCTCAAGCAAATTTTATCCACTTTTTTTTTAATTTTGAAGAATTATAAAAAGGTATAATGACTAAACAGGTTTTAATTGACAACAAAATAAGAAGATTTAATAAGAAATTAAAAATATGATTATTTTTTTTAAATTTCAAAACCTCAGTTCAGTACATCCTTAAGACGTATTCACATAATTTAATACACGGTTTAAACAAAGAAATGAAATATCATAACACAGACAATAATAACTGTAACGCCTTATACAAAAATATTTGCATTATGAATCACAAGCGGATAGCAAACATGTTAATTTAACGATACAAAAAAAGTTTTATGCACCTTTTACGACCCATTTACGAGGATTTCTGTGCAAAAAGAAAAGAGAAATTACACGGTACAATGCTATATCAGAGACAAATAATTCCCTATTACCAAAGCATTCATTAATACCAACATAAAATGGTGCATTAATATTCCAGTGAAGACAATCCAAGCATTAGCGACAATATTAATCTGTTTGATCATAGGATTGTACAGAAAATGAGAAAAGATTTAAGCTTAATACTTTCTCAAATAAAAACTATTTTTGACGGTTCTACAGCATTAACCGTGGTTTATCATAAGAAAATTCATCTTTTGCAACAAAGTGAAATACACTATTTAATGAATATATTTTCACTCATGGAGACATTCTTTATTTTTGCTTTGAAGTTTTCTTAGTTATGTTTTACCGATTTGTTGTATGTAACAAAGGGTCTGCAACCAATAAGGCGATATGATGTTTAAGCCGCAACTCCTGGTGTGTAACGCATACACGTATTTATCCAGTCATTACAAGTATATACTTCTTAACTCTTTTCCATTTACAAGAAATACACAGCAGACGCCTTACAAATTATCTGGGGGAAATACTTAAAATATCTTTATATAAAAGTTCAGTTTTAAAATAGATGTGAAAACATTGTGGCAAAATAATGAATTGCTCAGCATGAGCAATTTCTACTTTTGAGTCAATGTTTTCAAAGGTCGCCTGCTCGTTATGCGTCTGCATTGATTGATTCGGGTTTAACGCCGTTTTTAACAATTTTTCAGTTATATCACGGCGGCCAGTTTACCTACTCATGCATTTCCTGTTTTTTTGACACCAGTACTCCACACAACAAACTTCCCAAGCAACTGGCTACTTTTACACATAGACTTAGCCCATTGGTGGAATTATGCGTCTGCAAGTGGGACAATGTAGGCAAGTGTCTCTGTAGCTCTTAACAACAAGTTACGCACAAACCGACTATTCACCCTTTTCTCTCGAAAGAATATATCTTTGTTAGATGATTTGTACATTCGAGCGAGTCATACTAAAAAAATAAATAATCGTAGCTCAGTCGGTAACGACAAGGCCTGTTCATCCATCGGTTGCGTGTTCGGACATGTTTGACTTAATGGACATTGAAGGTTTACTTTCATCTTTCATGTGTCTTACTCTCTTGGTGTTGACCCGCTATATACCACTGTTAAGTGCGAGGGGTCGTTAGTTCGATCCCCGGCCGGGTCATACCAAAGACTTATGGTAGAAATGGTTGCCCTTCTTTGTGCTCAGGGTTGCGAGGAAAGCATTACGACTGACTGGCTGGAGTCAGGATAAATCGACCAGTAAAACTATCAATCAATGAACGCATCAATACGAGTGATAATAACAGATCGTATACGTCAAAACGTTAATTCTTTCGCCTTCTCATTTTACATTGATTTTGCAACACGTTACAGCAGCACTTATCAGTTGAGTCCGTGCATGTGAAAACGTACAAGTTTGCATTAATGAACAATGCAGGTTTAGACCAGCCTGCACATATGTTCAGTCTTATCAGAACCTATACAAATTGTAATAGGCTTGTGTAAGTAAAATTTGAACAGTCTAGTTCTTGATCTGATAGTTCGGATGCACAGTATGATCTACACTGTTAACAATCACAAATTGAAACCCTTTTATCACGTATAGTCTCATTTAAAATCTAAACCCTGATCTCTCACTGAGCCGTTCTCTGCGAAATCGTCAGGTACTTGTGTTAAGTGTAGACACAGAACAGCCATGGCACGTTCGCAGCCTGATCAATCTCTACATAGTTCATCAATTAGTCATGAACTTTCTGTAAACTATATTTGTTGTATCCATTTTGACCGGCAAGTGTTTCAAGTGTTTATTACGACACGTGTAATAATTACCTTATGCTGTTTTTGTCATGGAGCTCGACCTTAATTTAATTAATGGGAACCACGTGAGCGAATCTTGTTCCATACCTGTCACAGCATCATCCAATCGATTTTAATGCAGTTTTTGCCGTTTTTAACAGTATAGCATGCCATACTCAAAGAACATTGATGCATCATTACCTTACAGTCGCACAGCGTTATCTCATTTATATATAAAGTCATTTACATTTCTGAGTGCATTCCTTGTTGCTTTCGCAGGTAGATATATTATCGTTATTTTCATTTTCATTTCTTTTCAGCTGCATTGAATGTCTTTATTGTCTAAATGTATACGTAAATGTGTATATATCCATTTATTTGTTTTGTTGCATTGATTCTTTCTTACGAGCTGTGACGACTTAGTCACACAGTGTTGTCTTATTTATATATAAAACATGTATATGTCTGAGTGCCTTCCTTGCTGATTTTGCAGCATACCCTAAACAGACAACCCTACGATAGAAATATCTACAGTGTAAAATTAGCATCGCTTTCAATAAGCGTTGAATATTCATTTGCAATGCTATTATTTAAAACACTTTCGAATATTTATATCGATTTTTAAACGAAAATATTGATTGATTGGTTATTATTTGATTAGGATTCAAGGACATATTTGACATTTTGTTCAGTGATAATACGGTAGCCAGTTTACCAATCCATGAATGTTCTGGCTTGCTCACGCTGCTAGACACAGCAGTCCTTCCAATCAACTGGCTGCTGTTACATGAAGACTGTTAAATAAATGGTGAAGAGAAGTCACAACCTTAGTCTCGCTTTTACATTGACATAGATCGCCTCGACTGATTAGTGGTAGAGCGTCTGCATAGGTTGCGGTAGGTCGCGTCATCGATCCCGGCAGGGTCATACCAAATTCTTTAAAAATGGTAGTAATGAGTGCCCTCCTATGCGCTCAGGGCTACGGGTTTAACATCACGACTGATTGGCTGGTGGTACGTTAAACGGACCAGAAGTACTGGTAACTTGCCAAGGAAACGCCGTGATAGAACTGAAAAATAGTTGAAAGCGTTGTAAATCACAACCAATTAGTCAATCAATCAATAAGACGTGACAGGTCATTCGCAAGGAATTTATTAAGAACTTAATAGTGTCTCTTGCATGGTTTGCTTTGGTTAGATAAAGAAACTGGTAAATCAACTTGATAATAACAGCCTGTCCCAGTAAACACTACATAATGCGTCGTACTGTTACATTATGGCTAGATTGATTGTCTCTATCGAATAATTGGTATTGTTCTCGCAGTGGCTAACCATTGCAAGCTTTAAACTTTTATACGCATTTAATCCTTTCACACATACAGATCCTTTCTCACGCATCTGCATAAGCATTGTGGCAAAAGGACAAATTGCTCATAATGCAAAACCTGTGCAACACCAAAGTGAATGCGCCTCAATCGCATGTTGTACAATCGTAAATTGATGTATCTCGATCGTGGAAAAACAAGAGCTATTATATTGATACGTTCAGTTTTCCATTATCTTTATTTCCTGTTTATTTCCCATAAACAAACAGAACTGTACCGAACGACGGATATCGATTTAAATTAGGCATTCCACAAATGTGTCTTAAATAGACAAGTAATGCACTTACATGTGAAGCATTCTGCAAACGATTGTTTCGCATAGGCAATGTATTCCACAAGGTTGTCTAAACTAGACACGAATATGTAAATAGTCCACAATAAATTTCCTTCTTTATTTCAATGTTAATCAACCCATTTTAACCCCAAACTGACGCACTTTCTTCTTGATGTTTACAGGTAGAAACTGGTCTTTTTATTCTGACACCAGACAGTTAGTTGTAACCCTGAGCCCTAAGGAGGACAGCCATTTTTGCCATTTTTAAAGTATTTTGTAAGACTTGGCCGGGGATCGAACGAACGACCTCCTGCACTCGAGGCGGATACTCTACCACGACAGCAGCGACATCATTAAAAAGGGTTCACGGTCAGCATTTTTTCTTTTACTTTTAAATGCGGGCTATGTATATTACTCAGCGAATATGCACACAATCGGGCGGGGCCAAAACTGGATTTCCACATATTCTCTAATTTCAGTTAGAAAGTAGTGCAACATACCAAATATTATCAAATCCAACAGTTCTAGTGCATCCTTACCATAGTTTTTAATGACATATAACTTAATATCACATATTCAATGCAGACTGATGAAAGCATAGGGAAAGTTATTAGGGACTATTTGGCTCTTGGCCCGTGTGTGTATTTGGTATACTTTGACCTACAGAAGGACCATGCTCAAGGACTGGTATACATCAATCATTCTAAATCAATTATAATTCCTAATGAGAAGAATACTCCACATACTGCATATAAGATTGTTTTCTCTTTTGCCTCACTATCCTGTTTTATCTTGTCATCTGAGGCAGGGAGAGGGTTCAATCCATTAAAGTATGTTTCTTAGCCGGTAATAAGCGACATTTCAGTCGCATTTCTAGAGCAGACGTCATTAGCAATTACTCACGGTATATCCTATAGACTTGGCTGTCCGGTACTTGTTTTCACCAGTCGTTTACTATAGTGCTTTCCAAATTTATATCATATTTGTGATTCGTACTATTTGTGTTTATACATGTATTCGAAATGGGAAAGTAAATGTTGAACTCCTATAAAGTAGGATACTTATTCGATAATAAGCGACATTTCAGCGGCATTTCTAAAGCAGACGTCATCATCAAAGTATATCCGATAGACGCAGCTTTCACATCTTTCTATTGATTTTGATTCAAATGTCATTTGCTACCATTGCTTCAAATGTTAACTGTATCGAATAAACAGTATATTGCATCTCAGTTTGAAACTAAATCGTTTACTCGCTAATAAGAAACATTACAGCGGAATTTCTTGAACAGGCGTCTTCATCAAATAATCACGTCATATCCGATTTACTTTACTGTCTCCTCCTTCTCTTATATTTTCAAAAGTCGTCTTCTACAGAGGTTTCAGAAGCTAACTGCATCGAAAGAAATGCAAATTCCGTCTCAGTATGATACTAAATCGCTTACTCGCTAATAAGAAACATTACAGGGTAATTTCTTGAACAGGCGTCTTCATCAAATAATCACGTTGTATCCGATAGACTCGGCATTCGAGTCAGCTGTCGTCGTAAGTATAAGAAAAATAGGGGGGTCATTAAGGCAGCGTTAATGACAATGCTTCTCATGTATTCAATATGGACTATCGTGAAAATGTGTAAGGATTTAAAAATGTCAGTTGTACTTCAATTGGAAACCTTTTCCACATACAACAATTTTACAGTCGACATTTTTAGAAACATCTAGGCAAATTATATGAATGAAAGCATACTTTCTGAATAGAGTTTAGAACATTGTGACACAAGCAGAATCATTGCTCATCATAAAAAAATTCGTCTGCTGAAGCTGCGTCAAAATTCGTCTGTATGTGAGAAGGGAAGGCCAATGCCGATAGGAGTATGTAGAGAAGCCATTCTATCTAGAAATACTAATGAAATTAATTTTGCCTATTTCCCATTGGTTTTTTTAAAACCACTGTACTCGTCTAAGGATATATTTACTGAAGACATATCCCCAAGCACATGTTCGTACAAGATATAGATACAGAACCAGATGCAAGGTATTATCTTTTGTCCAGCATTAAGACACATGTTGATGCCTCTGCAGCAGACGACTTTTGGAAACAGTGCCATGAGAAATTTCTAAATTTGTTCACAATTATTTTGTTTTTAGCCAATAATAATACTTTCGTTTGCATATATATATTTCACATGTTTGTCCACGTCTGTATTGTATGGGGTAAAAGTATAACTGCATAAGCCATTTTATGAAATCATGGTACCATAAGCTCCAGTAGGAATTTTACGACGAACAAATTGCTTCAATGATGGTTTATAGAATTAAACATAAAATGCACGACTAAACCAAACTTAAAGCATCTGCAAGGGATATCACTTATAAGGTACACTTGACAGAATGAATATCTACAGATAATTTTCATTAATGTTTATTATATAATCTTCCTGTACATTACAGGGAATAATGTTCTAAGTTGTAACTGTTTTATTACATAGAAATATCCAGGCAATAACAACAGTTTACCACATTAGTGATTCGTACTATAGGTTAATAATGGTCATGAACAAAGAATATGCTTATATTGTTTTCAATAGTTACATAAACACTTTGTTGAATGTGAAGTACATGTGTTATTTGGTGAAATAAGAACTGTATTTCCATATAATTGATATGCAAGCGGCACTACTAAATATGACTTTTATACATTTCTTAAAGACGACAAACCAGATGTATTAAAGAAACTATCTATATGTTAATGAACACATGTAATGACACCATTCTCAGCCTTGAAGTATTTGTTAAATCGAATTAGTTGTGCTAAGGCCTATATACACTCATTAAACAATTTCCATTGCCGTTATCATCTGCTGCTTTCATGCCAGGGATTAATGCTTTCACTGCTAAATTTCAGAAAGTCGACTTTTTCAACTTTACAATAGACCACTCCATATTTCGTCCAACAGAAAATCACATAGTAAGTGTAACAAGAAGGACACCATAAACAGTACAGAAGCCTTTTTTTATTTATATTCCATACACACATGTATCTAAAATAAAAATTATAGTAGCAAATGCATGAAGATGTTTTTAGGAGTTGTTTCTTTTCGATTTTCAAAAATAAAAAACAGACGAAAGCGTTGCTAAACCTAGTTACGTACATCCTTGTTAAGTATTTGTGAATTATGCTTTCTTAACCCCTTTCTCACATATACCAACATTTTCAAAATTCGTCTACTGCAGATTCCCCATAAAGAGTCTGTATGTTGGAAAGGGTTGGTGACACAAGCACAATTAATGAACCAATAGCTTGTAATCGGCACGACTTTATATTTGTTATCGATACAAATTGAAAAGACATGACTTGTCAATCAAACGGGACATTATTCCACCGTGATAAGATTACATTTGAGCCGCTTCTACGTAAGTCATTCAAGGGCATTGGCGATCGATGTAGACAGGTATACAGCCAGCCAGCTTGCATATTCGCACAGATCTATTGCTCACATGCCATGAAAGATCAGTGATCAGGCTGATATTGGTGTACGTTGTATACTTCTCATCTATTGATAACATGCACATATAATTCCATAAGATCGCCTCAGTAGGGTAGAGGAAGAGCGTCCTCCTCGGTTGTGGGACTCGATTCAAGATAAACGGAACAGTAGTTCTGGTAACTTACACTGTAAACGCCGTAATATACCTAAACAAATTGTTGAAAGCGGCGTAAAACACTAAACAAATAAAAATAAATCCACAAATATGAAAGAACATAGATCATAAGTCATTGACGACGATACAAATTACATGAATTCATCAGGATAACATTTAAATTAACCTGTACCTTGTTATAAACACGAAATTTACATTGTATATCCCCTTATCACCATACTGTTTTTGGTATACATTGTGTACAAACAATTCATTTATTTATTCATTGGTGTATAACAAACATGAGAAAGTCAAACATCATAGTTGCTGAGACAAACTGAATGAATTCATCAGGATAAAAGTCTCAGTCCTGAATGTCTTGAACAAAAAGGGAACATGCTTATCAAACGGAAAACAAACAATCTATAATTCGAAACGAAAAGGGTACACCTGTGGCAGAAGACTTTTGAAAACATGATGGCGAAAAGGAGAAATTCAGCAATGTCTTCATTTGCCACAATAATGTTAACTTCATATTTAATAATTATACTTTCAGTTATAGAATTTTATATGTTTTTCAAGATGTTTTCAAAAACATTTGCAGCAGATTTGTTGTACATTGGGAAGTGTTAATGATTAGGTTTTATAATCTTCTTCTTTTTCAAAGTAGTCAAACATCAGAAGTGTTAATTAAAATGTATTTAATTTACATAGATTGCGAAAGAAATTTCAAGCTTATATTAATCAGGCTATATGTCTGCTTCCCGGAGACATAACAAGCACTGGTGCTGTTTGTTTTGAAAAATCCTAAATGCGCAGAACCCGCTCATTACGAGATGATTCGGATCCGAGGCCTTTGCTACGAATGGCCGGTGTTCTACGCATTACTGTTTCCACGGAGACAGAGCTAATGACACCAAATGAATTAATGAATTCAACAGGATGAAGGATTAATGAACATGCTGCTTGTAATTGACACGATATTGACATCCTTGCCCTGCCAATCACAAGTGAAAATGATCCATGATGTCTCTCCTGAATAGCTGTCTGTAAACTACAATCTCACCGTTTATTCATGGTGACCGTAATCCCTGATAGGAGTGGGTGGGTATCTTAATTATAAATACCAGCAGTATTTCTCTAAATATGTTACTTTTAAAATCCTATATGTTTCTACATGCTTCCAAAATCAGAATATTTTAAGGATACCATATATCACAAATTTATTTTTTCCTCATAAGGTTCAAACCTCAGCGGTGTTCCTATTTTTGACCGGTGTTTGGATAAATCAAGGGATGGGTTGTTTGCTTCTTTTTCATTCATTATTATCTTCCAATGCATATGCACACTTTTGTATATTGTTAACCTCTATATGTGTATGGTTTTTTTTCTTCCAATACAATTCTTTTTTTTTTTGTTAATGTTTCCTTAATGTGACGATTTAAATTAGTTCAAACATTACAATGATTAGTTCCAAGAAGATTAAATATGATTCATCCAGTGGAGCTATTTTAGCCTAAGGAAGAATGCGCCTTTTTTCGCATCACCATCATACAGCATATGCCCAATACGAATCTGTCTTTACTTTCTTCGTATCTAAAACAGTTTTGAAACAACGAGACTTAAAGTTTACCACTGACGTCACATTTGAGACGTCTGCCAACTTTCCCTCGTTAAAACAACAAACGCTGATAGGTTTGGTCAATTTTACATTGATACATTTAGCTGCGAACTTGTATCACGATTTTCATTTTAAGAATACCTTTACGTACATATCATGGCGTCCGTATCGCTAAATAACCCACTTTATTTAAAAGTGGTAACTTAACATAGAAATGCCGTGATATAACTGGAAAATTGTTGAAAGCGATGTTAAACACCAATCAATGAACACATTATTACGAGTAATAATAACTGACTGTATTCGTCAAAAGTTAATTCGATTCCTTTCATTCGCCTTCTCATTTTACATTGATTGAGCAACCCGTCACAGCAACACTAATCAATTTAGCAGGTGCATTTGAACATGTACAAGTTTGCATGAAAGAACAAGGCAGGTTCAGAGCAGTATGTACATATGTTCAGTCTTATCAGAACCTACAAAAATTAAATAAGCTTGTGTAAGTACCATTTGAACAGTGTAGTTCTTGATCAGAATGAACGGATGCGCAGGTTAAGTTGGAGCTATAATATTCACAAAAACAAATTGATACCCTTTCTTAAGCTCAGTCTCATTTAAACTCTAATTCCTGATCTCTCACTGAGCCGTCCTCTGAGAAATAATCAGACATTTGTGTTACGTGTATACCCAGAGCAGCCAAGGCACCCTCGCAGACTGATCAATCTTTACATAGTTCACTAATTAATCATGAAAATTCATTTGTTGTATCCATTCTGAGCGGCATGTGTTTCAAGTGTTTATTACGACACGTGTAATAATTACCGTATGCTGGTTTTTTTTCATGGAGTTCGACCTTAATTTAATTAATGGGAACTACGTTTGCGGATCTTGTTCCATTCCTGTCATAGCATCATCCAATTGATTTTAATGCAGTTTATGCCGTTGTTAACAGTATAGCATGCCATACTCAAAGAACATTGATGCATTACCTTAGAGTCGCACAGCGTTGTCTCATTTATATATCAAGTCATTTACATTTCTGAGTGCATTACTTATTGCTTTTGCAGGTAGATACATTATCATTATTTTCGGTTTTATTTATCTTCAGCTGCATTGAATGTCTTCATTGTCTAAATGTATACGTAAACGTGTATGTGTCCATTTATTTGTTTTGTTGCATTGATTCATTCTTACGAGCTGTGTCGACTGAGTCGCACAGCGTTGTCTTATTTATATATAAAGTAATTTACATTTCTGAGTGCCTTCCTTGTAGTGTTTGCAGCATACCCTAAACAGACAACCCTACACTATAAATATATACAGTGTAACATTAGCCTCGCTTTCAATAACCGTTGACTATTCATTCGCAATGCTATTATTAATAATTGACTTGCGTCTGTTTTATTTTCGCTCGACTATCACAGTTAAGTTACAGTTAATTGCTACTGGTAGTTTACCGATCAGACACCATCCTGTCTTAGTTAATTCACTTTCGAATATTGATATCGATTTTAAAACGAAAATATGGATTGATTGATTCTTATTTGATTAGGATTCCACGACGTTTTTAACAGTTTGTTCAGTGATAATACGGTAGCCAGTTTACCAATCCATAAATGTTCTGGCTTGTTCACGCTTCTGTACACAACATTCCCAACTGGCTGTTACATGAAGACTGTTAAATAAATGGTGAAGAGAAGTCACAACCTTAGTCTCGCTTTTACATTGACATAGATCGCATCGACTGATTAGTAGTAGAGCGTCAGCATCGGTTGCGGGAGGTAGCGTCTTCGATCCCGATCGGGTCATAACAAATACTTTAAAAATCGTTGTAATGAGTGCCCCCATGAGCGCTCACGGCTGCGAATTTAACATCACGACTGACTGAATCGTGGTAGGTTAAACGGACCAGAAGTACTGGTAATTTGCCCAGGAAACGCCGTGATAAAACTGAAAAATTGTTGAAAGCGGTGAAAAACAAGAACCAATCAATCTACCAATCAATCAATCAATCACATAATCAAATAATCAGTCAATCAATCAATCAATTAATCAACCAATCAATCAATCAATAAGACGTGACATGTCATTCGCAAGGAATTTATTAAGAACTTAATAGTGTCTCTTGCATGGTTTGTTTTGGTAAGATAAAGAAACTGGTAAATCAACTTGATTATAATAGCCTGTCCCAGTCAACTCTACATAATGCGTCGTACTGTTACATTATTGCTAGATTGAACTGCTCTGTCGAATAATTGGTATTGTTCTCGCAGTGGCTGAACATTGCAAGCTTTAAACCTTTAAACCTTTATACGCATTTAACACTTTCACCCATACAGATCCTTTCTCTCTGTACTACATAAGAAGACTTTCAGAAACATTGTGGCAAAAAGAGAAATTGCCCATAATGCCAATCCTGTGCAACAACAAGGTGAAATGCGCCTAAATCGCATTTTGTACAATCGATGATTGATGTATCTCGATCGTGGAAAAACAGAGCTATTATAGCGATACGTTCAGTTTTCCATTATCTTTATTTCCTGTTTATTTTCCATAAACAACGAGAGAACTGTACCGAACGACAGACATCGATTTAAACTAGGCATTCCTAAAATTGGTCTTAAATAGACAAAACAATATGCACGTATATGTAAATCATCCTGCAAACGTTTGTCTCGCATAGCAAAAAACGTGGAATTGACCAGAATCTGTACGATTTTCCACAAATTGGTCTTAAATACAAAATAAAATGTGCAACAATATGTTAAAAATCTCACGTTTTTTTTTTGTCTCAAATAGGCAATAAAGTAGACAAGAATATCATATTCCAAAACTCTGTCTAAAATAGAAGATACGAAAGGTTTTCCCAAATTGTGTCTAACATATCTATTTGCTGTATCAGACCAGACCGAGGTACCAAAACTGATCAAATAAATCAGTAACAGTACATTCTATACAAATTGTGCTGTATTGCAATTGATTGTCCCATATTCAATTGCAGTATTTTGAGAGTATACAATTATTTCTAGGCAGACCCTTTTTTAGGAACAACCTGGCTTTGCCCGCGGATGTATTTGGTTTACTTTGATATATAAGGGCTGATTATCAGTAATAATTATATATATATATATAGATCAAAATGAATACACTCTATATAATTCAATATTTCGGACAAAGGCCTCCTTCAGGTTATATTTAACAAAGATCACACACACTTCGTTGCGTCCATCTTGAAAGTATTGAACATGAAAGCTAACATTATGATTTAATTATATTTTTAAATGTGAAGAATAATTCAGATAAAAAGAATTATAATCTTTCTTTCTTTGCATACATAGAATGAGTATACTAAAGGTGTTAAACTTCACTGGTGAATACAGGCGCGGGAGCACGAGCTTTCGCGTAGTTTGTGCAACGATCTGTCTGGCTATTCCTGCAATCCCATCGCGGAATACAGTGCACAAAAAAAGGGGATAAGTAATCTTCTTTCCAGACAGCATTTTCAGACTTGTTTTTAAACTGTCTGTTTTATAATTGTTTTAATAACTAATCGCTACCTAACGACAGGGTCATTAAACGTCCGAATCATGGAAAGGTTTCTGTCCATTAAAAGTAGGATACTTAGCCGGTAATAAGCGACATTTCAGCGGCCTTTTTAGAACATATGTCATTTTCAATTAATCTCGGTATATTCGATATACTTGGATATGAAAGATATTTTTGTGTTTTTGATGCGAAGTATTTGCGCTCATGTCCTATATACGAAAATATACGAGAACAATATGTGTTCATTTGCTACCATTGATTCAAATGTTAACTATATCATAGGAAAGGTATATTTCATCTCAGTCGGATACTTTATCGCTTATTTTTTTCATATTTTCTATTTATTTATTTTTTCTTGTATGACTATATATTGTTTATATATTCGACTCATCTTACCTTACCACAACCTGCTCTAAGGGGAGGGCCGTCACTAATGTAGGTAACACTTGTGGCCCAACCCTCTTGTCTTTGATCTCAATATAACTATTAATTAATTAATTAATTTGCATGCATTTCAATTATATTTGTAAGCTGCTTATATGAACACATGTATAATCTATGCGATGTATTATAAACATGTATTGATATTTTCTACAATAAAATAGTATTAAACAAAAGTTACATTACAGCGGTATTTCTTGAACAGATCATCATCGAATTATCACGTCATATCCGATATACTTAACTTTCTCCTTTTTCTATATTTTTTTCAATAGTCATTTGCTACCATTGCTTCACAAAATTACTGTATTAAATGTTTGATTGGGATTTATTGCCGTTTTCCATCATTTGTCAGTCATATCACGGCGGCCAGTTTACCTTCTCATGTGTTTCCTGGCTTTCCCATACCAGTACTCCACTCAACATTGGTTCAAAGCTGTAGGCAGATTTTCGACAAAGTCTGTTAGTCCATGGTTGGAAGACGAATGACTCTTGTCAAACGTCGAAAAGAATGTTGACACAGTTAAATAAAAAGGGAATCGCTTACTCACTAATAAGTTACATTACAGCGGTATTTCTTGAGCAGGCGTTTTCATCAAATAATCACGTTTTACCTAGTAGACTCAACATTCGAATCAGCTGTCGTTATAAGTATATACAAATAAGAGGGGTCATTAAGGCAGCGTTAATGACAAGGTTTCTCGTGTCGTATTCAATATAGACTCTCGTGAAAACTTGTAAGGATTTATAGATTTCAGTGGAACTGTTTTTAGGAGCCCGTTCCCACATATAACGAATCTGCATCAGACATTTAGGCAAAAGTATGGGAAACCATATGAATGAAAGTATAATTTTTGAATAGAGTTGTAAACAATGTGACAAAAGAAGAATTACTCATCTTGAGAAGTTTCTACTTCTTCCGCAATGTTTTCATATGTCGTCAGAAACTGCAGATGCGTCAAAATGCGTCTCTATGCGGGTAATGAACGCTAAGGTAGATAAATACGATTATGGAGAGAAGCAATTTTATCTAGAAATATTATTGAAAGCAATTTTGCCTATCGTTTATTGGACTTAAAAAACTGTACTCGCTGAAGGATATATTTGTGATGTGAACTTATTGCGCTCTTGCATGGATAAATGGCAAAGTTAACATTAATCTCATCAAAACTTTCCTAAAAGCAATTTGACACATTTATGTTTGAACACTTTTACAATCATACTTGCATTTACAAAATTTCCCCCAAATGTATTCAGCCTTCTGCTGCAGATTTATTGCATGTGGTAAAGGGTTCAATACTTTCAGTTATGTAACTGTGCTAGTGGACTTTTCATTAATCATTCAGTGCCCAACCAGTATTTGCATAAGTCAGGTGTTTTGCAGATCAATCCATCTTGATATCCGAGAGCCAGGATCGGTGTTTTACGCCACTTTCGACAATTGTTCACGGCGTTTCATGGGTAATTTATAAGTACCACTGCTACATTGTTCATGACACCAGCTAGTCAGTCTTGATGCTAACCCCTGCTATATATGTTATTCCACATCCTTGAGCACTTAGGACAGAAAGTCATTACTACCTTTTTTTAAATATTTGGTCTGACCCGGCCGGGGATCGAATTCGAGATCTCCCGCACATGGAATAGTTTCGTTATATCATAAAAGAGTTTGAGTATCTTACTACTGCATCGGAGTTTATTGCGCGTTCCGATCACATACCTGGCTATATGATATTGCTTTCGACTCTGATACAAAACATCCTTTCGATGTGCTAAATAGTTTTCAAATCAAAATTCAAACGATTCTATTTGAAGACGTTTTCAATTTAAGATTATTCTTTCTTTTACATACGCTTTTTGAGGTTTTGAATTATACAGCATTATTTGAAACTGATGTGTAAAAAGAGGTACTTTGTGCTCCTAGCGAGAAAAACACTTATCTACCTTACACAAAAACCAACCTTGCGAACATTCAATCGTTCAATAGCCGTATCAATATTGGGCATTTACGCTTTTCCCTGCGTCCTCACCGGTTATTGAACACGGTTCTCGAACACGGTTCTCCCGTTTACTATGCGGAACCTCTAACACAAACATCTATGGGTCGGTGCTCTTCTAAAATTCATATAGCAACTCAAAGATTTGTTTTAAATCTGTTTTAAAGTTCCTTTTTTTAAATCTGTTTTAAATTTCCTTTTTTTAAATCTGTTTTAAATTTCCTTGTTTTAACCATCTGTATTCTAGTCATCATATACATATTTGATCGAAACAATTCAAATGTCTTAGTACTGGTCGTTTCCTCTCCATAATCCAAAGATTTGTGTTTTAATGTTAACATAAAAAATAATTAAAAGACAAACATAGCAATAAACTGCGCACTGCACAGTTTATTGTCTAAAATCAGTATACACACCCCATTTATTGTTCTTCCTGTAGCTGACACTATTATCTCCCAATGTCTAGCTTGTTTTCTAAAAGCAGCATGCTTTCTATTTGTTTATTGTTTCCTCCTGTAGATGACAATAAATAAGGAATGTTCCTGGTTTTACAGGCGCCGGATCCATTAGGTCCAATGTTTTTGTGTAACGCAATTTATTAAATAACTGCACCAGAGTAACTATCTGCATCTACTGCATTCTATGTTTAGACATATCCACTTTAGTGTTTAAGCATGAAAGTAGACGAACGTTAAATCCGTTTGTTATATTATAATTAGGATTCAATACAAGAGAAACACTTTTATAGAAATAAATATGTATATTTCTCTAATAGTTAAATATGTATTTGGCATTTAATTAATTCCTACATTGTTTGAAGTTTAATGCATGTTGAAATTCAATGAGAATTTCACCGAGTCTTTTGACATGGTAGAAGCCAACAAAGTAATCCATTTTTATTGGAAAGTCACAAAAATGATTCGGGGTTGTTTGTTTTGTTAAGATGTCCTAAAGCAATGTATTTTCTTGTGAAAGTTAAAGAAATTGATCGAAATGCAGTCGTCACACTATTTGCATTGAACATCAAATATGGAGAGGGATTGGGCGTGTCATTAGCATACCAATGCTTCTTGCTAATAGGTCATTCTAACTGAAGACATATCCCCAAGCACATGTTCATATAAGATAAAGATACAAAACCAGATGCATGGTATTAACCTTTTCCAGCATTAAGACACGTTGTTACGCCTCTGCAGAAGGTGACTTTTGGAAACAGTATGATGATAAATTTCTTATTTTGTCATAATGATTTAAACTATAGCCAATAATAATACTTTCATTTAGAGGAAATAACAAAATCATATCTTCAAAATTTAACTGCTGTAAAAGCGTAAGAAGTTCCATATACATATAAACAGGTAATTGAATATGTGCTGGACCATGTTGTGTATTTGCTTGTTTGTACTTTTGTCACTCCACCCTCTGTTTACTTCAAACAGAGATATATACATTTGCCAGAATTGATATCCACAGATAATTACTTATGTTCATAATGTAATCTTCCTGTGTATTCCAGGGAACATTATTCTCAGTTTGTAATTGTTTAATTGTATATAAATATCCTGGCAATAATAACAGTTACCACATTGGTGATTCATACTTTAATACTTCATACGTGAATGCACGGGAGATATATCGATGAGAAGGTCACGTGACGACCAGGTAAACAGTTTTGGGTATAAACTTTTAACATTGTGTAAAAATAATGAGCTTTCCTTTTTCAATGGGCGTATCGAGGAAGGTAAAACTACATGTTATAAGGTTAATACACGTCATAAAGGTACGAGCGTTGTTGACTATCTAATTGCTAAAAAAAGCTGTTTTTGCAATATTGAATACATGCATGTCGGTGACATAACAGAGTTTTTTGACCATTGTCCTATATAATTTTCTGTGTTGTGTAATGACAGCAGAAACCCGCATGGTGGTAAAAACAATTCAAATGAAAAAGTACATAGAATAATTTGGAAAAGAGCACAGACAGGGCTTCTTTAATCAGTGCTTTCTTAGAGTATAAGCCACATTTCGAAAACATTGTATTAAATTTGGGCTCAAATGAAGCTGATATCGATAAGAGTGTAGATGTCTAATTTAATTTATTATATTTCGTTTAGTCTTCACGGTAGGACGTTTTCAAGTGATAACAACACAAAGTCTACAGGTGCACCATGACTTGATGCAAGCAAATACAATGCATTTCTTGACGCAGAGACAAAAATATGTACAATATAAACGAAAAACTATACAACTTTATAACAACAAAGAAATGGCAAGAATTCATATTATGACAACAAACGAACCTAGAAATTTCTGGCAATATATAACTAAATCAAAACAATGCAACAAGACTGACATAAACGCACACAACTGTGTAGACTTTAAAAAACTATGTAGTGAAGAGTCCTCGACGGACACTCAAAGCACGGATCATACATTTTCTAGAGATAGCCCATTATCGGTTGATGAACTGGACCGCTCCTTTACCAATGCATAAATAATTAAAAAACATTAAATGCCTTAATAGAAACAAAAGCGCGGATTTCACAGTTAATATGGCCGATTTCCTAATCGACGCTAACACCATAATATCTCCTTATCTTATACTATTTTTTAACAAGATATTTGAGTCAGGCACTTACCCATTATTGTGGGGTAAATAAATGATTGTACCCATTCACAAAAAGGGTGACCCAACGAATCCGAACAACTGTCGGGGCATTACACTAGTAAATACCTTAGGTAAACTGTTTTACTATCTGTACGTACTAGGATACACGTCTGGTGCGAATCTCAACAATTGTTGAACGAATCTCAGCTTGGATTTAGAGATCAGTGTAGTACAGTATATATCATTTACATACAGTTATACAAAATGTATTAGCAAAAACACGTAAATTGTATTGTGCTTTTATCGACTATGAACAGGCGATTGATTCGATTAATAGAAATATCTTGCTGTCAAAATTAATCAAGTTGTGCATTAGCTGTAAGATGGTGAATATGTTGAAGTATATTTATAGTAGCGTAAATCTTGTATAAAAATAGACAGAAATGGCACTTTTCTCTGAGTTTGTCGACGTATTTGGTAGGTTTAAAACAAGGTGATCCCTAATCCACTATTTTGTCGATACTGTTTATTAATGCTGTAATCCATGTAATAGATATTGAACATTGACGGATTCAAATTAAGATTTACTTTCTTTATTTAGTTGAACAATATCAGCGAATACTCGAAAAGCTCGTACCTGAAAGTAAACATCAATAAAACAAAAATATTCATTTTGAGAAAAGGAAATCAAATCATGATTTTAATTGGACAATTGAAAACCAGCAAGTTGAGATAGTACCGGCATTTTGCTATCTTGGTATAACTTTTCATTATACTGGTAATATATTATTTTCAGTTAAGAACCTAATCGAGAGAGCCAACAAAGCATATCACAATATCCTTTCACTTTTTTAAAGATTACATCTTAATATTAAAACAAAACTAAATATTTTCGAAACAATGGTGAATTGTGCAAATTATGTTACTCGAAAGATGTAGAAAGCGAAGCCACTTCATATCATGCTGTCCCAAATATACGATTTTACCCAAAAGGTTTAATCTATATCAAGCATGGCCCAGTTCAGAAAAATGTAATGATATTATGAAAACAAAGAATAAAGGGAAACTAAATGATTAAATGAAATTCTTAAAGAACGCAATGATCCTAAGAAACGAAGAATTGTCTGTGATGCAAAAGTATTGTACATGATATATGCAATATGTTTGAATGTAGTTATCTTTTGTTCCATACATATGTTATGTTTGTAAAAAAGAATTGTTTATATGTTATATGTATATAATTATGTTATATGTTTTTCTATGTATATATATATATAATCATGTTATATGTTTTTCTATGTATATATGTTTGCCATATTTATATAATTTGTAAATGGCAAAAGGCAAATTGCTTTGCCGAAAAAAATGAATAAAGTATTGAATCTTGTTAATAATGGTCGTGAACAAAGAATATGAATATTTTGCTTTCAATAGTTACAGAAAAAACATTGTTCAATGTTAAGTTTATGTGTTATTTCACTTCGAAGAATTTTATGAAATAAGAACTGTATTTCTATTTAATTGAAGAGCAAGAGGCACCACCATTTCTGACTTTCATACATTGCTTTAAGACGAAAAACCTGATGTTATAAAGAAACTATCCATATGTAAATGGACAAATGAAAAGAACGTCGTTCTCAGCCTTTCTATATTTATTTAAATCGACTGTTTGGTACCAAGGCCCGGTTGCCTAAATACACTCATTTTAAAACATGTTTCAGTGTCAATATCATCATCTGATTCAATCGTTCACTGCCGAATTTCACAAAGTCGACTCGGGGATGTTGGCTTTTCAATGGTGTGTTACTCATTTACCAAGTTAATATCTGACCAGTCCTTTCTTTGACCATCCTTTTGTTGCAATGATTTCAATAGTCGTCTGCTGCAGATGCGTCAGAATGCGTCTAAAAATTAGAGAAGAGGGGTTAAAAAGCGACCATTGGAGATATAATTGCTTTCATTCCCGTTCTTTGGTTATTACGGTTCCATCCAGACACATGAAGTGTGCATGTAAGATTAGATGGAGGACAGGACTGATCTGAATATTTGAGGGTTGCAGCCCCGACCCCGACGTGTAGCGTGACCCAGTATATTGGTTAAAGTGATTTGTCGTGTTTGTGTTTAAATACAGAGCTTTATCTGCTTTATCACTGTCTGTTCTGTCATTGACATTTTCTCTTTGACATATGCACGTTCGTTAAACCTTTCTCACATATCGCAAATGCAGCATACTACTGTGAAAACATATAGGCTAGGACATGGGAAATCTCTAAAGAAATGAAAGTATAGATATTGGATATAGTTGGAAACATTGTGGTAAAAGGAGTAATTACTCAAAATAATTTCGATAAACGTATACTGCATATGCAACAACATATCGATCTGGGACGTTAATGATGTAAATGGCATATCTTTCGACATTTTCTTTGTATTGAAATAGTGTAAACGACGACCTACAGTCATTCTGATTTGACATTCCCAATGTCCATTTATGTCAGGTAATGGTGTAAGGAATTTGCGATACGAATACTGGATAAAATGTTGTCTGATCTAAACCGCTGTTATTCCTTAAATATTCAAAGGTCAGTTTTCGACTTTCGTAAGGTGTCAACGCATCAAAGGTCTGCACTCTTGACTGTCGAGGAGGGAAAGCCAACAGCGCCATTTTGAGGCTCCCTTATCATCTAATTGGTCTTGAAACCCCCTCAGCGTCAAATGACGATACACACAAGAGTTTAGTTTTAGCGTTTTCTATTTACTAACGTACTTCTTTTTGACATTCAATAATGCCTGATTGACATTAATGCGAAAAATCAAGACCTTGGTAAGACTATGTGTAACACATACTGATCGGGGACTTATTTGGACGCAAAGGTCAAACTAAATCATTTTCCTTGGTGTGCTACTCGTTCTCCTTCCGTTACCAAGGTAATATCTGACCAGTCCTTTCATTGACCATCACTCAGTCGGAACAGAATGACAACTCTCCGATATTGACGGGCATGTCATCGTCAAAGGTTAATGCAAGACCCTGACCAGACTGTATGGAGACATTATACTGATCTTGACTTGTATTGACGCAAAGCTCAAAGGGTCTTTTTTTACTTGGTGTGGTACTCATTCAATAACGATGTTAATATCAAACCAATTATTACCTTGACCTTCTATAAGACGGAAAAGAATAACTTTGAATTGACAGAAATGACACCGCCAAAGGTCAAAATGTGAAGTGGACGCTCTAATTGTTAGTTTTTGATTGGCATGTTACTCATTACGTTACGATGTCAATATCTGGCCATTCATTTCATTGACCATTTTTACGTCAGTACAAAGTGACCACTGTCCGACACTGACGGAAATGTCATCGCGTGCAAAACAAGGTCAATGTATGTTCTGGAGGCTCTGAGTTTCGTGTTTTGCGTGGTGTTGCTCTTGACTTTAACATGTTGATATATGACCAGTCATTAACCTGACCACTTCTACATCAGTACAAAGTGACCATTGTCTATAATTGACAGAAATTGGATCATCACATGTATAACAAGATAAAGAGAAATTGTACATTCATTGATTGTACAAAAACTGACGCTGCTAACAAATGATGACCGTACCGACATTGATAGTTCGTTATCCCAAATCGGTCATTTATTTTTTCGTTATAAATGTATGTATCAATAGGATTTATATTTATGCATTTTATGTATTGCAGCAGAAAAGAAAAATCAATTGTTACCAACTTTCTTCAGTTTCCTGCTGTACGTAAAGTCTTTAACCAAACATATATCAATTATGCATAGAAACGAATTTAAATTTCGATATTTACAAATGGGTATTAACAATAACAATATGAAAATACTAAGTCAGTTTGATGTGTGAATTGAAATCCATAGCCTAACGTAAAACAGTGATAATTGTTTGACGGATCTCAATAATATAAAGATCTTAATTCTGGCGTTTTGAAGGGCGTGAACCTATTGGTTCAAATAGAATGTAAATTTTGTGAAGTAAATACAGTTTGCTGCAAATGTCAGAGTAGATTCTAAATTCTGTATCACTAAATTACTATGAAATACTTTTGCTGCAAATTGCAGGGTAAATACCAAATTCTGTATCACAAAAAATCAATAAATGCAATAAATTCTGCAAATTGCAGATTTAAATTTCCAATTCTGTATTTCAGGCTAAAATCACATCACATATGTCACCATGGAGTTTCAACATCAACACTTATTATCACAAGAAAAGACTATTTCCCTTACATGGCTTGGCATCGGAAAATTGCTAAAGGTGCCTTGAAATAACCACAAACAATTGGTCCCGAAAGACTAGTGACCCCTAGCATAGAATTGACTTCAAACTGACCTAACCTTTCATGAACTATGGGACGCGGATGATAGCCACTATGAAATTATTGAAACCCATTTCCTCCTCTAAATATTGTTTTTGATTTGTGCAGCACTGGCAGTGAGTCACACATGGTTTACATCTCCTCACGCCCTATGCCCATCAGTGTGTCTCTCAGTTTCTCTGTCCTAAATTATGCTAACAGGCTCCATGATGTAGTGGTAGAGCGTCCGTCTCGGAGAGGCTGGTGCCTGCTTCGTTCCTCGGTCAAGTCATACCAAAGACTTTGTGGTAGAAATAGCTTTCCCTTCCCGCTCATGATAATGAGGTAAGCATAACGACTGACTCTTTGGTGTCAGGCTGTTTAGAACGAGGTAGTATTAGTACATTGTACTTTCTAGCAAAACGCCGTCATGTAACTAAACCATTTCCAAATTCGGCGCAAAACACCATGCAATCAAACAAAACAAACTCTCCGTCCGGCTTTCACTGATATATTGTCAGGTGACACATACTTTCCATCTAACACTCTTAGTTTTTCATAAATCTGTTGCAATTGTAAAACTGCAACGAGGCTCTCTCTCATCTAAGAAATGTAAACAAGTTTGATTTGATGAACACTTGCTGTGTGTGCTGTAAGTCTAGTAAAACATTACAGTCAAGTATTTATTGATTGAGTGGCCGCCAAATTAAACCCAATTTATACCACCTCTCGGATCGCTTGAGTTATTTGGGTAATATTTCATGTTATAAAGGAAATGGGAATATGTACGCAAATTGTGAAAAACAAATAAACACTTTCACACGTACCATAAGTATTCAGCAGACGGCTTTGAAAACATCTAGGCTTAACTGTTGTGTGGAGTACTTGTACTGTATTGTATTGTGTGAGAAGGCCTGGAAACACATGGGCATGTGAACTAAGCGTCCTGACATGACTGGAAAAACAATGTTGAAAACGGCGTAAAAAGAGAGAAAAAATACTGGACAAATATATAAATCTGATCGTAACTGTCTGTGTCGTGTGGTGGGTCTCAATCAAGATTGACAAAGGTTAACTCAAGATCATTCTCATCGCCTTTATTTGACCGGATAGCACTCCGCTGTTTACGGGAATGGACAACAGAAAACCAAAGGGTGACTTGTTTAAAAGCCAACATGATTTACATGATCCGGGAGCCGGAAAAATGAAAAATTGACATCTCCGTCTCTCCATAAATAATTGTTTCTAAGCACCTCGTGGTACAATATTAAGCCAGGAATTGCTACTGCAACATACCTTTCCCTATTCATTAAAGTCCTATCCTTGAAATACTGGGATCAATCAGAGATTTGTTTGCTTATCATTTTCACAGTGAATATCGTTTCTGTTGACGTCATGCATGCCGGGACTTATGTTGGAAGTGCTTTGTCTCAGACTTCCCCTAGCTCCTTGGAATTTTAAAATGAATGAATATTTATTCGTATCAAATTATTTATATAAAGGTCCTCCCAAAAACTAAAGGATTATAATTCCGTTCAAGGACGTCGTAATTTAAAGTCCAATATTAAGTCACACGTAATGGTGTCAGACAAAATTGTGTCACGGAATCTCGTGTAAGAGATATTCACCAACGTTTCTTATTGCGTTCATCGTTTTCGTATACAGACTATTTATGACGCCTCTGCCAAAGACGACCTTTGATAACTATGAGACAAATACCAAAAAAAACTTATGATGAGCAATGTCTTCTTTTGCCACAAAGTGTTCATCTTCGCAAGCCAAGCGTAATTTTTTCATTTTCATTACATTACCTTATTTTTGAAGCATTATAAACAGGCAAATTGACTATACATGTTTAAAGTGATAACTAAATCAGAAGATTTAATAACAATGTTACAAAACAAATGTATTATAAAAAATCCACTTCTCAGTTCAGTACATCCTAAAGTACTATGAGAATGCTATTTTACGAAGTAGCCTTGGATAGCGAAGATGCATTTACCATTCTATTAAATTATTATGCTTTCATTTAAAGATATTTTTACAGTTTTTTGCAATGAGGTTTTCAATGTCGCCTATACCAGTTTTGTTGAATTTGGGTAAGGGATAAAGGATATTGCGTTCTGTAAACCCCTGTTCACATATAAATCGGTTTATGACGCCTCTGCAGCAGACGACTTTTGAAATCACTGTGGCAAAAAGAGAAATGGCTCATGGGCTATTTTACTTTTCGCCCTTGTTTTCCCAGTGCTATTTTATACGTAAAGGTCCAATTGTTGAGAGTGTTCATGTTATTGCGTGATGCTTTCAAAGTTAAATTACACTGATATGATATATTTTGAGTTGAGTTGTCAGCTATGCTAACCTGAATTTTACTATATTGACATTTAAATACAAAATTTAAAACATTGTTTGAAAAAAGCAATCAGCTATTTCAAATGTAGTCTGTATTTTTGAAAGGTTAAATTAACAATGCGTTTGCAAACAGATTAGGAGATTTGTATAAAACCTTTCCCACACACAAAACAAAACAAATCCGCAAACATATGGACATGTTATTATTGCATAGAGTTGTATGATTAGGACGAGGGCTATCAATTGAGGGGTCGTTGGTTCAAACATCGGCTCTGCTGTTCATTCCTTCTGATGATTTACAAAAGTCAGTGGGACAAATATCATTCGTCTTCATCCAACGGGCTAAACAGTCAAATGTGGAAAGATCACTAGTTACCTAGGAGGAATAGTGTGTGTAGTACAGGAGAAAAACTCATTAGGGAACTGGCCGCCGTTATATCATTGGAATGCCGTTGACAATGGCATTCGTCTGAAAGTAAATGATGTTTCTTTTTCCTTAATGTTCTTTTGTTTCCACGTGTCACGTGTCTCGTTACATATTTAAACGTCGCTGCTGTAACGAACGCTCGTATGGATCTGATGCCTGACTAGTTCATGTCATCTCAGTGTGACCTTAACGTCAGCCGATCAAAGTGTCGCCTACAACATCGCAAGGTATCAACATGGGAGATAACCCTTCTCAATAATCGAAAGGTACATAATTGGTGATTGTCGAGTGTTTCGATTGTAAAACATATTTATATTCATACGGTCAATTCGACACAACCTTTTATGTGGTTTCGTCAGTTTGTTGGTCTGATTTATATGAGATTGAAGAAAGTACAATATATTGATTGTTTGTTTCACCATGTGTATGTTCGGTTCCCGGCCGGGTCATACCAACGACATAAAATAAATGGTAGTAATGGCTTCCCCTTCTTGGCGTTCAAGGTGGTGAGGTTAACACATCTACTGGATATATACCAAACACTACTCCTTGCTACCTTAACGTAATAAATACATGTGTGGAATAATACCTGTCTGTGCATCAACGTTAATTATACCAATACAGCACAGCTTTACAGAAGTTTGTTAAAACCTTCTACGACTAATCAGCGAATAGTGTGAAGACAGATCAGACTGCTTGGAGCCACTGGCTGTTGTGGATCTAGACTGATCGTCAATGCTTAACTGTTATATTTTGCAGATTTTCGCGTATTGGTTTATATAAGTTTAAGTTATGTAATACACTATAATATGTAAGTGTTACATAATCCTTTCAACTTTTTATTACGGGCCAAGTCCCACAAAAAACCGACCTGTGTGACTTTGCTGCGGCAGTGAAGATTGAGATAAGCATACGCCTCCACAAAGTCTGATCAGGATGAACTTGTTGCATAGTCATACGATCACACTAGAAACCTCTGGCGAAAGTGTTTGTACGGTTTAACGCGACTGTCAGGGTTTTAGTTATATCACGGCGTTTACTGGGTAAGTTATCAGTACTACTGGTCCTTTTATTCTGACACCAACGAATCAGTGGTATTTCTAAACCCACATTCCTTCTTGCCAAGAAGAAAATCCATTTCGACCATTGTTAATAAATTGTGTTAAGACCCGGCCGTGGAATCGAATCCGCGACCTCCCGTACCCGAAACAAACGATCTACTACTACACCACCGATGACAAAACTGGGAATTGAAATATACAAAAACATGTATTCGTAGTGGCAATGGATTGCCATACATATTTTCGAGATGTCGGTTTTCGTGTGGCGTTACTCTAGATATAGACATGAAAGGAATCACTAACTGTGCCGTCCCGCGAGAAAACCAACATTGTGGACTGCATTAAAAAAAAACAGGCTAATTCAGGCAGACACTTTTCGCCTCGTGTTGATTTTCTGTTTCAGGAGTCATAACTCTATACATCTATGCCTCTGAGAAGGAATGTGTCGGCCCGGATTAGACTGATTTTGGTCAATACATTACGTAGAGGCCATATATATATTGTTTGTTTTCTCTCGTGGAAGGGCTCAACAGTACTTTATTGACCACTTTACAGAACTATCTTTGTTACGCGTACTTTTGGGAAATGTAGGTACAATAGACATAAGTGGTGCTCTTCGGAATGCGTGCATTCATCCTATACATTATTTAACGTAGACTTACAGCTTAGTGAATTACATTTCGTTTAAGTTATGTTTGGCCAATGGGTAAACGTATTAAAATTGATGAACACTTTTTTATATGATAATATGTAACACTTTGTATCTACATTGTGTTCGACATGAGTTAAAATACCTTGAATTAGGGCATAATAAATCCAGACGACTTTGAAATATTGTATTTAACAATATGTCACTCATCCAGACATATTCGTAGGGCTATACAGGTTGTTTGTTTAATGTCGTTTTCAATATTATTTATATTATATCACGTGTGTCAGTCAACGTAATCGTTCGTTTCCCGGCTTTCTCCTCACAAATTCTCCTAACAACATTCTTCCTAGGCAACTGGCTGCCTTTCTATGTACACTCCTTAGACGATTGACGGAAGACGAATTACACTTATCATAATAACTTTTGTCAATTATCGTAATGGAAACAGAACAGAGTTGCAATTCGAATACTCGACGAGAGAGGTCAATTGCGGGTCAATACCAAAAAAGTATGACACATGAAAGATGATAGTAAACCATCAATGTCCGTTTAGTAAAATATGTTCTTTGTAAGGACAGTCGGCGTAGTTGTTTTTTTTTGGAGTATGAATTCGCTCGAAAAAACAAATAAATACCACAACATTATAATAACGAACAGATTGTTTTGAATATTTCCTTTCTTGGTAACTTATTTGTCCTAGTCAAATACGGAACACCTCGTGTTGTTTTGGAGTTTCCTTTTACGTACACATTTCGGCCGCAAAATGAGAAGGTACATACTAAACGGATATATCCTCATGTTGAAGCATGATTGATTTCAAACATTACACCTTCAATACTTATTCTAACTACTTCGTTTCTTGAGACAGTTCCTGTATTGCCGCGTGCAGAAGGAGATTGTTTATAAATAAAGGTTGTGGGAATAAGTTATCCTGAAAAACACAATATTTCCTAACAATATAAAATCTTAAAGACTGATCATGTTTGACGTTTAACTGATTTGAAATATGCACAACATACCAGTTCATGTCTGGAGAACAGACATCGTCTCAATAAAGTGCAATTGAATAATCAAACATTAAAGATAAAACGATAAAATCAGAGAGATATCACATCTGACACGCATCCTGCGAGTTGAGGGACAAATAAGACAAGTCTACGAGTATATTAAGCGGATATACGTTGCACGCAATTGAAAGGTAAAGGAAATGAATGTCGGTAGTAAATGACATTTAAAATAAAGTGAGAAACACACAACATAAGTCTTAAATCGCATTAAGCTTTTATACGATTTATGCAATTTAAAGACGAGGGGATTATTTTTGAATCACAATTGAAATACCAAGTCGTTTGCATAACAACATTTACTTTAATGTTCATATGTCGAAATGTGATTACGATGTTGATTTAATTTCATTTAAATGTTTCACATTCATGTTTCTGTGTTAACCCCTTACCCTTTGCAGAAACATCGCATCTGAAGTAGATGCCATTTTAAAACTTTGTTACAAAAGGGAAATGTCCTCATAATTAGCATTTCTTTTTTTGTCACACTGTTTTTAACAAAATTCAATAGCTAAACTTTACATTATAAACAGTTTGCATATCTTTGGCTCGATATATTCAAAGTCGTCTGCTGTAGAGTTGTTTCGTGTACTATAAACCGACTCTTTAATTCTACATGTTGAACGTACATGGCCATATATGTCAAATCTTGTATTCATTGCACACAATATAAAAGATAGGAAACGCGTCAACTTTTTTAAGATTTCCCACCCATTGTCATTTTCCGCAACGTTATACATTTATTGAAAGTTTCGAAAGTTGTTTTTTCTATGACATAGCTTTTCCAGTTGATCATGTTATATCACAGAATAGTCAATCTATTCAGGTAATTGTTTCATAAGACATAAATCAAACCGGCATCACCAGGTCACATGGGAGTATCTCTAAATGTCATATACAGGTCTTTTCGAACTGGTGACTTTTTGCTTTATGTTTTATGAATGTCTAAAGATTGAAAATAGATCTAGTTTAAAAGGTATGCATGTTTTATTTTCCTCGATTTTTATTTTAAATTCAAGTAATTTTAAAGCAATATATACCAGGGCGAAATTAATGGGAATTCCGTGCCCGACTCTCATTTCTTTCAATATGCTGTGAATCGGCGCCCAACTCTTACCTAAGATAAAATATGAAAGGAATTAATCTTTTGTTATTTTAATGTTATTTCGCAGCGCTTTAAACATCTTTCAGTAATATTTCGACGTTCCAGCGCAATTCATTTGTGATAGTTGTAAGTTTATTCTGATACCAACTCACCAGTCGTAAATGAATAATTTATCCATGAATGTATGATGGTTATTCTACTGTTTAAACACAATAATTTCGCACTGCATATCATTCAATAACCACCACATATAAAAGAAAAGGCACTGCATATCATGAATAATGTACCAAGTCAAATGAAATATGTTCCTAATATACGTGAAAATGTACAGCGTATAATACAATACAACACAGTAAGACAGAAAAGCCGTTCCATGCGGTTATCATAGTTATTCCTGGACCTAGACGACATTTGACATCACTACAGCAGACCACAATTGAATAAAGTCTTAACCTTAATGTCAATAAAACAATACCTAAACTTCTATGCTGTAGCAGTAGCAGAAAATCCGCCGTGGTCGAGTGGTTAGCGTCGGGGATTGGAAACCGGGCGTCCCGGCTTCGAACCCCAGTCGCGGCAAGACGGTTATGGTAGAGTGTCCTTGGGCAAGGCACATTTCCTAGCCTAGTACTGGTTCGTTTCCACAGGGATCATGAATAAGTGAATTGTCGACGTGATATAACTGAAATAATGTTGAAAAAGATGTAAAGCCCAAATAAAATCTATGCTGCATCAAAGTGTCGTATTTATGTAATGACTGCCTATTAGCATGGAAACACCGGTTCTCGAACCTCTTAACATGTATCACGGCTCATGGGAATACTTATAAATTCATGTCAAAAACCAACAATACTGACAAATAATTCAAAAATGTATGTGTAATTAAACAGAGCACCAGTTGACATAATATTTATTACGTATAATGTGTTTTAAGAAACATATCAAACGTCCTTGAACTAAAGGTTCAACAATAGGTGCGGTTCGAGAACAGAGACCTGTACGATACAGGTCGTTTCATATTGAACAAATTGTCGGCTACAAAATCGTTAGGAATCAACAGGGAAGATAACCCATATACATTAACAAAATAGAGAAGCGATGATTGCCGAATGCTCCGCTTGTAAATAATGTCTAAATGTATATTTAAAATTCGAAACGACATTTGTTGCTGTGTTGTCAAATCCAAAATAGGGACAGCGAAGCATTTCGATCTGATTCCAAGTTCTAAATATCGATATGCAACTTCTAATTTTTCAGAGGTGACATTTTTTCCAATCGCAGTTTATAAAGCGGTTGACTCTCGAAGAGGTGTATCAGGAATATGGCTAATATTGCCGTACCAAAACTTTGGTAAAACGGAATTTGTTTTTAACATTTAACTTAACTTCATGAACTTTCTAACATAAATGCATAATTACAAAGACATATTTAATCGTGTATTAACCGTATCTAATCAGTTTTATCACTACTTCGTGAAATAGACGGACTTGAAGATCGTACATGTACATTCAATTGTTCATTCACACTTGTTTTATTCTTACCTTATTAGGTATGTTCGTGTCCATTCCGCTTTTCAGCTGATATATAAAAAACTACTAAAGCATATAACAGAGGCAAAAGCAAAATAAGAGAGAGGAGAAATGTTATGAGATCAATTACTCGTTCCTCGTAACGTTCTAGCAATGTTTCCAAATACAATACGGTGTACGTATGGTCCAATAAATTTCAAAACTAGAAAGAGTTAACGAGCTTTTAACAGCGAATATGTTTTACTTCTAGGCTTCAAAATGACGATTGTTTACGCCAAATAGCCGAACCCTGTTTACATCACATAGTTCATGTCGAACAAGAAGACATTTAAGTTAATCTGCATTGTTAAAATCAGTTATTTTCAATGGAAGGCAAACGCTCCCTTTCTTGATCCGAATTGATTCATTCTGATCGGAATTCGTTTTCTTTTTCTTTGCCTACTTTGGCGAGACACAAGCATGAATGAAAATTAAAACGATTCCGTTATATTTCTCACACATGTTCAAGCTCCCACAGTAATCAAACCAGTACTACGATAAGAAATGTACCTTGTCCAAGCCTCGCCCGGTTCCAAATTCCAGCCGCTTACCGTTCAGCCATGGCGGATTCCTCGCGCATACATACGCATTTTGGGTGCATCGACATAAGACGGCCCGGGTTCGATCCCCAGTCGCGGCACTACGGTCATGGTGGAGTGCCCTTGGGCAAGGCACATTTTCTAGCCTAGTACTGGTTTGTTTACCCAGGGATCATGAATAATTAAATTTAATTGCGCGCTAAATGACCTTAGCTGTCGATGCGCCATAAAACAATATACATTCATTCATTCAACATAAGACGGATTTCGAAACTACATGTACATATGAGGAATTTCTCATTTAACCACAGTGCTATCAAATCCAGATATATTCAATAATTATACGTAGATTTATTCATATAGATTTAGCGGTATGTTCGACTGAAAGTTTTCAAAGTCTTCTGCCGCAGATTTGTTGTAAATTAGAAAGGTTCCGAGTTTATTAACCTATCACTCGACTGTCTACGGAAATAGAGACTGGCAATAATATGTCCAATTTCCGGTCAGAATGTTTTCCGAATGAGCGTAATATTTGCGAGTTGCTATCAGAACTATTAACCTTATTCCCCATGCAGATGCATTTTAACGCCTCTGAAGAAGAAGAATTGGCATTTTTGTACAGTGTGGGTTCAGATAGCACTGTCCATTTGCTCATTCTTATCACAATCTTAAAGCTACACAAGTTGACATACTCTTCTGACAAACGTGTGTAAGTTGTATGTCTAGATATAGCTTAGTCTAAGCGAATATACAGACTGAGCTGTTCTGCATTGTTCACAATAAATATAAACTTGTACATTATCTCATGGACGTGTTCATTAAAGGTCTATTCAAGTATGAATGTCGATGTTCTAAATTGAGTTAAAGAGTTTGTCCGAGTCAATGCAATTGTTCATGTCGTGAGCGGAAGAAGAGATTTTGTCATACCAAATATGTTTAAATGGTAGTAGTAGTAGTAGTATCCATGCTGACGCGCCGATTACAAAATAACTATAAGTGGTAGGGATACGTAATTTGATTTTTTCGCTTTGAGACAGAAGTCACTGAAGCCTCCACGGTTAATAATTCACGTAAACCCTATCCTACATGTACATACATCTAAACTGAAGCATTCGAAACTGAAAAAATATACAAGCAAAATTATAGAAAATCCCCATATTTGAGGGCATAATATTCGAAAAGAGTTGAAAACGTTGTGGCAAATGGAAAAAAATACTTGTTATGAGTAATTTCTTCTTTTGCCACAATGTTTTCCAAAATCGTCTGCTGTAGATGCGTCAAAAGGAGTCTGGAATTAAGAAAGGGTTAAGCAACCTCGTCGGACAACCATGTTTAACTATTCTCTTTCTCAATTTCAGATAGTGTACATAAATGGAAATAGATTAATGATACATAATGTCGTGGGTTGATAGTCTGTAGGTTTCTGAAGATAGTAATTTCTCCTTTCGCCACAATGTTTTCCAAAATCATCTGCTGCATATGTGACAAAATGAGTCTGAAATTGAGAAAAGGTTAAGCAACCTCGTCGGACACACATGTTTCACTATTCCCTTTCTCAATTTCAGATAGTGTACATAAATGGAAAACAGATGAATGATACAAAACATTATGGCTTTATGAGCACCTGAAGATAGCTACCAAAGACATTAAAAATAGAAGTAATGGTTTCTTGGTCCTCAATGTTGCTTGTATATCATGATGTCTGATACATCGATGTCACCGGAAGTACTGGTACAAGTGTATTCAGAAAAAATCAGTTATATAACTGCAATACTGTTGAAAGCTGATTGAAACGCCATTCTTACACATCTAAAGATAGCTAAGCAAGGGAATATCAAATACCCAGCCAATGTATTTCAACAAAGATGTAATAAAGATCAAATGTGTGCCGTGTTCGCAGACATCGGAAGAGGTAATATTAGATTAAATGGTTTTCTTGAAGTATGATTCGATCAAATATACAAATATATACCAAACATATATCATCTCTCGAGACGAAGGTGAATAGCCCGTTTCGGGCGTAACTTGTCGTTTATTGCTACAGACACGCATGCTAGCATTGTCCCACTTGTAAACGCATACGGAGCACAGGGTCTTCTGTGAATGTCTTGTAAGTGGAAATGAGCTAAAGAGTATGTACATATAATGCCTGGATAAATATGTGAAAACGTAAAACACCAGGAGTTGCGGCTTTGCATCATATCGGTTTATATGTAGCAGACGCTTTCCCACATACAACACATCCGCATAATATAACGAAGAAAACACAAAAGTAGAAAGTCTCCATGAATGAAAATATATTTATTGAATAGTGTATTGCATGTTGTGGCAGAAGAAGAAGTTTTCTCAGATGAACCAGTTGTTACTTTTGCCACAATGTTTTCAAAAGTCGGCTGCTGTAGAACTGTCAGAGAGCGTCTACATTTGAGAAAGTGTTAAGCGTATATTTAGTCTCCTGTACTGTGCAAACCTATGATCAGACAGATTAATGTTGTCTCTATTGCTTGGATTATTTTAATTTGTTTTATATTTGCATGCTTTGATAAAATGGATGTATGTGTCTTAGGCACAGCATTGTACCATGTAATTTATTTTTTATTTTTGCACAAAACTCGTCGTAAAGAGGGTCGTAAAATGTGTATAAAACTGTGTTTGCGTCGCTAAATCAACCATTTGTTGTTATCTACATGAGATTCATAAAGTAAATAATTAGCGGCACATTATCTAGTACTGGTAAAACACAAAGGGACAATGGATAAGTTTACTGTCATCGACATATAAGTAGAATATTGTTCAAAACGACATGCAACTCCAATAATCACAACATTATAATAACGAACAAATTGTTTTGAATATTTCCTTTCTTGGTAACTTATGTGTCCTAGTCAAATTCGAAACCCGTCGTGTTGTTTTCGCGTTTCCTTTTACGTACACATTTAGGCCGGAAAATGAGAAGGTACCTAATACACGGATATAACTTCATGCTGAAGAATTATATTTTCGAAACCATTTCCACTTCAATACTTATTCTAAGTGCTTTATGAATACTAAGTTTTAAACATGTTTCTTGAGACAGTTCCTGTATTGCCGCATGCAGAAGGATATTGCTTATAAATCAAAGTTGTGGGATTAAATTATCCTGAAAAACATAATATTTCCCAACAATATCAAATCTTCTAGACAGATCATGTTTGACGTTTACCTGATTTGCAATATGCACAACATACCAGTTCATGTCTGGAGAACAGACATCGACTCAATAAAGCGCAATTGAATAATCAGACATTAAAGATAAAACGATAAAATCAGAAAAATATCACATCTGACACGCATCCTGCGAGTTGAAGGACAAATAAGACAAGTCTACGAGTATTTTACGCTGTAATACGTTGCACGCAATTTAAAGGTAAAGGAAGTGAATTTCGGTAGTAAACGACATTTAAAATAAATTGAGAAATACACAAGATAAGTCTAGAATCAGATTAACCTTTTATACGATGTTTGCAATTTAAAAGTGAGGGGAAATGTCTTGAATTGCAAATGAATGTCGAAATGCGATAAGATATGTTGTTGATTTGATTTCATCTAAAAGTTTGACATTCAAGTTTATGTCTTAACTCTTTACCATTTGCAGAAACACATTGACGCATTTAAAAAAGATGACTTTTGAAAACTTTTGGCAAATTAGCAAAAGGAAATTTGCTCATAACTAGCAGATTATTTTTTTGTCCCACTGTTTTCAACTCATTTCAATAGCTATAGTTTAAATTATAGACAGTTTACATATTTTTGGCTAGATGTATTCGAGGTCGAATGCTTCAGATTTGTAGTAATTGATGTTTAGATATACAATATTTATGTTTGTAGAAACAAAACAGCTGCTTTGACTCTTTCGCTGCCAAAGGAAATTAAATGCTTTTTCAAACAATGCAGAATTGTTTGCCCCTTAGTCATTAAATATTACTAGTTGGACCAGAAATGGGAGTGGTCCAATTTTTAACATGGAATTCAGGAAAACTAGGCTGCAGCGCAGAAATTTGAAAATACAGAAAGCTAAGATAGTGCTTAAGTAGTTGCGTAAAACCATGGCCTGGACGATGATTGAAAACCGACTATACAATTAAACATGTCAAACCTTGAATGCACTGTACGCATCTTAACCTTCACATTCCCACATACAAACAATCTGCAGCAGACGGCTTTGAAAATATCTAGGCAGAAACACGAAAAAGCTCTATAAATGTAGGTATAGTTACTGTAAAGAGATGAAAACATTGTTTTGAGCAATTTCCACTTTTGTCACATGATTTTCTAAAGCTGTCTGCTGCAGATAGGTAGAAAAGCGTCTATATGTGGAAAAGGGATTAAAACAGGAAACAAGGCAAATTAGTATACAAGTTTACACTAAATATCTTCTTCCTGACATATCCGACCCGTTACTTCCGAAAGCTGTTTTTTCTATGACCTAGCTTTTCCAGTTGATCATTTTATATCACAGAATAATCAAGCTATGCAGGTGATTGTTTCATAAAACATAATCAAACCCGCATCACCAGGTTACATGGGAGTATCTCTAAAGGTCATAAACAGATCTTTTCGATCTGGTGACTTTTGTTTTATACTTCTTATGAATTTCTATAAATTTAACATAGAACTAGTTTAAAAGTATGTATGTTTTATTTTCTTCGTATTTTATTTTGAATTCAAGTAATTTAAAGCAATATATTTCAAAGCGAAATTTAGCTGGAATTCCATGCCCGCTCTTTTTTTTTTTTTTTTTTAATTGGTGTAAATCCGCGCCCGTCTCCATTTAATCAAAGCAAAAAATGCAAAGTATTTTTTGTTTTTTTAATGGTATTTCACACCACTTTAAACATCCTTGTGTTATATTACGACAATCCTGCGCAAATCATCTGTAACAGTCCAGCTGAGCTTACGCACCGTCTGACTAGGTTCTATACTGTTTTCTGCTCAACTCAATATGTTTTATCTTGATATCTTTGGAATAAGCTATGGACTCTTCCAAGTGCAAAGCTGGACATGTCAATATCAATTGTTCAGCTTTGTAAGGTTAACATAATGTGGTGTGACATGAACGGGAAACCAACTCTTGTCTTCCGCTTTGGATGCGGGTGATGTAAGCTTCATTTTTAATGGATAGATGTACCCAGTAAGCCACATTTTGTACATTTTTTTTGACTTTCAACATTTACTGCCATGGTTTTTAACTATTTATGTATTACTTACTTTGCTGTCACAGTTAACCATGTTTGCAGAGGTGGCAACATTTTAAAATGTTGATCACCATCTGGAGTTCAGAACCTTTAAAAAAACGGAAGTAATGGATATTATTACGACTATTATTGGTAAAATAGTATTCAGTATTATTCTTCATATAACTGCAATACTGTTAAAAGCGGTGTTAAATCAGACAAAGATAGATAAGCAAGAGGATAGTAAAATATCCTTGCAATATTTCAAGCTGTAAGCTCTAATAAAGTTTAAAAGTGTGATGTGTTAGCTGACATCCGACAATATGATATCAGATTAAATAGTTTTCTTCGAGTATGACTGACTAAAATGTATAAATGAACCGAACAATTTATCATCTCTCGAGACCAGGGCGAATAGCTGACTTTGGGTGTAACTTGTTTTCTAGAGCTACAGACACGCCTGCCAACATTTCTCACTTGCAGACGCAAACAAAAGTTAATAGACATGAACCCACATACAGCACATCTGCAGCAGACGCCGTAGAAACATTATTGAATAACCATTGAAAACATCATTGTTATAAAGGTAGAAATTTCTGATTATAAGCAATTCATCATTTTTCGAAAAGGTTTTCAAAAGTAATCTTCTGCAGAGATTTCAGAAAGTGTATAAATATGTGGAAAAGGTTAAGTAAAATTGAGAAACACGCAATAAAAGTCTCGAATCATATAAACTTTTAACGCGCAGCATGATATTTAAAAGTAAGAGCAATATTCAATTCGTTTTTCTTCAATCGCATTCAAACACCCAAGTCGTATGCATAAAAACATTACTTTAATGAGCTTGTGTCGATTGATTAGAAAGGTTGTTGATATAATTTCTTTTAAATGTTTCACATTCATGTTTATGTCTTAACCATTTACTCTTTGCAGAAACATGTTTTCACACTGTTTTCAACTCAATTCAATAGCTTTATTTAAGATTATACAGATTTTCCATATCTTTGGCTAGATGTATCCGATGTCGTCGGTATTCTGGCGTCTCTTTAGACGTTACAATACGTATATGTGTATTAACAAAACAACTGCTAATTACCTTCTTTTACAGCAAATTTAGATATACAATAAGCTAAGAGAATGCGTAAGTTGTTTCGTGAAACCGGGGCCTGGACGATAATATTATTCACACAAAAAAGCATTGAATGAATGTGGTAGGCTATGGCTGGGAATTAAATTCTGGTCTCACGTTCTGGAGGGGAAGGGGGTCACCTTTGAGACGGTTTACCATTAAAAGCCCGTCAGTATAAGCAATGGTTCTAACTCCATTCATTTATCATACTTTAATTATTAGAGATTGTCGATACGTTACCAAGATGCTTTCTGTCGTCAGCTTCAGAATTACTTTATGTGAGGAATTAATTGGTCAATCATTATTCGACTAGAAGTAAATAGTCGAAGAAAGTATTTGAAACCTGTGTCAAGCTATATCTTCAGATAAACCAATGAGCCACGCCACACACAATACGATCTTAGGCAGTTACCATCGTTACAACTTGATACTTACGACATTTGGCATCACTACGGCAGACCACAATTAAATACAGTCTTAATCATAATCTAAATAAAACTATCCCTGATCTTCTATGCTGTAGCAAATGCTCGTATTGATATAATGACTGTCTGTTACAGGTCTGCTCATATAATGGTTTATATTGCCGTATCGAAATTTGATTAAAAATTTGTTTTTCGCTTTTAACTAAATTTCATGAAGATTCTAACATAAATACATAATTACAAATGAAAAATAATCGTGTATATTACATTAACCTTATTTAATCATTGTTACCACTATTTCACGGAATAGTCGGACTGAAAGATCCCGCATGTACATTTAATTGTTGTTCAATCGTAAATTGTTTACTCCTGTGTGCCTGAGAAGTATCGGTTAATTATAGGTGATATTAGATGGGATATTAACTTGTTTTATAGTTAATATCATTTAATGGCCGCACACTAGTTTTATTCTTACTGTATATGTAGGTCGATTCCGCTTTTTAGCAAATACATCAAAAACTACTAAAGCATATTACAGAGGCCAAAGCAAAATAAAAGAGAAGCGAAATGTTATGAGAACAATGACTCCTTCCTCGTAACGTTCTAGCAATGATTCCAAATACTATAAGTTGTACGTATGGTCCAAAACATTCCCAAATTGAAAGAGTTAAAGAACTTTTAACGGCGAATATTTATTACTTCTAGGCTTCAAAATGACGACTGTTTACGCCAAATAGCCGAACCCTGTTTACACCACATAGTTCATGTCAAACAAGAAAAAGTATCAGTAACCAACCAGTAATAGCATAGGTCACGTGTCTTTAGTAACCAACCAGTACCAGTCTAGGACACATGTGTTGCAGGACCAAGACACCTTGATAGTTCCGGGACGCTTGGTATACAATTCCACACCCCGTTTTAATTTCAATTAATTTATTAAGTGATAAGTACATACTACTTCTTAAAATAACATAAATGCAACGGAAAAAACAAACAATTGATGAAATTAGGCGCGATGCCTGAACAAACAAAGTATACAATACAATATCTTATCTTTCAGTTATTACTTTTCGCTCTAAAGAGACTAAATATATAAACCTTTTTTGATATCAGCAAATTTGAAATATTTTGAAAATTTGGCCAAGTGTAATAGTATGTTTCCAAATATTTAGTTTTCAGTTTATAGTTATACAGTGCAGATTAAAAGGAAGTGATATTCATTTTCATTCAAATGTTTATGACACGCTTTGCACAGTCTTTCGTTTCTTGTTTAAATATTAATAATCACTCGGTCACTTTGAACTCATTTGTAAAGTCACTGAACAGTTTCACTACATCATTTATTGCGCGGTCCGCGGGCTATGCGGGCTACATAATAGTTATCATTAGCTTAACATTAAATTCATACTGCATCATATCCCTACGGTGTGGTAAACACTTTTTAATCAAAATATTTCTTTCAGCATTGTTAATCAATTAATAAACCCATGTGTAAAGTCGCTGAACAGTTTCGTTATATCATTAAACAGTTTGGATGACTAACTATTGCATCGGAGTTGATGGCGCGGTCCGATCTAGCACCGGGCTATATGATATAACTTAATTGACTTTAAATTGACAATATAGCAATGTTCTTGGACAAATCGTCTCTAATGCAAACCATCTCTACGGTGTGCTAAATACAATAAACCCTTTTGTAAAGTAGCTGAACAGTTTCGTTATATCATTAAATAGTTTGGATAACTAACAACTGCATCGGAGTTTATTGCGCACCGGGCTATATGATAGTACTCTTTAACTTGACATTTAAAAGACATTGAAGCAATGCTCGCGGATCATTCGAAACGTCTCTGATACAAACCATCCCTAAATAGGTCTTAATCTAAATCATTCGTTCGACATTTTTATTCTTAATATATTGGTTTGTCTCGGACTATGTAAAGTAAGTGGCGATTCGAGTAAATTTGTCATATTTCGACCTGACCGACTAATAAACGGGATGGGGATTTGTTTTAAGACGGTTTTTAATTTGACACTATTAATTCCTTTTTGCTTACGCTGTTTGTGGTTTGGAATTCTGCTGCACTATTCATATCTGATCTATTAAAAGAAAATGGTGTGCTCCGAGGGAGAAAAACATTTAGCTACATCATAAAAAACAACCTTGCGGAGAGTTCGATCGTCAAAGATCCGTATCTATGCTGGGCATTTAGGCTTTTCCCCGCATTATCACAGGTTATTGAACCTGTTTCTGCCGCTTACACGGCGGAGCCTCTTACACATATATCGATGGTCGGTGTTCTTGTAAAATTCATATAACATCTCAACATTTTGGTTAATACATGTTTTATTTTTTATTGTTTCACCATTGTTGTTATATTCATCATATAAACATTTGATCGGAACTATTCTAAGTAAGTGCCTAAGTACTGGTATGTCGCTCTCCATAATCCAAAGATAGGAGATGTAAAGACAAAACATTAAAAGACAAACATAGCAATAAAAATCGCACTGCACAATATATTGTCTAAAATCAGTATACCCAACCCATTTGTTGTTCTTCTTGTAGCTGACAATAAATAAACTAAATTATCTTTCAATGTCTAGCTTGTTTACTAAAAGCAGTATGCTCCTCATTTATTTATTATTTCTTCCTGTAGATGACAATAAATAAGGAAAGTTCCACACAAAGTCTGGTTTTAAAGGCGCCGGATCCATTAGGTTCAAAGTTTTTGTGAAACGCAATCTATTAGATAACTGCACCGGAGTAACTAACTGCATCTCCCGTATTCTATTTTTCGACATATCCGCTTTAGTGTTTAAGGATGAAAGTAGACGAACGTAAAATCCGTTTGTAATAGCATAATAAGGATTCAATACAAGAGAAAAAACAACACTTTTATAGAAAGAAGTCCGTGTATATTTCTCTGAAACTTAAATCTGTATTTGGCATTTAATTAATTCCTACATTATTTAAAGTTTCATACATGTTTGAATTAAAGGAGAATTTTACCTTTTTTTGACATGGTACAAGCCAACATAGAAATCCGTTTTAATTGGCAAGTTACAAGATTGATTCCGGGTTGTCTGATTTGTTGAAACGTCCTAAAAAAAACTGTTTAAAGAGAATTAATGATATAAAGTGTCTTAAAATAGATTATTCCTGTGATTGTTAAACCAATTGTTCGAAATGCAGTCATCACACTATTCGCGTTGAACATCAAATATGGAGTAGGATGGTCATGTCATTAGCATACCAAGGCGTGTTGCTTAAAGGTAAATATTACGGAAGACATATTCCCAAGCACAAGTTCGTACAAGATATAGATACAACACCAGATGTACGGTATTAACATTTTCCCCCATTAGACATCTTTTAACGCCTCTGCAGCAGATGACTTTAAGAAAAAGTGTCTTGAGCAATTCCTTATTTTGTAACAAAGATTTAAACGTTATCCAATAACAATACTTTCGTTTAGAGGAAAGTATGAAATCATATCTTCAAAAGTAAACTGCTGCAAAGGCGTCAACAATTCCTTATACGTATATATGATTATGTGTTAGATTATGATGTGTATTTGTTTGTTTATACTATTGTCACTCTCTGTTCACTTGTTATATGCCACTGTAGATTATATTATGGGCCGGTGGCCTATATACTAGAAATAAAGAGGTCTAATTGTCTAATTTACATAAATATTGTACTTCACATTTTTTGTCCAGCCGATTTCAATGTCGTCTGCTGCATGTTGATTGTATGAGTTGTATAACTGCACAAGCCATTAAATGCAATCATGATACTATAAGCCCCTGTAGGGATTTTACGACGAATAAATTGGAATGATGATGGTTTGTAGAATTAGACATAAAATGCACGACTAAACCTACTGAACAATAACATCTGAAAAGCATCTGCATGCGATATCAATTATACGATACACTTGCCAGAATGGATATCCACAGATAATTACTTATGTTCATAATGTAATCTTCCTATGCATTCCATGGAACAATGTTCTCACTTGTAACTGTTTTATTACATATAATTATCCTGGCAATAATAACAGTTTACCACATTGGTAATTCGTACTTTATGTTAATAATGATCGAGAACAAAGAAAATGCATCTATTGTTTTCAATAGTAAAAGCACAACATTGTTGTATTTGAAGTTCATATGTTATTTCACTGCGAACATTTGTTGAAATAAGAACTGTGTTTCTATTCAATTGATATGCAAGCAGCATCACCACTTCCGACTTGTATACATTGCTTTAAGACGTAAGATGTAATAAAGAACTAATAAAGAAACTATCTATTTGTTAATGGACAATTGAAAGAAAGGGACTTCATGCTCAGCCTTGGAATATTTGTTTAAATTGACTGTTTGGTAAGAAGGCCCGGTTGCCTAAATACACTTATTTTAAAATGTGTTTCATTGTCATTATCATCAGCAGTTTTCATGCCAGAGATTCATTTGATACCTGTCGAATTTCACAAGGTCGACACTTCCATATTGAATATTTGACCACTTCATCTTTCGTCCAATAGGACATTTGGTAAAAGCTTAATGTTTAAGTGGCAAACAATGCAGATTTCCGGAGCTCGTCAGCTTTCCCACATACAACAAATCGGCAGCCAACGACTTAGAAAACCTTTGGGGAAAACCCTGAAAAATCTCCATAAATAAGGGTTTATTTATTTAATAGGGCTAAAAACATTATGGCAAAAAAGAAAAAGGTCATTATGAGCAATTTCTCATTTTGTCGCAATGATTTCAAAAGTTGTAAACTACAGATGCGTCAGTAAGCGTTTGTAAGTGGGACTTGAAGGGTTAAAAACCGACAATCGGAATTATACTTGCTATCCCGTTCTGTTTTTGGTTATCTCCTTTCTACAGACACTTGCATTCAGGATTAAATGGTGGACAAGCAGACATGCTGATCTAAGTCTTTGAGGGTCGCATAGCCCCCCGACGTGTATCGTGACTCAGTAAGTAATTTATCGTGTTTGTGTTCAAATACAGAACTATACAATTTGTTATATCTTTGCCTGTTCTGTCGTTGACCTTTTTCTCATTGGCATATCCACGTTCGTTAACCCTTTCTTATATATTACAAATGCAGCAGAAAACTTTGAAAGCACCTATACTAAATTATTGAAAATCTTCATATAAATAAAAGAATATTTATTGAATATAATTGAAAACATGATGATAAAATGACTTCGCTACTACATGTACATACGTCGATTTCGCTTCTAGGAGGTAGTGATGAAAATGGAACAACTTTCTACATTTTTTTATATCCACAATTGAAATGAATTCAGATTCATTTGAAAGGTGAAAACTCAACTTTGACTTGAATTATTTTTATATGACTCCAGGCATTTTGTCTGGACTTTCCTAATATCCTGTTATCTCAGGTAATGATGTAAGAAGATTTGCCGGGCGATTTTACGAAACGAATCATTATCATTTCACATCATCTAATTGGTCATGACACCCTATTAGCGTCTAATGGCGATACACATAAGTATATAGATTAACCGTTTCCTATTTGCTAAACGCACTTACTTTTGACATTCAGTAATGTTTGGTTGACCCGAAATCGAAAGACCAAGGCCTTGATAAAACTATGTGGGAACACATACTAATCGGGGACTTTTTTGGACGCAGTGGTCAAAATAAATGCTTTTCCCTGGTGTGTTACTCGTTCTCCTTCCATTAGCAAGTAAATATCTGACCAGTCCTTTCCTTGACCATCAATCAGTCGGAACAGGATAACCACCGTCCGGAATTGACAAACATGTCATCGTCAAAGGTCAATGCCATACCCTGACCAGACTGTATGGAGACATATACTGATCTTGACTTGTATTAACGCAAAGCTCAAAATGTCTGTTTTTTCTTGGTGTGTTTCTCATTCAATAACGATGTTAATATCAAAACCAATTATTACCTTGATCATCTGTAAGACGGAAAAGAATAACTGTTCTCCTTCCATTAGCAAGTAAATATCTGACCAGTCCTTTCATTGACCATCAATCAGTCGGAACAGGATGACCACCGTCCGGAAATGGCAGAAATGACAACGCCAAAGGTCAAAATGCGAAGAAGTGGACGCTCTATTTGATAGATTTTGATTGGCATGTTACTCATTCCGTTACGATGGCAATTTCTGGCCATTCATTTTCGTAACCATTTTTAAATCAGTACATAATGACCACTGTCCGACACTGACGGAAATGTCATCGCGTGCAAAACAAGGTCAATGTATGTTCTGGAAAATTTGAGTTTCGGGTTTTGCGTGATGTTGCTCTTGACTTTAACATGTTGATATCTGAGGATTGTCGGGTTGGTATTGTGACTGTTTGGCAGGTGTCAGGAGAAACTGCCTCGGTAGTGTAGTTGTAGAGAGGGCCTCTCGGTAGCCAGAGATCGTGGGTTCGATCACCGGCCGAGTCACACTAAATAATATGACGATGGTAGTAATAACCTCCATCCTTTGCGCGTGATATAACCAATAAATAGGCGTAACACACAACACAACCTACATAACCAAATCGTAAGCTAAATATATTGAACATTAATTACTTTGATTCAAGATTCAGATTGATCCTGAATACAAACAAAACTTCGAAAAATAGACGATGTTTATTTTTATTTTTTTTTGGACGCATTGTTTTAGCAGTGAGCCACACATGGTTAACATCACCTCACGCCCTATGCCCATTAGTGTGTCTCTCAGTTTCTCAGTCGCAAATGATGCTAACTGGCTCTATGATGTAGTGGTAGAGCGTCCGTCTCGGAGAAGATGGTCGCGGCTTCGTTCCTCGGTCAAGTCATACCAAAGACTTTGTGGTAGAAATAGCTTTCCTCCATGGCACTCAGGATAACGATGTTAGCATAACCCCTCTGGTGTCAGGCTATATAGAACGAGGTAGTATTAGTACATTGTACTTTCTACCAAAACGCCGTCATGTAACTAAACCATTTTCGAATTCGGTGCAAAACACCACGCAATCAAACAAAACGAACTCTCTGTCCCGCTTTCACTGATATATTGTCAGGTGACATATATTTTCCATCTAACACTCTTAGTAAAACTGCAACGAGGCCCTCTCTCATCTAAGAAATGTAAACAATTTCGATTGAATGAACACTTGCTGTGTGTGGTGTTAGTCTAATAAAACCTGACAGCAAAGTCATTATTGATTGAGTGGCCGCCAAATGTAACCTAATGTATACCACCTCACGGATCGCGTGAGTTCGTGTAATATGTCATGTTGTTGTAAAGGGAAAAGGAACGTGTACGCTTATTGTGAAAAACAAATAAACACTTTCACACGTACAACAAGTATGCAGCAGACGTCTTTGAAAACATCTAGGATTAACTACCGTGTGGAGTACATGTGTGAGAAGGCCTGGAAACACATAATCATGTGAGCTGACCGCCGTGATAGGACTGGAAAAAACAATGTTGAAAACGGCGTAAAAAGAGATTAAAAAGGCTGGACAAATATATAATCTGATCGTGACTGTCTATGTCGTGTGGTGGGTCTCAATCAAGATTGACAGAGGTTGACTCAAGATCATTTCTCATCGCCGAACCAATTATTTGATCGGCTGTGATATTCCATGCGACGACATTCGTAAACAAATTTCTCTGAAAAGTACAAACGCAATGTTTCCCAAGAAGTACTTGAGTGGATTGCACTCCGCTAATTACGGGAATTGACAACAGGAAACCATAAGCTGACAGTGAATATTGTTTCTTTTGACGTACTCAAACTTCCCCTATCCCCTTGGAATTTAAAATGAATGGATATTTATTCGTAATAATCAAATTATTTATATAAAAACCCTCCCATACCTAAACGATTATAATTCCTTTCAAGGATGTCCTGTCCAATATCAAGTCACACGTAATGGTGTCAGACAAGGATTCGTCACAGAATCTCTTAGACGAGATATTCAACATCGTGTCTGATTGCGTTCATGTTTACTCTTTCCCGTATACAAACTATTTATGACGCCTCTTAAGACGACTTTTGATAACATTGAGACAAAAAAAGAAATCTCTCATGATGAGCAATTTCTTATTTTGCTACAAAGTGTTCTTCTTCGCAATCCATGTGTATTTTTTCCATTATATTACTTTAATTTTGAAGAATTATAAAAAGGCATATTGACTACACATGTTTTAATTGACAACTAAATCAGAAGATATAATAACACTGTTACAAAAACAATATATTATAGAAAATCCACTTCTTATTCAGTACATCCTTAAGTACTTATGAGATTGCTAATGTACGAACTAGCCTTGGATAGTGAAGGTGCATCTAGTGTTCTGTTCAATTATTATGCTTTTACTTGCATATATCTTGACAGGTTTTTTGCGATGGGGTTTTCAAAGTCGCCCACAAAAGTTTTGTTGAATTTGAATAAGGGTTAAAGGAGATTGTAACCAACGTTTCAGATTGTGTTCGATTAACCCTTATCCACATACATACGCTTTCTGACGCTCGTATAAATCTGATGACTGACTAGTGCATGTCATCTCAGTTTGACCTTTGCGTCAGCCAATCAAAGTGTCGCCTACAACATAGCAAGGTAGCAACACGGGATATAACACTTTTCAATAATCAATGTACATAAGTGGTGATTGTCGAGTTTTCCAATTGATTTAAATTCATTACGGTCAATTCGACAAACCTTTTATGTGGTTTCGTCAGATGCAATATACGTTCAGCGAAGTTTGTTGGTCTGATTTCTATGGGATTGAAGAAAGTACAAAATATTCATTGTTTCTTTCACCATGTGTTTCTTCGATTCCCGGAGGGGTCATACCATCGACGTAAAATAAATGGTAGTAATGGCTTCCGCTTCTTGCCGTTCAAGGTGGTGAGGTTAACACAACGACTAGATATATACCAAACACTACTCTCTATTACCTTAACGTAATAAATACATGTGTAGAAAAATACCTGTCTGTGATTCAACGTTAATTATACCAATACAGCTGTACAGAAGTCTAATTAAGCCTTCAACGACAATTTGGAGAATAGTGTGAAGACACATTAGTCTGCTTTGAGCCACTGGCTGTTCTGGATCTAAAATGGTTGGAAAACGCTTAACGGTAAGTTTTCTCAGATCGCAGCTTATTTGGTTATACCCGTTTTAAAAGTTATGTAACACACTTCATTGAGTACGTGTTTCTTAATCCTTTCACCTTTTTATTACAGGCCAAGTCACACAAAATCCCGACCTGTGTCACTTTGCTGCGCCAGTGTAGATCGAGATAAGCATACGCCTCCACAATGTATGATAAGGATAAACTTGTTTCGTAGTCATACGAGCACAATATAAACCTCTGGATTAAGTGTTTGTACGGTTTAACGCGACTGTCAGACGGGTTTTAGTCATATCACGGCGTTTACTGGGTAAGTTATCAGTACTACTGGTCCTTTCATTATGACACCAGCGAATCAGTCGTAATGCTTAACCTACACTCCGTAGTGCAAGGAGGGAAAGCCATTACATGACCCGGCAGGTGAATCGAATCTGCAACCTTCCGTACCCGAGGCGAAAACTCCAGTACTACACCACCGATGTTAAACCAATTAGAATTAAAATATACAGTAGCACGTATTCGTAGTGACAATTTGTTACCTTACATATTTCCTAATGTCGGTTTTTATGTGGCGTTCTTCTATAAATAGACATGAAATGAATCACTTGCTGTATTTTATTGACCACTTTACGTATACGTAACGTAAATATCTTTGTTACACGTACTTTTGGGAAATATAGGTGCAATACATATAAATGGTGCTCTGCGGAATGCGTGCAGTCATCCTATACATTATTTTACGCAGAATTACATTTCGTTTAGGTTATGTTTGGCCCATGGGTAAACCTATTAGAATTGATTAGAACTTTGTTTAAACAATAAACATATAGCCTTAAATGTGTTAACAATGTAAACAATATGTGTGTCATACGATCGTAGAACATCTATAGTCATAGGTAATCTAAGGGAAAAATATATCTCATAGTTACTTCATTTGTAGTGTGCCATCGAGTAAACTCGGTTAAACAAGCTCTTATGATGAAATGTATATTCATAATTGATAATACATGAACTTTTTTATCTACACTTTGTTGTCCATTATATATATTGCATTGAATAATTATAAATTACCGATTTACATTTCAAAAACATGTTAAGAAATGTGCATCATCTCTGCAATAAGTAGAGCGTGAGTTTGGCGGCGTACTGAAAATTCATCTACCAAGTTGTAAGCCTAGAGATACATATTAAACCCGCACATGTCAAATTACCTTAAATAAGGCTTAATAAAAGCCAGAAAATGCAAGGAATGTATGGAAACCCTTTGTTTACATTTACAAGAGGACATTATATTTATTAATATATTACTAATCCTGGTATTTTCCTCGGGCTGTTATTTGTGATGTTGTTGTGGTGTAGGTTAAAGTCGTTTCCAAAAGTATGCCATTAAGTTTACGGTTCAACAAATCAAGTGGTTCCTGGCTCCTCCACACAACGCGCTTCCAGGGCAACTGGTTGCATTCTCATGTAGACTCTTTAGACCATTTACTTAAGACGAATGACGAGTATTATCATAATGGTTTTAGGTATTTTTCGGAATGAATACAGGACCGAGATGGTATTTGAACTCTCGATCTTTGGGTCTATAGTGGGTCAACACCAAGAAAATTTGACACATGATAGATGAAAGTAAACTTTCAAAGTATGTTAAATTCAAAGATGATCGAACTCGCGAGCTGGATGGACATGCCTTGTAGTTACCGACTGAGTTACGGTTGTGTTTCTTGGAGTAAGACTAGCTCGAATGTACAAATATATACCAAAAAGATAATTATCTCTCGAGAGGAAAGTGATTAGTCGGATCGACAAGGCTTAACTTGTTTAGAGCTACAGACACGCCTGGTAACATTTTCCCACTTGCAGATGCATAAGGAGCAGGCGACGTTTGAAATTATTGCGGCAAACGCAGAAATTTATCAAGGTGAGCAATTTCTTCTTTTGCAACAATGTTTTCAATTTTATTCTAAAACTTAACTTTTATATTTCCCCCAGATAATTGTTAAGGCATCTGCTGTGAACTTCTTGTAAGTGGAAATGTGTTAAGAAGTATGAATTTGTAATGACTGGATAAATAAGTGTATGTGTTGAACACCAGGATTTGAGTCTTTACATTATATCGCATTATAGGAAGTAGACCCTTTCTCACATTCAACAAATCGGCAGAAAAAAACGAAGAAACTTAAAAGAAAACCAGTAGAAAGTCTCCATGATTGAAAATATATTCATTAAATAGTGTATTGCACTTTGTGACAAAAGAGGAAGTTGTTTATGATAAGCCATTTTTACTGCTGTAGAACCGTCATAAAACCGTTTTTATGTGAGAAAGTGTTAAGCTTATATATTTTCTCATCCATACAATCCTATGTTCAGACAGATTAATATTGTCTCTAATGCTTGAATTATTTTCACTGGAATAGTAATGCACCGTTTTATATTGGTATTAATGCATGCTCTGATAATAGGGAATTATGTGTCTCTGATACAGCACTGTACCGTGTAATTTTTATTTTCTTTTTACACAGAACTTGTCGTAAAGAGGGTCGTAAAAGGTGTATAAAACTGTTTTTATATCGTTAAATCAACAACGTGTTGTTATCCACATTGGATTCATAATGCAAATCGTTTTGTATAAGGCGTTACTGTCATTATTGTATGTGTTACAATGGTTCGTTTCTTTGTTTAAACAGTGTATACAATCTATTTGTATACGTCTTAAGCAATCTCTCTCTAATATCGATTTCAAATAAAAGTTAGTAGAAGTACATAACAAAATAGAACCGGGTTTCTCGGCACATTATCTAGTACTGGTTGATCACAAGGGGACAATTGATACGTGTATTGTCATCGGCATATACGTAGAATATTGTTGAAAATGACGTGAAACTTCAGTACACACGACCATTATAATAACGAACAAATTATGTGAAATATTTCCTTTCTTGTTAACGTATTTGTCCTAGTCAAATACGGAACCCGTCGTGTTGTTTTCGCGAGTACAAATTTGCGCCGGATAATGAGAAAGTATATAATAAACGGATATATTTTCATGTTAAAGCATGATTGTTTTCAAACATTACAACTTCAATACTTATTTGGAATGCTTTATGAATACTAAGTTTTAAACATGTTTCTTGAGACAGTTCCTGTATTGCCGCGTGCAGAAAGATATTGTTTATAAATCAAAGTTGTGCGATTAAGTTATCCTGAAAAACATAATATTTCCCAACAATATCAAATCTTCTAGACAGATCATGTTTGACGTTTACCTGATTTGCAATATGCACAACATACCAGTTCATGTCTGGAGAACAGACATCGACTCAATAAAGCGCAATTGAATAATCAGACATTAAAGATAAAACGATAAAATCAGAGAAATATCACATCTGACACGCATCCTGCGAGTTGAGGGACAAATAATACAAGTCTACGAGGATTTTACGCTGTAATACGTTGCACGCAATTTAAAGGTAAAGGAAATGAATTTCGGTAGTAAACGACATTTAAAATAAATTGAGAAATACACAAGATAAGTCTAGAATCAGATTAACCTTTTATACGATGTTTGCAATTTAAAAGTGAGGGGAAATGTCTTGAATTGCAAATGAATGTCGAAATGCGATAAGATATGTTGTTGATTTGATTTCATCTAAAAGTATAATATTCAAGTTTATGTATTAGCCCTTTACCATTTGCAGAAACATATTGACGCATTTGAAGAAGATGACATTTGAAAACGTTTTGGAAAATTAGCAAAAGGGAAATTTGCTCATAATAAGCAGCTTATTTTTTGTCACACTGTGTTTAACTCAATTCAATATCTATACTTTACATCATAGACAGTTTCCATATCTTTGGCGAGATGTATTCGAAGTCGTCTGCTGCAGATTTGCTATATTTGCGAAAGGGTTATTGCTGGTCTACTGACCTCTATTTAGACCTTACAATAATTATGTTTGTATGAACGAAACAACTGCTTATTACGTTCTTTTAGAGGAAATTTCGATATACAATAGGCTAAGAGAATGCATAAGTTGTTTCGTAAAAACTGTGGCCCTGTCGATTAGAACCGACTATTATACTCTACGTCGTGAACGTTCATGGCTATGTAACCCATCTGAAAGAGTCCGACCCGATCAGGGCTCGAACTCGGGACCTCTCGTCCCGTAGGAAAACACTCTACCTTGTCCCTATAAAAGCTAGCTCTATAGCAAGGCAGTAAAATTATCCCCTTATACAAACACATTGCTGCATAATTATTGTCTATCTTTAGGACAGACCGTTCTACTTCATACTCCCCCTCCATGTGAAAATTCGTCCAAGAATCATTTAATTTACTACAAGAAGTACTCTATCTCACATCACTGCGGGTTATTTGTATTGGGCGCCAATGTAACGCAGCTGAAAGAGTCAGATCCGATCAGGGCTCGACATCGGGACCTCTCGTCCCGTAGGAGAACACTCTACCACGTCGCTATACAAGCTAGCTCTCTAGCACGGCAGTATAAGTATCACCTTATACAAACACATAGCTACATAATTAGTGTCTATCAATGGGATAGACCACTCTACTACAGCTATACATGACAAACCTTGTATCCACTGCACGCAATATACAAGATAGGAAACGAGTCAATTTTATGGATTTCTCACCTGTTGTCACAAACCTGACATACCCAGAAAGTTACACATTAAAGAAAGTTCCGAAGTTATCATATTCCCGACATATCCGGCCCTTTAGACATTTATAGAAAGTTCCGAAAGTTGTCATATTCCTGACATATCCGGACCGTTACAGGAGGTCCTAATGGTTTTGTTTTACTATGACCTAGCTCATACAGTTGATCAAGTTAAATCAAAGAATATTTGAGATATGCAGGTAATTGTTTCATACGACATAATCAATCAGGTCACATGGGGGTATCTCTAAATGTCATTTATAGGTCTTGTCGGCAGGTCACTCTTTCTTTATGTTTTATTTATCAACAGAAAGTACATATACATTACAAGTAATGAGAGAATATTTTATGGCGATTGTTTGCGACAATTCAACACACACATTTTGTAAATCCGTTTGAGTCCTAAATAAAGGGAACGAATTCAAGGAAAGTATTGTTTGTCTTTTTGAATGGTATTTACACCGCGTTTATTTTATAGAAAGTTCCAAAGGTTGTTTTTGATATGACCTAGCTCATACAGCTACTCATATTATATCAAAGCATAATCAATCTCTGCTGGTTATTGTTGCATAAGACATAATCAAACCCGCATAACCAGGTCACATTGGTGTATCTCTAAATGTCACATGCATATCTTTTCGACCTGGTTACTTTTGTTTTATAGTTTTTATGAACATCTAAAGATTTAACATAGAACTTGCTTAAAGGCATGCATGCTTTCTTTCCTTCGTATTTTATTTAAAGTAATTTAAAGCAATATTTTCCAGGCCTAAATTTAATGGGAATTCCATGGCCGGTCTCTTTATTTTGATGTGGTGTGAATCGTCGCCCATCTTCAACCAAAGAAAATAATCGAAGGAATGTACCTTTTGTTTTATTAATGATATTTTACACAGCTTTTAATCTTTCAGTAATATTACGACTTTCCAGCGCAAATCATCTGTACAAATTGTAAGTTTATTCTGACATCAGCTCACCAGTCGTAATACTATCAAAGACGGGAAGCCACTACTGCAAATGATAAGCATTTGACTGCTGGAACCGAGTTTGTGAAGAATTTACCAACAGTATAGAGCCAGGCCACCCGGGGCTTCCGCTCCGTCTAACCAGGTTCGATACTGTTTGCTGCTCAAACCTATATGTTTTATCTTGATAGCTTTATAATTGACTATGGACTCTTCCAAGTGCAACGCTGGACGTGTCCATATCAAAGGTTCAGCACAAAATGGTTTAAAGAATGCCATGAAGTGGAATCTAACTATTGGTTTCCGAACTGGATGCGGACGCTGTAGACGCTACACATTCGAGATGGTTTACTTATTATGAGCAATTGATATATTTTTCACGTTGATTCTTACTCCATTCATTTATCAAACTTGTATTAATAGAGATTGTCGTTATTTGGCCAAGATTGTTTCTCTCGTCTGCTGCAGATTGATTGTATCTGAGGGATTAATTAGTTTATCATTGTTCGTCTAGCAGTATATCGTCGAAAAAAGCATTGCAACCAGTGTCGATCTACATCATCGTATGCTGCAATGAACCCCGTCACACAACAAACCGACATTATGCAGTTACCATAGTTACCCCTGGATAAAGACGGCATTTTACATCACTACAGCAGACCACAATATTGAAAACAGTCGTAACTTTAATCTTAATGAAACTATACCTAAACTTCTATGCACTAGCAAAGGCTCGTATTGATATAATGACTGTCTGTTACAGGTCGTCTCATGTTGAACTTTGCGTTAGCGAATCAAATTGTCGTCTGCAAAATCGTTATGTATCAACAGGGGAGATAACCCATATACATTAACGAGATAGAGACGCGATGATTGCCGAGTGTTTTGATTGTAAATAATATCTAAATGTATATTTTCTATGAGAGACGACATTTTAAGCGGGCCGTCAAAACAAAAATACAAACAGCGAAACATATATATCTGAGAGATGACATGTTTCCCATCGCAGTATACAAAGCGGTCGACTCTCGAACACGTATATCAGGAAAATGGCTTATATTGCCGTACCAAAATTAGGTTAAAACTAAATTTGTTTTTCGCATTTAACTATACTTCATGAGCATCTAACATAAATGCATAATTACAAATGATAAAATTATCGTGTATAATACATTAACCTTATTAAATCATTTGTTATCACTATTTCGTGGAATAGTCTGACTTAAAGATCCCACATGTACATTTAATTGTTCAATCACGAATTGTTTACTACTGTGTGTCTGAGAAGGATCGGTTAATAATAAATGATATTAGATAGAATATTAACTGGTATTATAGTTCATATCTCTTAATGGCCGCACACTTGTTTTATTCTTTCTTTGTTTTGGTGTTCTTGTCCATTTCGATTTCCAACAGATCTAGCAATGTTTCCAATACAATACGTTGTAAGTAAGGTCCAATACATTCCCAAACTAGAAAGAGTTAACGAGCTTTTAACGTCGAATAGTTATTACTTCTAGGCTTCTAAATGACGATTGTTTACGCCAAATAGCCGAACCCTGTTTACATCCGATAGTTCATGTCGAACAAAAGGTCTTTAAATTGATCTTTACTTTATAAAGTGGGTTATTTTCATTGATATGAATGATTATTAAGTTTTACCCACATACATACGCATTTATGTGCATCCAGAAAACGGATTTCGAAACTACATGTACATATGAGGAATTTTTCATTCGACCATAGTGCTATCAAATCTAGATCTTAAAAAAAAATGATAATGTTTGCATAAGCAATAGCATTAACCTCAATAAAAAACGCAGCCGATTTCTTTTAAAAGGTTTTAATGAAAGTGTGAAGAAGAACTTATTTTTCACTTCCTACTTCGTCTGGATAAGGATATTGTTTCATGCACGATTGACCGCCACTGTTTATCTTCCCGTTTTGATAATGTTTCATGCACGATTGACAGCCACTGTTTATCTTCCCGTTTTGATAATGTTTCATGCACGATTGACCGCCACTGTTTATCTTCCCGTTTTGATAATGTTTCATGCACGATTGACCGCCACTGTTTAGCTTCCCGTTTTGATAATGCAAGCAAAAGCGAATGTTATCTGCATGTATACGCTGTAATAGTATTAGTGTTTGATTATTAACTATATAAACTATATGTGTGCCATACGATCGTCACACATCTATAGTCATAGGCAATTCAAGGGATAGCTATCTCTCAAATTTATTGCATATGTAGTATGCGATATATATTTGGAGCCATTGATTTTATTCATGCGTGTATTCGGTTATGTACGCTCGTATGATGAAATGTATATGCATCCTGATATAACATCTACAGTGTATTTCCAATGATAGTAATTTAACTGAACAAATATAACTAACCAATTAACATTTCAAACAATTGTTATGAAAAATGCATGATCTTTGCAATAGGTGGAGCGTGCATTTGGTGTGCATAAATTGAGAAATACACAAGATAAATCTAGAAGCACATTAACCTTTTATACGATGTTTGCAGTTTAAAAGTGAGGGGAAATATCTTGAATTGCAAATGAATGTCGAAAGTAGACAAGATATGTTGTTGATTTGATTTCATCTAAAAGTTTAACATTCAAGTTGAACGAAACAACTGCTTATTACTTTCTTTTAGAGGAAATTTTGATATACAATAGGCTAAGAGAATGCTTAAGTTGTTTCGTAAAGACCGGGGCCTTGACGATTATTTTAACTATAAACCGACTATTGTACTCTCGTGAACTTTCATGGCTATGTAATCCAGCTGAAAAAGTCCGACCCGATCAGGGCTAAAACTCGGGACCTCTCGTCCCGTAGGAGAACACGTCACTATAAAAGCTAGCTCTTTAGCAAGGCAGTATAAGTATCCCCTTATACAAACACATAGCTACATAATTATTGTCTATCTTTAGGACAGTCCACTCTACTACATACTTCCCCTCCATGTGAAAGTTCGTCCACGAATCATTCAATTTACTACAAGTAGTACTCTATCTCACATCACTGCGGGTTATTTATATTGGGCGCCAATGTAACCCAGCTGAAATAGTCCGACCCGATCAGGGCTCGATTTGGGACCTCTCGTCCCGCATGAAAACACTCAACTCCGTCGCTATAAAAGCTAGTTCTATAGTAAGGCGGTATAAGTATCCCCTTATACAAACACATAGCGACAGAACTATTGTCTAGTTTTGGGACAGACCACTCTACTACAGCTATACATGGCAAACCTTGTATCCACTGCACGCAATATACAAGCTAGGATACGAGTCAATTGTTATGGATATTTACACATTTATAAAAAGTTCCGAAATGTGTCATAGTCCTGACATATCCGACCCTTTATACATTTATAGAAAGTTCCAAAAATTGTCATATTCCTGACATATCCAGCCCTTTATACATTTATAGAAAGTTCCGAAAGTTGTCATATTCCTGACATATACGACCCTTTACACATTTATAAAAAGTTCCGAAAGTTGTCATATTCCTGACATATCCAGCCCTTTATACATATATAGAAAGTTCCGAAAGTTGTCATATTCCTGACATATCCGGCCCGTTACTGGAGGTCCCAATGGTTTTGTTTAACTATGACCTAGCTCTAAATCATCATTTGGAACCAGTGTCGATCTACATCATCGTATGCAGCATTGAACCCCGTCACACATCAAACCGACATTAGGCAGTTACCATAGTTACCCCTGGATACAGACGGCATTTTACATCACTACAGCAAACCACAATTGAAAACAGTCGTAACGTTAATCTTAATAAAACGATTCCTAAACTTCTATGCACTAGCAAAGGCTCGTATTTATATAATGAATGTTTGTAACAGGTCGTCTTATGTTGATCTTTGCGTCCGGCAGTCAAATTGTCGACTACAAAATCGTTAGGTATCAACAGAGCAGATATTTCATATAAATTAACGAAATAGAGAAGCGATGATTGCCGAGTGCCCCGATTGAAAATAATATTTAAATGTATCTTTCAAATTCGAGAATACCTTGTATGCGGTGTCGTCTGAACATATATACAAACAGCGAAGCATTTCGAGCTGATTCTAAGTTCTAAATCTCAAAAGGAAGCTACAAAACTAGACTTTATCAACATTCTTACATAAATGCCTTATTACAAATGAAAACATAATCATGTATATTACATTTACCTTATTTAATAATTTTACTACTATTTCGTGGAATAGTCGGACTTAAAGATCCCGCATGTACATTTAATTGTTCAATCACGAATTATTTACTACTGTGTGTCTGGGTAGGGTCGGTTAATAATAGGTGATATTAGATGGTATATGAACTGCTTTTATAGTTAATATCTCTTAATGGAAGCACACTTGTTTTATTCTTACATTATATGTATGTCTAAACCGCTTTTCAGCAAATATATCAAAAACTACTAAAGCATATTACAGAGGCCAAAGCAAAGTAAGACAGAAGCGAAATGTTATGAGAACAATGACTCGTTCCTCGTAACATTCTAGCAATGTTTCCAAATACAATAAGTTGTACGTATGATCCAATACATTCCCAAACTATAAAGAGTTAACGAGCTGTTAACAGCTAATACTTATTACTTCTAGGCTCCAAAATGACGATTGTTTACGCCAAATAGCCGAACTTCATGCCAGTTAAATTGATCTTTACTTTATAAATTGAGTTATTTTCAACGATATCTTCTGATCGGAATTCGGATGTTTTCTTTGCCTCCTTTGGCTAGATGCTGTCATGCATGATTATTAAGTTTGTCCCACATTTATGACATTTTATGCAAACATAAAATCTTTTATGTATTTGTTGAGTTTACTCTAGTTGGCTCCTAGAGCCGCAGGTTACACTTTAGTTTCTCGATCCCCATTAACCACAGTTTCTAGTATCCCGACAAGTATTGACCAATGGGAATACGAGGTCGTCAGCCTTCACCTTATCTCTTTGGATCGAGAACCGCTTTTCATCGCTTTGGAATTTTTTTTAGGCTAAAATGCCTCTTTTCTTTCTGGCATTTATGATTAAAATGCCCTTCTTCACTCTACATATTCTTATGGTTTTTATTTATGTCATACAAGTCCAACCGCTCTTAGGTTCTTGTTGTCTTTCTTAATAGCAAGACTGAACAAAACATAAATACGCATGTGTGTGCACCAGCAGTAGACATTTCGAAACTACATGTAAATATGAGCAATATCTCATTTGACCACAGGGCTATAAAAACTAAATCTATTCAATAATTATACATGTATTCATAGAGATTAAGCCGTATATTTGAATAAATGTTTTCAAAGTCATCTGCCACATATTTTTTGTAAATTAGAACGGTTCCTAATTCACTAAACTCATCACTCGGCTATATTTTTTTGCGAGTTGCTATAAGAACTATTAACCCTATTCCCCTTGCAGATGCACTTAAACGCCTCTGAAGCAGAAGACTTTTAAGAACAAATATTGATGAAAATGTATTCCTTTTGTCAGAGCATTTTCAACTCGATTGCGGAACTACGATTTCATTCAACGAGATGTTCCATACTTTTGCATATACATTTTCAAAGTCGTCTGCTACAGATGTGTTGTGTGTTGGAAAAAGTTAACATCCTTTCTTAACACCGTCTCATAGCCAATAAAAGAATTGCTTCCCATAGTTAAACATTTCCCACATACGACATACGACAGATCTCAAGCAGACGTCTTCGAAAACATAAATGTAAAGATATGGACAATCAGTATCAAATGAAAGCTTTATTAGTGGAAAGAGTGGAATACATTGTGGCAAAATGAGAAAATGCTCATCGTTAGCAATTTCTCCTTTTGCATAATGTTTTCAAAAGTGGTTTGCTTCAGAGTCGTCAGAATATGTCTAAATGTGGGTATCCATGCGAAACAAAATGTTTTCAAAAGTAGTTAGCTTCAACGGCATCACGATCTGTCTACTTGTGGGAAAGGTTTAATCCCATACATGCGGAAAGATACAAATTGGCCTTTCTGTTCAGTGTAGATTAAGATAACACTGTCCATTCGCTCATTCTCAACACAAGCTACACATATTGACAGAATCTTCTGTCAAATGTATGTAAGTCATATGTGTATATCTAGCTTAGACTAAGCACATATACAGGCTCATCTGTATAGATCTGCATTGTTCACAAAACATCAACTCGTACAATATCCCATGGACTTGTTCATGAAAGGTCTATTCATGTATGAATGTCGATGTTCTAAATTGAGTTTTGCGAGTTTGTCTGAGTTTTGTCCGAGTTTTTCCGAGTTTGCCCGAGTTTGTCCGAGTCAATACGAGTGTCCACGTCGCGAGCGGAAGACGAGATTGGGTCTTACCAAATATGTTTAAATGGTAGTAATAGTATCCATGCTGACGCATCGATTTCAAAATAAGAATAAAATGTACGAAAACGTAATTGGAATTGTTCGCTTTGAACATAATTCACTGAAGCGACCAAGGTTAATAATTTACGTAAACCTTTTCCTACATCTGAACTGAAGCAGTTGAAATTATAAAGAATCCCCAGATTTGAGGACATTTTAATCGTAAAGAGTTGATAACAGTTTGGCCAATGGAGAATCTACTTGTTATGAGCATTACTTCTTTTGCCACAATGTTTTCCAAAATCGTCCACTGCAGATGCGTCAAAATGCGAAAGCGTTACGCAACCTCGTCGGACAACCATATTTAACTATTCTCTTTCTAAATTTCATATAAAGTACATAAATTGAAAATAGATGTGACTGATACATAACATCATGGTGAGCATCTGAAGTTAGATACCAAAGACATTAAACATAGAAGTAATGGTTTCTTTGTCCTCAATGTTGCTTCAATATCATGATGACTGATACATCGATGTCACCGAAAGTACTGGTACAAGTGTATTCAGGAAAATCCGTTATATAAGTGAAATACTGTTTAAAGCGGCTTAAAACGCCATTCTGACACATCTGAAGATAGCTAAGCAAGGGAATATTAAAATACCCAGCCAATGTATTTCAACAAAGATGTAATAAAGTTAAAATGTGTGCCGTGTTCTCAGACATCGGACGAAGTAATATCCGATTAAATGGTTTTCTTGAAGTATGATTCGATCAAATATACAAATATATACCAAACATATATCATCTCTCGAGACGAAGGTGAATAGCCCGTTTCGGGCGTAACTTGTTGTTTATGCCTACAGACACGCATGCTAGCATTGTCCCACTTGTAGACGCATACGGTGCACAGGCGACTTTTGAAACATTGAGTCAAAAGTAAAACTTGTTCATAATTAGAAATTTCTTCTTTTGTTCCACATTGTGTTCAATTCAATTCTAAAACTAAACCTTTATATGAAGAGATTTTCAATATTCTTCATTTTTAAGGGTCTTCTGTGAATGTCTTGTAAGTGGAAATGAGCTAAAAAGTATGTACATCTTATGACTGGATAAATATGTGAAAACGTAAAACACCAGGAGTTGCGGCTTTGCATCATATCGCCTTATATGTAGCAGACGCTTTCACACATGCAACACATCGGAAAGTAAAAAGACTCCATGAATGAAAACATATTTATTGAATAGTGTATTACTCTTTGTGGCAAAAGAAGAAGTTTCCTAAGATGAACCAGTTGTTACTTTTGCCACAATGTTTACAAAAGTCGGCTGCTGTAGAACCGCCAGAGAGCGTCTACCTTTGATAAAGTGTTAAGCGTATATCTAGTCTCCTGTTCTGTATAATCCTATTATCAGACAGATTCATAATGTCTTTAATGCTTTTTCACTGTAATAGTAATGCATCGTTTTATATTGGTATTAATGCATGCTTTGATAATAGGGATGTATGTGTCTCAGGAATAGTAATGCATCGTTTTATATTGGTATTAATGCAAGCTTTGGTACTAGGGATGTATGTGTCTCCGGAATAGTAATGCATCCTTTTATATTGCTATTAATGCATGCTTTGATAATAGGGATTTATGTGTCTCGGGAACATTGTACCATGTAATTTCTATTTTCTTTTTGCACAGAACTTGTCGTAAAGAGGTTCGTAAAAGGTGTATAAAACTGTTTTTGTATCGTTAAATCAACAATGTGTTGTTCTCCACATGGGATTCATAATGTAAGTCGTTTTGTATAGGGCGTTACTTTTATTATTGTATGTGTTATAATGTCTGGTTTCTTTATTTAAACTGTGTATTAAATCATTTGAATACGTCTTAAGCAATCTCTCTCTGATAATGATTTCAAATAAAAGTTAGTAGAAATACATAACATTATAGAACCGGGATTCTCGGCACATTATCTAGTACTGGTTAAACACAAGGGGACGACGGATACGTGAACTGTCATCGTCATATATGTAGAATGTTGTTAAAATGACGTGAAACTCCAGTACACACAGACATTATAATAACGAACAAATTATGTGAAATATTTCCTTTCTTGGTAACGTATTGTCCTAGTTAAATACGGAACCACAAATTTGCGCTGGATAATGAGAAGGTACATAATAAACTGATATATTTTATGTTAAAGCATGATTGTTTTCAAATATTCCCACTTCAATACTTATTTCAAATGCTTTATGAATGCTAAGTTTGTTTAACATGTTTCTTGAGACCGTTCCTGTATTGCCGCGTGCAGAAGGATATTGTTTATAAATAACATTTGTGAGATTATGTTTTCCTGATAAACACAATATTTCCCAACAATATCAAATCTTCTAGACTGATCATGGTTGACGTTTACCTAATGTGTAATATGCACAACATACCAGTTCATGTCTGGAGAACAGACATCGACTTAATAAAGTGCAATTGAATACGCAAACATTAAAGATAAAACGATAAAATCAGAGAAATATCACATCTGACAAGCATTATGCGAGTTGAGGGACAAATAAGTCTACGAGTATATTAAGCGGTTATACGTAGGCATAAAAACTTCACATTAATGACCATGACCACGATTTGATTTCTTTTAAATGTTTCACATTCATGTTTCCGTCCTAACCTTTTACCATATGCAGAAATAGTTTGATGCATCTGAAGAAGACGATATTTGAAAACGATTTGGCAAATTAGCAAAGGGGAAATGTGCTCATAACTACCAATTTATTTTTTGTCACACTATATTCAACTCAATTTAATAGCTATAATTTAAATTATAGAGATTTTCTATATCTTTTTTGATCAATGTATCCAAAGTCTCTGCAGATTTGTTATATTTATTTGCGAAACGGTTAATTGATGCTCTACTAACCTCTATTTAGACGTTACAATACTTCTGTGTGTATGAACAAAACAACTGCCAATGACCTTCTTTTAGATATATATATACAATAAGCATACAATAATGCATAGTCGTTTTGCGAAACCGGGGCCTGGATAAGTATTTTAACTATAAACCGACCATTGAACTATACATGTTCAACGTACATGGCCATATATGTCACACCTTGTATTTACTGCACACAATATAAAAGATAGGAATTGGGTCAATTTTGTTCGGATTTTTCACCCATTATCATTTTCCTGATATACCCGCAACCTTTCACATTTATTGAAAGTACCGAAAGCTTTTTTTTATGACATAGCTTTTCCAGTTGATCAAGTTATATCAAAGACTAATCAATCTATTCAGGTAATTGTTTCATTAGACATAATCAAACCCGCAGCACCAGGTCGCATGGGGAATCTATAAATGTCATATACAGATCTTTTCAACCTGGTGACTTTTGTTTTATGTTTTATGAATATCTACTGATTGAAAATAGAACATGTTTTATTTTCCTCGTTTTTTTATTATAAATTCAAGTAATTTAAAGCAAATATCCCAGGGTGAAATTTAATGGGAATTCAATGCCCGCTCTATTCTTGTCAATATGGTGTGAATCGGTGACCATCTTCAACCAAAGAAAAAAAAGGAATGTACATTTTGGGTTTTTAGATGGCAATTCACATATTCTCGGTTATATTCGGTTACGACGTTCCTGCGCAAATCCTCTGTAACAGCTGTAAGTTTATTCTGATACCAACTCACCAGTCGTAATATTATCCAAGATAAGCCTTTGATTTAATAATATAAAAAGCGGATAGCCACTACTGGAAATGATAAGCCTTTGACTATTGAAACCGAGTTTGTGAAGCATGTACCAACAGTATAGAGCCTGGCTATCCAGGTCTTCCACACCGTCTGACCAGGTTCGATACTGTTTGCTGCTCAAATCAATATGTGTTATCTTGATGTCTTTATAATTGGCCTTAAATTCTTCCAAATGCAAAGCTGGACATGTAAATATTAAAAGTTCAGCATTGAAAGGTTTAAAGTATGTGGTATGATATTACCGGAAATACTCTTGTCTTCCGATCTCTGGTTGCAGACGCTGTACACCCTATACATTCGATACGGTTTATTCATTTTGAGCGAATTAATCGTTTTGCCACAATACTTTCTAATTCTTTTCATTCATCATACTTTTATTAATATAGATTGTCGATATATTGCAAAGATGCTTTCTGTAGTCTTCTGAAGAGTGTTTGTAATTGAAAAAATAATTAATTAATCATTGTTCGTATACTCCAATGAACCACTTCAGACAAAAACTGACCTTAGTCATTTACCATCGTTACCACTGGATACAGACGACATCACTACAGCATACCACAATTGAAAACAGTCTTAACCCCAATCTTAATGTAACTATGCCTAAATGTTTATGCAATAGTAAAAGCTCTTATTGATATATACTGTCTGTTACAGGTCGTCTCATGTTGAACTTTGCGCCAGCCAATCAAATTGTCGCCTACAAAGTCGTTACGTATCAGCAGGGAAGATAACCCATATACATTAACGAGATAGAGAAGCGATTAGTGCCGAGTGTCCCAATTGTAAATAATATTTAAAGGTATATTGTCAATTTGAGATAACATTTGTTGCTGTGTCGTCAGAAATACGAACAGCGAAGCATTTCGATCTGATTCCAAGTTCTAAATATCGATATGTAGCTTTGATTTTTTCCCATCGCAGTTTTCAAAGCAGACGACTCTCGAAGATATGTATCAAGACAATGGTTGATATTGCCGTACCAAAATAGGTTAAAACTGAATTTGTTTTTGGCATTTAACTAAATTTCATGAACATTCTAACATAAATGCATATTTACAAATGAAAAAACAATCGTGTATATCTTATCATTTTTACCACTATTTTATGGAATATTCGGACGAATTGTTTACTATTGCGTGTCCGAGTAGGATCGGTTAATAATAGGTGATATTAGATAGAATATTTACTGGGATTATTGTTAATATCTCTTAATGGAAGCACACTTGTTTTATTCTTACTTTATATGTATGTCTATTCCGCTTTTCAGCAAATATATCAAAAACTACTAAAGCATAGTACGGAGGCCAAAGCAAAATAAGAGAGAAGCGAAATGTTATGAGAACAATGACTCGTTCCTCGTAACATTCTAGCAATGTTTCCAAATACAATAAGTTGTACGTATGGTCCAATACATTCCCAAACAATAAAGATTTAACGAGCTGTTAACAGCGAATATTTATTACTTCTAGGCTTCAAAATGACGATTGTTTACGCCAAATAGCCGAAGCCTGTTTACATTCGATAGTTCATGTCGAACAAAAAGTCATTCAAATTGATCTTTACTTTATAAAGTGAGTTATTTTCTACGATATCTTCTAAACGGAATTCGGATTTTTCTTTGCCTCCTTTGGCGAGACGCTATTATGAATGATTATTAAGTTTTCCCCACATACATACGCATTAAGAAAACGGATTTTGAAACTACATGTACATATGGGGAATTTCTCATTTGATCATAGTGCTATCAAATATAGATCTTATAAAAAAATCGATTATGCTTGCATGAGCAATAGCATTAACTTCAATAAAAACCGCACCCGGTTTCTCTTAAAATGTGTTTAATGAAAGTGTGAAGAAGTACTCATTTTCCACTTCCTATTTCGTCATAATAAGGATAATGTTTCATGCACGATTGACCGCCACTGTTTATCGTCCCGTTTTAATAATGCAAGCAAAAGCGAATTTTATCTACATGTATACGCTTTAATAGTGTTTGATTATTAACTTTATAAACAATATGTGTGCCATACGCTCGTCACACATCTATAGTCATAGGCAATTCAAAGGAAAGCTATCTCTCAAATTGATTGCATATGTAGTATGCGATATATATCTGGAGCAATTGATTTTATTCATGCGTATATTCGGTTATGTAAGCTCGTATGATGAAATGTATATGTATACTGATATAACATATACAGTGTAGTTCATATGATAGTAATTGCACTGAACAAAGATAACTAACCAATTAACATTTCAAAAAAATCTCATGCAAAATGCATGATCTTTGCAATAGGTGGAGTGTGAGTTTGGTGGCATACTACAAATGCATCTACTTAGTGGTAAGCCTATATATACATATCCAAACGGCATATGCCAATATATCTTGAATTAACACATAATAAAAGCCAGAAAAATGCAAGGAATGTGTGGAAATCACATTATATTTATTAATATGTCACTAATCCTGGTATAATACCTGGGCTCTACTTTTTGCTGTTGTTAAGGTGGTTTAATGTCGTTTCCAATAGTATGCCAGTACAACTACCGTTTCAACATATCATGTGGCTTCCGGCCCCACCACACAACGCGCTTCCAGGGCAACTGATTGTTTTCCCATATAGACTAGACGCTTCGGACCATTTTCTGAAGACGAATGACGATTATCATTTGGGCATTTATCGGAATATATACATAACCAAGTTGGAATTCGAACACTCGACCCTTGTGTCGAGAATGGTCTATAGCGGGTCAACATCAAGAACGTATGACACATGATAGATGAAAGTAAACTTTCAATGTCCGGTAAGTCAAAAATGTTGGAACACGCGACCGGTGGATAAACAGGCCTTGTCGTTACCGACTGAGCTACGGTTTGTTTTATTTGGAGTAAGACTCACTCAAATGTACAAATATTTACCTAATATATAATAATCTCTCGAGAGGAGGGTGATTAGTCTGATCAATCAGGCTTAACTTGTGGTTAAGAGCTACAGACACACACGCCTGCTAACATTTTCCCACTTATAGACGCATTAGGAGCAGGCGACATAATTTGCGATTTCTTCTTTTGCCACAATGTTTTCACCTCTAAAATACTAAACTTTTATATCAATAGATTTTCAATAATTCCCCCAGTCGAATCGTCTGCTGTGAATGTCTTGTAAGTAGAATGGATGAAGCAGAATATAATTGTAATGTCTGGATAAAAACGTGTATGTGATAATCCCAAGGATTTATGACTTTTCATCATATAGCCCTAATGGTGGCAGACCATTTCCCACATTCATTAAATAGGCAGAACAAATTGAGATAACTTCAAATAAAAAACGTAGAATTTCACCATGAATGAAAATATATTTATTGAATAGTGTATTGCCCTTTGTTGTAAAGGAAACATATGCTTATGATGAGTCAGTTGTTACTTTTGCCACAATGCTTTCAAAAACGACAACTGTAGAACCGTCAAAAAACGTTTTCATTCGAGAAAGTGTTAAAGCTTATATCTAGTCATATTTTCTGTACAAACCTATGATCAGACAGATTCATATTGTCTCTTATGCTTGGATTATTTTCACTGGAATAATAATGCATTGTTTTATATTGGTATTAATGCATTCTTTGATAATAAGGATTTATTTGTCTCAGGAACAGCATTGTACCATGTAATTTCTTTTTCTTTTTGAACAGAACTCGACGTAAAGAGGGTCGTAAAATGTGTATAAAACTGTTTTTGCATCGTTAAATCAAAATGTTTGTTATCCGTCTGAGGTTCATTCTACAAATTGTTTTGTATAGGACGTTACTGTTATTATAGTTTGTGTTATAATGTTTCGTTTCTTTGTTTAAACTGTGTATTAAATCATTTGAATACGTCTGAAGTTCTTACGCCTCTCAAATAATGATTTCAAATAAAAGTTAGTACTAAAACATACCAATATAACCGGGCTTCTCGGCATTCTTTCTAGTACTGGTTGATCACAAAGGGACAATGGATACGTGGATTGTCATCGTCATATAAGTAGAATATTAATATTAGATATTGATGAAAATGACGCGAAACTCCAATAAACACAAACATTATAATAACAAACAAATTATGTGAAACAGTTCCTTTCTTGGTAAAGTCTTTGTCCTTGTCAAATACGGAACTCGTCGTGTTGTTTTATGTGTCTCTTTTTGCGTGCAAATTTGAGCCGGTAAATGTGAAGGGATATGATAAATGGATATATCTTCATGTTAAAGCATATATTTTTTTCAAACATTTCAATTCTTATTCTAAGTGCTTTATGAATACTAAGTTTGTTTAACATGTTTCTTCAGACAGTTCCTGTATTGCTGCGTGCAGTGGGATATTGTTTATAAATCAAAGTTGTGGAATTATGTTATCCTGAAAAACACAATATTTCCCAACAATATAAAATCTTCAATAGTATGCCAGTACAACTACTGGTTCAACATATCATGTGGCTTCCGGCTCCACAACACAACGCGCTTCCAGGGCAACTGATTGTTTTCCCATATAGACTAGACGCTTCGGACCATTTTCTGAAGACGAATGACGATTATCATTTGGGCATTTATCGGAATATATACATAACCAAGTTGGAATTCGAACACTCGACCCTTGTGTCGAGAATGGTCTATAGCGGGTCAACATCAAGAACGTATGACACATGATAGATGAAAGTAAACTTTCAATGTCCGGTAAGTCAAAAATTATTGAACACGCGACCGGTGGATAAACAGGCCTTGTCGTTACCGACTGAGCTACGGTTGGTTTTATTTGGAGTAAGACTCACTCAAATGTACAAATATTTACCTAATATATAATAATCTCTAGAGAGGAGGGTGATTAGTCAATCAATAGATGAGGATCAATCAGGTTTAACTTGTGGTTAAGAGCTACAGACACACACGCCTGCTAACATTTTCCCACTTATAGACGCATTAGGGGCAGGCGACATACTTTGCGATTTCTTCTTTTGCCACCATGTTTTCACCTCTAAAATACTAAACTTTTATATCAATAGATTTTCAATATTACCCCCAGTCGAATCGTCTGCTGTGAATGTCTTGTAAGTGGAATGGATGAAGCAGAATATAATTGTAATGTCTGGATAAAAACGTGTATGTGATAATCCCAAGGATTTATGACTTTTCATCATATAGCCCTAATGGTGGCAGACCATTTCCCACATTCAATAAATAGGCAGAACATATTGAGATAACTTCAAATAAAAAACGTAGAATTTCACCATGAATGAAAATATATTTATTGAATAGTGTATTGCCCTTTGTTGTAAAGGAAACATATGCTTATGATGAGTCAGTTGTTACTTTTGCCACAATGCTTTCAAAAACGACAACTGTAAAACCGTCAAAAAACGTTTTCATTCGAGAAAGTGTTAAAGCTTATATCTAGTCATATTTTCTGTACAAACCTATGATCAGACAGATTCATTTTGTCTCTTATGCTTGGATTATTTTCACTGGAATAATAATGCATTGTTTTATATTGGTATTAATGCATTCTTTGATAATAAGGATTTATTTGTCTCAGGAACAGCATTGTACCATGTAATTTCTTTTTCTTTTTGAACAGAACTCGACGTAAAGAGGGTCGTAAAATGTGTATAAAACTGTTTTTGCATCGTTAAATCAACATGTTTGTTATCCGTCTGAGGTTCATTCTACAAATTGTTTTGTATAGGGCGTTACTGTTATTATAGTTTGTGTTATAATGTTTCGTTTCTTTGTTTAAACTGTGTATTAAATCATTTGAATACGTCTGAAGTTCTTACGCCTCTCAAATAATGATTTCAAATAAAAGTTAGTACTAAAACATACCAATATAACCGGGCTTCTCGGAATTCTTTCTAGTACTGGTTGATCACAAAGGGACAATGGATACGTGGATTGTCATCGTCATATAAGTAGAATATTAATATTAGATATTGATGAAAATGACGCGAAACTCCAATAAACACAAACATTATAATAACAAACAAATTATGTGAAACAGTTCCTTTCTTGGTAAAGTCTTTGTCCTTGTCAAATACGGAACTCGTCGTGTTGTTTTATGTGTCTCTTTTTGCGTGCAAATTTGAGCCGGTAAATGTGAAGGGATATGATAAATGGATATATCTTCATGTTAAAGCATATATTTTTTTCAAACATTTCAATTCTTATTCTAAGTGCTTTATGAATACTAAGTGTGTTTAACATGTTTCTTCAGACAGTTCCTGTATTGCTGCGTGCAGTGGGATATTGTTTATAAATCAAAGTTGTGGAATTATGTTATCCTGAAAAACACAATATTTCCCAACAATATAAAATCTTCAAGACTGATCATGTTTGACGTTTAACTGATTTGCAAGTTACACAATGTACCATTCCTTGTCTGGAGAGCAGACATCGACTTCAATAAGTGCAATTGAATACTCAAACATTAAAGATAAAACGATACAATCAGAGAAATATCAAATCTGACACGCATCCTGCGAGTTGAGAGACAAATAAGACAAGTCTACGAGTATATTAAGCTATAATACGTTGCACGCAATTGAATGGTAAAGGAAATGGATTTCGGTAGTAAACGACACTTAAAATAAAGTGAGAAACACACAAGATAAGTCTAGAATCACATTCATTTTTTTATACGATGTATGCAATTTAAAAGTCTTGAATCGCAATTGAAATACCAAGTCGTATGGAAAAAAACATTACTTGGATGGGCATGTGTCGAAATGTGATAAGATATGTTGTTGATTTGATTTCATCTAAAAGTTCCACATTCATGTGTCTGTCTTCACCCTTTACAATATACAGAAACATGTTGACGCATCTGATGAAGATAATATTTGAGAACTTGGCAACATAGCAAAAGCGAAATTTACTCATAATTAGCAGTTTCTCTTTTTATCGCACTGTTTTCAACTGTATTCAATACATATGACTTCGAATTAAACAGATGTTCCATATCTTTGTCTCGATGTATTCGAAGTCGTCTCCTGCAGATTAATTGTATTTGTGAAAATGGTTAATTAATGGTTTCAACATTACAATAGTTATGTTTGTAGAAACAAAACAATTGCTTATGACCACGTTTAACTATTTCGCAATTAAAGGCTTTTGCAAACAATGCATATTCAGTCGAGACAGCTCGTAAAGAGCAGTATTTCCTGAAATCTGTATTGTTTGCCACTTAGTAAATAAATATAACCATATATCCAGTTTGACGAAAAAAAATGTGGTCCGTTTTTCAATCTGGAAGAGTCGACAATGAAAGAGTAAAGAGAAATTCAGGAATACTAGGCTGAAGTGCAAGAATTTTGAAATACAATAAGCTAAGATAATGCTTACGCAGTTTTGTAAAAAACGTGGCGTGGGCGATGATTTTAACTGTAAACCGGTTATACAACTATACACGTTGAACGTATTGATCATATATGTCAAACTTTGAATGTTCTGTACGCACCTTACCCCTTTCCCACATACAACATATCTGCAGCAGACGACTGTGAAAACATCTAGGCAGAAACACGACAAAGTTCAATAAATGTAGGTATAATTACTGAAAAGAATCGAAGAAATTGCTCGTTTTGAGCAATTTATACTTATATCACAATAAATTCAAACTCGTCTGCTGCACACGCGTAAAAAAGCGTATGTATTCGGGAAAGGTGTTAGTATTTTGGAAACAAGGCAATATAGTTCACCAGTTCACACTAAATGTCGTAATCCTGACATAAGCGACCTGTTGTACATTTACACCATTATAGAAAGTTCCGTAGTTGGTTTTTCTCTGACATAAGTTTTCCAGTTGATCTGTTATATCACAGAATAATCAAGCTATGCATGTAATTATTTCATAAGACATAATCAAACCCGAATCACCAGGTCACGTGGGCGTATCTCTAGATGTCAATTTACAATTTTATGAAACAAAAGTCACCAGTATATATAAATTGACATCTAGAGATAAGCCCACGTGACCTGGTGAATTGATTTTTTAAATTAGAGAAACATATTCCAGGTCAAATCTTTTTTTGTTGTTTTTAATTGGTATGAATCGGCACCCATCTCAAACAAAAGAAAAACATCCAGGTAATGTCTCTTTTGTAATTTGTAATCGTATTTCACATCGATTTAAACATATTCTCAGTTATATTATGACGTTCTTGCGTAAATCATCTGTAATAGTTGTAAGTTTATTCTGATACCAACACAGGTACTACTATCCAAGATCTGCCTTTGCTTTAATACTATTAAAGACGGGAAGTCACTACTGGAAATGATAAGTCTTTGACTGCTAGAACAGTTTTTGTGAAGCATGTACCACCAGTATAGGGCCAGACCATCTTGTGCTTCAGCACTGTCTGACCAGGTTATATACTGTTTGCTGATCAACTCAATTTTAACTTGAATATATTTACAATTGGCTATGAACTCTTCTCAATGCAAATGTGGACATGTCAACATCAAATGGTTTTCCGCGTTGAAAGATTTAAAGAATGTGGTATGACATTACCGGTCAACCAACCCTTGTCTTCCGATCTGGATGCGGGTGATTTAAACCCTAAACATTCGAGATGGTTAACTTATTATGAGCAATTGACATCATTATCACATTGCTTCTTACTCTATTCATTTATCAAACTTTAATTAATAGAGATTGTCGATTATTGGCCAAGATGCTTTCTCTTGTCTGCTGCAGATTGATTGTATCAGAGGAATTAATTGGTTAACTATGTTTAGTCTTCAACTAAAACTGCGAGGAAAGCACAAGTGTCAATCTATAACTTCGTATACTTCAATAAACACGTCAAACGAAAACCGACATTAGACTGTTACCATAGTTACCCCTGGATACAGACGACATTTGACATCACTAGAGCAGACCACAATTGAAAACAATCTTAACCTTAATCTCAATTAAACTATACCTAAACATATATTCCCCATATAAATCAACGAGATAGAGAGGTGATGATTGCCGAGTGGCCCCTTTCATGCTGTGTCGTCAGAACCAAAATATGAACAGCTAACTCTATATGATTCTAAGTTCTAAATATCGATATGCAGCTTCGAATTGTTCAGAGGTGACATTTTTTCCATCACAGTTTACAAAGAGGAGGACTCTTGAAGACGTGTATCAGGACACTGGTTTATATTGCCGTACCAAAATATGGTTTAAAACTGAATTTGTTTTTAGCATTTAAGTAAACTTCATGAACATTCTTACATAAATGCATAATTACAAATGAAAAAATAATCGTGTATATATTAACCGTATCTAATCATTTTACCACTATTTCGTGGAATAGACAGACTTGAAAATCGTACATGTACATTTGATTGTTCATTCAAGAATTGTTTACTATTTTGTGTCTGAGAAGGATCGTTTAATAATAGGTGATATTAGATGGTGTATTAACTTGTATTATAGTTAATATCATTTAATGGCCGCACACTTGTTTTATTCTTACTTTAGTATGTATGTTCGTGTCCATTCCGCTTTTCAGCAGATATATAAAAAACCTACACAAGCATATTACTGAGGCCAAAGTAAAAATAGAGAAGAGAAATGTTATGAGAACAATGACTCGTTACTCGTACATTTCCCGCAATGTTTCAAAAACAATACGCTGAACTAATGGATCAATACATTTCTAAACTAGAAAGAGTTATAGAGCTTTTAACAGCGAATATTTATTACTTCTCGGCTTCAAAATGACGATTGTTTACGACATATAGCCGAACCGTGGTTACGTCACATAGTTCATGACGAACATAGTTCATGAGTCATCTAAATTGATCTTTACTTTGTTTTTCTTTGCCTCCTTTGGCGAGACGTTAGCATGAATGGTTATTAAGTATTTCAACATACATACGCATTTATATGCATCAACAGAAGACGGATTTCGAAACTATATGTAAATATGAGGAATTTCTCATTTGATCACAGTGCTATCAAGTTCAGATCTATTTTATAATTATACATGTATTCATAGAGATTTAGACGTATGTTTGACTGAAAGTTTTCAAATTCGTCAGAATGTTTTTCCGAATCGGCATATTTTTTGCGAGTTGCTATCAGAACTATTAACCCTATCCCACATGCAGATACACTTTAACGCCTCTCAAGCTGAAGACTTTTGAACAAAATATCGATTCAAGCAGAAATTGCATAGGATGAAAAAAAATCTTCCTTTTTCCAGAACATTTTAACGCCTCTGAAGCAGACGACGTTCGATGACCATTTTGATAAAAGGATAAATTGCTTATGATGAAAAATTACTCCTTTTGCCAAAACATTTTTAACTCGATTGAGTAACTACAATTCCATTCATAGAGATGTTCCATACTTTTGTCAATATGTTTTCAAAATCGCCTGTTACTTCTTTGTTGTGTGTGGGAAATGGTTAACATCCTTCCTTATCCCTATCGCATAATCAGAAACCTAATTGCTTCTCATATTTACCCATTTCTCAAATACGATAGATCTGCAACCGACAACAAACCATATAGGCAAAACTATAGACAATTTCTATGAATTAAAGTTTTATTATTTGATACATTTTTTGATGTGTGGATACACTTGAACATATTGTGATAAAATGAGAAATTGCTCATCATGAGCAATTCCTCCTTTTGCATTTTCTTTTTCAAAACTAACGGCTTCAAGATCCGTCTACATGTGAGTAAAGGTTTTAAGCCCATACATGTAAAAAGGTACACATTGACATTTCTGTATAGTGTATGTTCAGATAACACTGCCCATGTGCTCATTCTTATCACAAGCTACACATGTTGACAAAATCAACTGACAAGCTTTTGTAAGTAATATGTCTAGATCTTGCTTAATCTAGGCGGATGTACCGGCTACTCTGTATCTGCACTGTTCATTAAAAAGAAACTTGTAATTATCCATTGAATGTCGATGAGAGTTTGTCCGTGTCAGTTGGGTCATAGCAAATATGTTTTAATGGTAGTAGTAGATTGTATTCATGCTGACTCGCCGATTTCAAACTAAGGTGTTTAGTGATAGCAATACGTAATTGTAATTTTTCGTTTTGAGACAGAATTCACTGAAACGTCCACGGTTAATCATTTACTTAAACCATTTCCTACATGTACATACATCTAAGCTTAAGCAGTCGAATTTGAAAATATACAAGCTTAAATATAGAAGAAAAAAACATGTTAGAAAAAAGTTGAAAACACTGTGGCAAATAGAGATACTATTCGTTATGAGCATTTTCTTTTGCCACAATGTTTTCCAAAATCGTCTGTTGTAGATGCATTACAGTGCGCCTTAAAACGAGAAAGTGTTAGCAACCTCGTCGGATACCAATGTTTAATAACTATTCCCTTTCTAGTTTTAGATGGTATTTATAAATTGAAAACAGATGAATGATACATAACAGCATGGATTGCGAGGCATCTGATGATACCAAAGACATTAAATGTGCTGAACTCCAGAGTATAGATAGTACAGTCAACGTTATAAAACTGTTCAAAAGTTGTCTGGAAATATCATAATCATATTTCTGAGAAAACATTAGAGTAACAATTTCACTTTCCAGTAAAAGAAACATCTAAACATTGATTGTTATGCTTCATTCGTACTAGGTAGACATACACAGTAAGCCAATTAGTGTACACTTACATTGAATTTCAATTGACTTGATTTTCAACATTAACTGCCAAAATAGTTTTGACCTATTTATTACTTACTTTTTGGTCACTATTAGCAATATGTGCAGAAGATGCAACATTTCAAAATGTTGACCTCCATCTGGAGTTCATCACCTTTAAAAACGGAAGTAATGGGTTCCCATCGTGGCTATTAAGGTTGCTTGGATATGATTACGACTGATGCATCGGTGAATAATACCGGAATTACTGGTTAAGGTTTATTCAGGATATCCGTTATATAACTGCAATACTGTTGAAAGCGGCGTAAAATACCATTCAGACACATCTGAAGATAGTTAAAGAAGAAAACGTAAAATATCCAACCAAGGTCTTTTAACACACACAGCTGTAATAAAGTTCAAATGTGTGACGTGTTAGGGGACATCGGACAGGAGTGATATCAGATTAAATAGTTTTCTTGGCTCAAATGTACACATATATACCAAATATATTTCATCTCTCGGGCGGAGGGTGAATAGCCGGTTTTGGACGTTACTTGTTGCTTAGGGCTACAGACACGCCTGCTAGCATTTTCACACTTGCAGACGGATACGGAGCAGGCGACTTTTGAAAACATTGTGACAAAAGAAGAAATTTCTCCTTTTGTCTAAAGGTTTTAAACTCTTCTCTGAAACTAACCATCTATGTAAAGAGACTTTCAATATTTCACCCAGATGATTTGTAAGTCGTCTGATGTGAATGTCTTGTATTTGGAAATGGATTAAAATGTATAGAATTGTATTGTCTGGACAAAACAGTGTAACCGTAAAACACCATAATTTGCGGCTTGACATCCTACCGCCTTATTGGTGGCAGACCCTTTCCAACATACAACAATTCGGCATAATATAACGAGTAAATCTTCAAAGTATAAAAATGGAAAGTCTCCATGAATAAAAGAATATTTATTGAATAGTGTATTGAACTTTGTGGCAAAAGAAGAAAGTGCTTATGATGAGCCAGTTATTACTTTTGCCACAATGCTTTCAAAGACGGCTACTGTGGAATTGTCGAAAAACGTTTTCATTTGAGAAAGTGTTTAAGTTTATATCTAGTCTTATTTTCTGTACAAAGCTATTATCAGACAGATTAATGTTGTCTATACTGCTTGGATTATTTTCACTGGAATAGTTATGCACGGTTTTATATTTTTATTAATGCATGTGTCTCTGGAATAGCATTGTAGCATGTACTTTCTGTTTATTTTTGTGTACAGAACTTGTAAAGAAGGTCGTATAGGGTGCGTAAAACCGTTTTTACATCGTTAAATCAACATGTGTACACATCCACATGGGATTCATAATGTAAATTGTTTTGTATATGGCGCTACAGTTATCATCGTTTGTGTTATATTATTTCGTATCTTTGTTTAAATTGTGTATTAAATCATTTGAATTCGTCTTTAGTAATCTCTTGCAAACAATGATTTCAAATAAAGGTTAGTAGAAGTACATCACATTGTAGAACCGGGCTTCTCGGCACATTATCTAACCTACATGTTGTAACCTACATGTAACACTGATTTATCACACAGGGACGATGGAGACGCGTATATGTATTATCACCGTCATATAACTAGAATAATGTTTAAAAAGACGTAACACTCTAATGAAATAAAAGTTTATAATAACATATATAACAGGGTTATTTATAAGCATTTCAAGATGTCTTTTCTATGAATTCGTCGAGACTGATTTTGTCTGACCTTTTTCCTGATTTGCAATATGCACTAAATAACATTGTATGTCTAAATAGTTGGATAGCAGACATTGATTTAACTAAAAGCATTTGAATAATGAAACATTTAAGACTAAGAGATACAATCAGAGAAATATCACATCTGACACACATCCTGCGAGTTGAGGGAAAAATAAGACAAGCAACGAGCATATAAATCTGTAATAAACAGTTTAAAGGAAAACGAAAATATTATTGCGATTGAGTTTTGGTAATAGATGACCTTAAACCCACGTACAACGCCTTATAAACATAATTGAGTAACCATTGATAATATCTTTGTGGTAAAAGGAAAAAATGCTTATTATGACCAATTTATCACTTTTCCAAAATGTTTCCAGAAGTATTCTGCTGCAGAGATTTCAGAAAGTGTATATATGTGTGCGGAAAGGGTTAAACCTTTAACACGAAGCATGGTATTTAAAAGTAAGAGACATATTCAATTCGTTTTTCTTTAATCGCAATTGAAACACCAAGTCGTATGCATAAAAACCTTACTTTAATGTAATGTGTCGAAATGTGATTAGATATGTTGATGATTTAATTTCTCTTAAATGTGCCACATACACAATTCTGTATGAACCCTTTACCATCTGCAAAAACATGTTAACGCGTCTGAAGTATATGCCATTTTAAAACGTTGTGGCAAAAGGGAAATTTGATCATTATTAGTAATTTGTCTCTCTTTTCACACGGTTTGCAATTCAATCAATAGCTATACTTTAAATCATAGAGTTTTTACACATCTTTTGCTCGATGTATCCGAAGTCATGAAGATTTATTGTATTTGCGAAAGTGTTAATTGATGGTCTAATAACCACTATTTAGACATTACAATGTTTATGTTTGTAGAACCAAAACAACTGCATATGACCACCTATGACTGTTTCGCTGCCAGAAGCAATAAAAACGTTCGCGAACAATGCAAACAATGCATATTCACGTGACACACCTTGTAAAGAGCAGTATCTCCTGAAATCGGCATTGTTTGCCACTTAGACATTAAATTACCAAATGTTAAGTTGAACGAAAAATAAAGTGGTTAATTTTTCAACATGGAAAATTCGACAATTAGAGTGTAGAGTAATTCAAGAATACTAGGTTGCAGCGCAAAAATTTCGAAAAACAATAAGCTAAGAGAATGTTTAAACAGTTTCGTAATACCGTGAACTGGACGATGATTTTAACTGTAAACGCACTATACGACTATACATGTCGAACGTATTGGTCATATATGTCAAACATTGAATGCGCTGTACACACCTTAACCCTTTCCGACATACACAAATTCTGCAGCAGACGACCTTGAAAACAATTAGGCAAAGACACGAAAAAGCTCTATAAATGTAGGTATTGTCGGTAGTTCGATTTTGCTTTATGTTTTATGAATATCAACATATAGTACATATAACGAGTTGAAAAGGACGTGTGTGTTAATTCCTTGGATTTCCTTTTTAATAAATTTCAAGTAATGAGAGTATATGTTATGGCAATTTTTTGCGACAATTCCACGCCGATCTACATTTTGTCAATCCGTTTGAGTCCCAACGAATTCAAGGAAAGTTTTCTTTGTCTATTATAATTGTGGATTTTCCCAGTTATATCTGGACATTTCCAGGGTAAGTCATCAGTAATACTGGTAAGTTTGTTTGCTGACACGAGTTCGCAAGACCCATTGCTATTGAACACCATGGCGGAAAGTCATAACTAGATATAATTAATCCCTTGCCTGCTGGAACCGATCGTGTGAAGCAAGTGACATCACAAGACAGGCCGCAACCGTATGACCAGCGTCTTTACTGTTGGCTGCTCAAATCACACTTTCATGTCCTAGAAATTGGCTATAGACTTTACCAAATACAAAGCTTGACATATTATGAAAAAAGACATTGAAAAGAATGACCGGTAATCTAACACTGGCCTATCGCTGCGGCCCCTTATCCTTCGAGACGGTTAACTGTAACAGCCCGTTACTATAAGCAAATTGTTTTGGTTACACTGTTTTAAACTCTTTTCATTCACCATATAGATTGTCGATATTTGGCAAGGATGCTTTCTGTCATCTGCTGCAGATTAATTGTATGTGGGGAATTAATAGGTTTATCATTATTCGTCTTCCTGTAAAACATAGAGGAAAGCATTTAAATCCAGTGTACATTTAATTGTTCAATCACGAATTGTTTACTACTGTGTGTCTGAGAAAGATCGGTTAATAATAGATGATATTATATGGTATATTAACTGGTATTATAGTTAATAGCTCTTAATGGTATCACACTTGTTTTATACTTACTTTAGTATGTATGTTCATGTACATTCCGATTTTCAGTAGATATATAAAAACCTACTAAAGCATATTACTGAGGCCAAAGCAAAATAGGCGAGAAGCGAAATGTTATGACAACAATGACTCCTTCCTCGTAACCTTCTAGCAATGTTTCCAAATACAATACGTTGTACGTATGGTCCAAAACATTCCCAAACTAGAAAGAGTTAACGAGCTTTTAATGGCGAAAGTTTATTAGTTCCAGGCTTCAAAATGACGATTGTTTACGCCAAATAGCCGAACCCTGTTTACATCCGATAGTTCATGACGAACAAGAAATCATTTAAATTGATCTTTACTTTATAGTTATTTTCTAATCGGAATTCGGATTGTTTTCTTTGCCTCCTTTGGTGAGACGCTATCATAAATGATTATTAAGTTTATCCTACATACATACGCGTTTATTTGCATCAACAGAAGACGGATTTCGAAACTACATGTATATATGTGGAATTTCTCATTTGATCACAGTGCTATCAAATCTAGATATATTCAATAATTATACATCTATTCATAGATTTAGCCGTATGTTTGACTGAAAGTTTTCAAAGTCGTCTGCTGCAGATATGTAGTAAGTAAGGACGGTTCCGAATTCAATAACCCATCACTCGGCCATGTACGGAAATGAAGACCGGAAGTAATATGGCCAATTTCCGGTCAGAATGTTTTCCGAATCAGCGTATTTTTTGAGAGTTGATATAAGAACTTTTAACCTTATTCCCCATGAAGATGCATTTAAACGCCTCTGAAGAAGAAGACGTTTGAACACAATTTTGATTAAAGGAGAACTTGCTTAGGATGAAAAATTATTCATTTTGCCAGAACTTTTTACCTTGATTGACAAACTACAATTTCATTGATAAGGTATAACATTCTTTCTTATCCTCGTCACATAGTCATAAACCGGATTGCTTCCCATATTTAACAATTTCCCACGTACGACAGATCTGCAGCCGACAACAAAACATATAGGCAAAACTATGGACAACCTTTATAACTGAATAATTGAATTAGTTGATATAGATTTTGATTAGTGGATACAGTTGAAAACTTTGTGGCAAAAGGAGAAATTGATCATTATGAGCAATTTATCCTTTTGAAAAATTGTTTTTCAAAACTAGCGGTTTCAAGATCTGTCTACATGTTGGAAAGGTTTAAGCCCAAACATGCGAAAAAGTACAACTTGACATTTCTGTACAGTATAGGTGCATTCGCTCATTCTTATCACAAGCAATACAAGTTGACATAATCTTCTGACAAGCTTGTGTAAGTAATATGGCTAGATCTTGCTTAGTCTAAGTCGATTACAGTTTCCACGTCGCATGCGGAAGACGAAATTGGGTCAAACCAAATATGTTTAAATGGTAGTAGTAGCGACCACGGTTAATAATTTACGCCAACCCTTTACATACATGTACATACATCTGAACTGAAGCAGACGAATTTAAAAACATACCAGCAAAAATATTCAAAAATCCCTTTATCTGAGGGCATTTTAATCGAAAATAATTAAAAACATTGTGGTAAATGGAGAAACTTCTCGTCATGAGCAATTTCTTCTTTTGCCACAATGTTTTCCAAAATCGTCTGCTGCAGAGGTGTCAAAATGCGTCTGAAATGAGAAAGGTTTAAGCAACCTCGTCGGACGCCCATGTTTAACTATTCTTTTTCTAATTTCAGATAATGTTTATAAATTGAAAACAGATGAAAAATACATAACCTAATGGAATGATAGGTATCTGAAAATAGCTACCAAAGACATTAAAGATGCTGAACTCCAGATTATAGGTAGTACAGTCAAAGTTATAAAATTGTTCAAAAGTTGTCTTGAAATATTATAGTGCAGAGGGTAAGTGAAACAGATGCTCGCTTCCGGAAGAAAGCACCAAAGTTTGTGTACACGTTATGTATTGTCAATGATTACATAAAATATTAAAATCCGGATGAATCTTTCACTGGATCTTGCTTTTATTCCACCTTTAAATTTTCAAAAAAAAAAATCAAATTTAACATGGTTATTTTTAATCATAATTCTAAGATAGAGTAAAAAAATCATTTTTACTTGGTAGATAATCTAGACATACCCAGTAAGTCAAATTTTGAATATTTCATTGAATTTCAATTGACTTGTTCTTCAATATTTACTGCCAACATTGTTGTGACCTATGTATGCATTACTTACTTTGCTGTCACGGTTAGAAATATTTGCAGAGGTTGTTACATTTTCAAAATGTTGACCTCCATCTAGATCTGCAGTCCTTCAAAAACGGAAGTAATGTTTTCCTCCTTTGTGCCCAAGGTTGCTTTGATATTATTACCACTAAAACTGGTAAAGGTTTATTCAGTAAAATCTGTTATATACCGTTGAAAGCGGCGTAAAACACCATTCAGACAAATCTGAAGATAGTTAAGCAAGAGAATAGTAAAATATCCTTGCAACGTATTTCAATACACAAAGCTATAATAAAGTTTGACGTGTTCCGGGACATCGGACGAGGAAATATCATAAACTAGGGGATTATGATTCGTTTCCGTCTAAAACCAAGACGTTATTTTACAAAATCAACACCAAAAGTGATGTTTCATGACGCCTGTGAAAATAGCTCTTTTTGTGGTCAGAGATATAAATATATATCTCAATCTGACATCTAAAGATGTGTTTTATTTGTATGTTATTTTGCGCTGCTCTCAATGACGTTCAGTTATACCACGACATTTCCTGCATACATTACCGAAAATACGGGACCTTTTATTCGGACACCAGCCTGTCAGTCGTTATGTTAACCACATAATTCAACGCGCAAAGGCGAGAAAGCTATCAATACCATTGTTTGTAGAACTTGGTCCAGGATCAAACCCGCTTTATAAGGCGTTCTACCACTACACCACCGATTGATTTTCATTGTGTTACTTTCTTACGACTTGCAGTGAACACAATCTCATAAAAATCTCACCTAAGCTTCGCTGCAGTATCAAACACTCGTAGAGATCTGATGACAGCCTTTTGTAGGTCGTCTTAGATTTACCTTTGCAACAGCCAATCAAATTATCACTTACAAAAATCGTTAGATATCAACATATTTACCAATATAAATAAACGAGATAGAAAAGCGGTGATGTTCAAGTCTTCCGTTTGTATGGAATATTGAAATGTAAAGGGTCATATTCGAGGACAGTCGAGACAGTATCTTCAGCTCGAACTTATATACATAATTATTTTGTTTAATGAGATTGTAGTAAACAATGACACTTATCATTTGATAATCATCTTTATTTTAAACACTGAGTCATCAGGATATATATTCCATTAAAAAGCTTGTAATAACTCACGTATAAGTCTTGGTATTCCAATACCTCAGGCTGTCATAAATTGCAAATGTGGGTCGTGGTCGAGGACATCAGACGCAGTCATTACAGATTATTTCATCCTAAACGCCATCAGTCTGGATAAACTATTGTTCCTCCGGGAAACCATTAAAGATTCAGACGTTCTGACCCAGAAATTCTGCTAGACTGGAATCAATAAATCTGTAATTGTGGTTGTAAGCGTATTCGGTCTGAACAAACACGATTGCATCTATAATCTAGGAGGTGATCTAGAAGGTAATCGTGTTAATAGGGATTTAAGTCGTTGTCTAACTTGACTTTGATTGTCTTCCAAAACATTCTTATTCATCCCGAAGACGAACTATTTATTGAATTGTAAGACCATTGAAAGTGGCCGTAAGTAATCTGCAAGAAGCTATTACAAGCTTGCCTGTAAAATAACTATTACATGATATCTGGCTATATATTATAAATACAGTAAGGCAATAAACCATGTTTAAAGTAATCCCTAATGTTAAAACTAGATTACAAGATCAGCATGGAATTACTTTAATCTTTCTTTCTTAGCATGCAGTACCATGACTGAAAACGAGGTATTCAGGCCAGGTTCGGCGAGATGTCTTGATTGTTGCTGACTTTATAAATGAATGTTAATGAAAGTGTCTCTGAAATATCCTAAATGCATGCACTGTTTCCAGTGTAAAATTCTGCTAAAGGATAACATTTAAATTAACTTTGGAGGATATGAAAGAAGCATTTTCATGTGTATTATCACTGCGTTGCTCGCCGAATAATGCATTGTAACTACACGTTTTTTGATTAAAGTTTCAAAGTGGAAATATACCAATTATTTACAAGGAACTTATTTATATAAATATGTTAGTTAAGTTTTATTTCAGAAGGCTAAGAAATACAATTCGCGTTATACAGTTTAGAAACCGTGCTTAATTCCCTTTTTTTTGTTTAGATACAACACGTTTTGTAAATATATATATATATAAATGACACGATAACTGGCCCAAAAGGAAGTCTAAAACAAGATGAATATGTAACGAAAGAGTAATTATACCCTTTATCCCAAATTACAACTAACAAAAACGCAGGGTGCAAGCCTAAAATTCGAAGAGCTGCCTAGATGTTTAAAATAATTCGCAATATAGTGATTCAGTCAGTTTTCAAGCGATCTTTGACGCCAAAGCTGGTATTCAAATGTCCTGCTTTATTCACGTCTAGTTCAACAAGCAAGTGTTCTCAAATACCACACCCTTTTACATTTATAAATATCCTGACCAAATAGTCCGACCCGACTTAACTACTGCCATAGTAGAGCCCGTCTAGGGTAACATATATGCATTGGTCTTTTGTGAACAATGTAAATCCAGATCAGACTGTTCATCCGCGCCGTCTGATAAAGCTATACATTGTGCACATATGTATTACACCAGATTGTTAGACGCTTCAAAGAACAGCACAATGACACCAATAGAAAACATAAGGTGACATTAAAACAAGATTAAATCTTTACATTGTGCGCTCATGTATTACACCAGATTGTTAGAAGCTTTGAAGCATTGCACTATGACGCCAATGGAAAAAATTGCGTGATATTAAAACAAGATTAAATCTTTAACTCTTACAACGCCGCATTTCCTAAAGTAGTCTCTATGTTCAAAAGATGGCGACCCCATTATTCATGTAATAAAGGTTTTTAAATATATTGATAGTCAAAAAGGCAGACAATGCTGATTTCAGGTGAGACAGCTTGTTACGAGCTGACTCGCCCGAATCTGTATTGTTTTAGAATAACAAATATTGCCATTGGTGTTGAAAGAGTTTACAGTCATTTGCATGTTTGAGAATCTTCGCATGTCTCACGAATTGGGGTCTTAAACCCGAATATGCTAATCTAATTTAGAATACTGGAAGAAGTGCATACATTTAGGGAATAAAATGAAGCAAAATGGAAATATATCCTGATTGATCTATCATGGAGGGCAATATCAAAGGTAGGTCAATGATCTGATCGTGTTTCAAACTTGTTTGATACGACGGCCGGGCCAAGGACTTTTAATCAAAGTTCTGAACGTCGGGCTCCCATGAAAACATGATATAAAAAAAGAAGAGCAGCACAAGACAGGACTATTCTTAATCATTGTTTTAATTTGATCAATAGAAAGAAACTCATTAATATTCGTGGAAGAGTGTTAGCCATTGCAGTAAAATGTTGCCTTACGAGGATGAACAAGCCATAGTTTGTACTGTATAGTAAATATATTAAGCTAAGCACAGTACTTTACCAGTAGTGTAAGTGTAAAAGACACCAAACTGCATGCAAGATACATGATAGAGTTAAATTACCCTTGCAGTATATATTCACAATACATCAGATGAGCATAAATCTAATTAAACGCTTTCGCGTAACTACAACAACAAGAGTTGCTGCAAGAACAAGCCATAGTTTGTACTGTATAGTAAAGATATTAAGCTAAGCACAATACTTTACCAGTAGTGTAAGTGTAAAAGAAACCAAACTGCATGCGATATGCATGATAGAGTTAAATTACCCTTACAGTATATATTCACAATACATCAGATGAGCATAAATTTAATTAAACGCTTTCGCGTAACTACAACAACAAGAGTTGCTGCAAGATGCAGCAATTGGATGTTAGAGCGAGAATCAGCATTTTATGGCTTAAGAAATACTGTTTAATTCGAAAAACACGAAACCCGCTTTTAAATATATGATATAAATATATGAAATGATCTCCCAAAATTATTGTAAACATTTGTCTGCACATGCGCGTCGTTTTTTTCCTGAATGTATTCTTAAAATCGCAAAATTTAGCACAATAACTTCGCATTTATCAAAATATTTAATTACATTTTATTTATAAAAAACGATACTCGCATATAAATAGACTGGTTCACTAATCGTAATCTTCTATTTCAAACTCGAGCGAGAACCAGTCTAGTGACGAACTGCTACGGAAATATCCGTGAGCTGACGGTAAAGTACGGCGCAAGTGCGATCAAGACGATTAACATGGCGCATTCCCAAGCCCATTGTACCAGTGATAGTTCTAAACACAACCAATATATGCGCTGATGTACCCGCGAAATAAGGTGTTCACTTCTCTGGAACCAATTAACTTACTAAGAATTCTCAGTTATTTTCGGGTGTCTCCGGCTATCTCATGGAAGTAATCGAATTACGTTCAACAGTGCAATAATATACTTTCACTACTGAATCTATCAAAACGAGCATTCTAAATTGTCTTGAAACTAACTGCAAGTATTGCGAAGTAATGTAATACACGCGTGTTATGGTATAATGTTCTTCTAAGAAGGTTTGAATTGCCGAATTATCAGTTCTATAACAATCGTCTATACAAGTCATTGTACGGAATCTTTACATAGTTAAAAAATACTTACAGAAAATATCGTTCGTCGACGGCAGTTCTCAACCAATTCCCTGGTTGCTACGTTAATGGGGACAAAGATTGTGATTAACACGGTTTTGTTTCAAGAGAATATTTGGACGCGACTAATTTTATACGCGTCCAATAACAATAAGAGATCAGGTGTTTCTATATCTAAAGAGAGATTGATTGATTGGGGTTTAACGCCGGATTCAACAATTGTTCATTCATATCACGGCGGCCAGTTCACTTACCCATGTGTTTTTTGGCTTTCTCATACCAGTATCTCCACACAACAGGCATTCGAGGCAACTTACTGCTTTTCTGCATAGACTGATAGCCAATTGCTGGAAGACGAATGACGCTTGTCACAGTGACTTTTGTCAAACGATTTCTAAAGAGTCAGCTAAGAGTACTTCCGAGCTTGTTACTGTACGAAGAACCCTTGGCTAACGAATATGTTTTAAGGTTTGAAAGCTTGAAATGAATTATTGCTGAAGTAAGTTAGAAAGCTCTAAGTAAAAAGTGTATAGTGGCATATAACACACTTTAAATTTCCCAAATACTCATTTTCTGCATAGATGACCCTGTAATTAAAGACTACCTGTGAAGAAAAAACAGATTGTTTTCTTCCCTTGAGTGATCTTTAAACACAGGTTGGACTGTATAACTAAAATGTATAATGAAATAACAACCGGCCCCATAGGACTGTATAACCAAATATTATAATGAAATAACAACCGGCCCCCATTAGACTGTATAACTAAATAGTATAATGAAAAAACAACAGGCCCCCATAGGACTGTATAACCAAATAGTATAATGAAATAACAACCGGCCCCCATGAGACTGTATAACCAAATAGTATAATGAAATAACATCCGGCCCCATAGGACTGTATAATCAAATAGTATAATGAAATAACAACCGGCCCCCATGAGACTGTATAACCAAATAGTATAATGAAATAACAACCGGCCCCATAGGACTGTATAACCAAATAGTATAATGTATAACCAAATAGTATAATGAAATAACAACCGGCCCCCATAGGACTGTATAACCAAATAGTATAATTAAAAAACAACCGGCCCCCATGAGACTGTATATACAAATAGTATAAAGAAATAACAACCGGACCCATGGGACTGTAAATCCAAATAGTATAATGAAATAACAATCGACCCCATGGGACTTTATGCAACAGTTAATAAAAGTTATATTTATACAATTGGTATATTTCATGTTTCCAACGGAGGTTTATTGAGTATAAACAACATCTTATTTACAAAATCTTCCGATGATTTGCGTCATTTGTATCTACTTAACTCTTTCCCACTTTCAGACGCATATTGATGCATTTGGCGCAGACACCATTAGAAAGTGTTATGGCAAGAGTAGCAAATCATATAAAATGCATTTTTTTATTTGTCACAATGTTTTCAATACAATTCAAAAAGTACATGTAAATTGATATAAAGCTTAGGTGTTTTCATAGTCATTTGCTGAGCAATTGTTGTATATAGGAATGCAATAAACATGTCTTCGCACTCTGGTTTGAGTGGAACAGCCTCAATCTTAATATGTAGATATTGAGTCAATACAACAATTAGGAACACTATCCTTTCCTCTAGTTTCAAAGACTCTAAACTAACGTGTGATCTAATGGGAAAACATTTTCCCCACATTCAGCCGCATTTCGAACGCATTTACAAAAGAAAACCCTCGATAACTATGTGACTATATGAGAAATTCATCATAATGAGTAATTTCTACATTTATTTAATTTATACAATATTCAACTCGAGTCAATCATAAATGTTAATTTAAGGAGAATTTACATCATGTTGCTAAGCGTTTTCAAAGTCATAGTCTGCAAATATATTGTATGTTGGAAAGAAAGAGTTGTACCAGACATAGATTAATGAAGAAACAAAACACGAGAAATATTATATGAACAAAAATGAGCAATAACTAAACAAATTATTCAGAAGCGTCAGCAGGTAGTCTTTTATTGTCAAAGACAACGTGTTCACTTCTCTGTTCTAATCTTTTCCTCATATAGACGCCTCTGCGGCAGACTATGTTTTAGAAAACATGGCGACAAATGAAGTGTTTGCTCAAAACGAGCAATTTCTCATTTTGTCACCATGTTTTCAACTCTATTAAATTATTGTATTTTCATTTAAAGGGAGTGTCCAAAACATTCGGGTATGTTTTGTTAAAGTCGTCAGATGCAGCGTTGTTGCATGTGTGAAAGGTATAACGCAAAAATTGGGTCATGTCGGCCGTGCAACCTGATTGGAATCGCCCTTGTTCGAAATCCAGTCGTACACGTTTTCAGGGGAACCGAAGATACTATTGGATCATAATTGTCATCAAACAAAAACGAAATAAATTTCTTTAGATTTAATACCTATTAAGAAAATGATGGGATACGAGTTGTATTTCATGTCGAAAGCATCATTCTTGTCACAAGAATTCTGAATTTAAAGGATTGTTGATGTTTTACGCGAGCCGCGTCGGGCGAAAGTAGGCATTGTTTCATCCTAGTCGCATCACAGTAATGTGCACCGGACAAATCTAGGAGGGAATTAGATTCGAACTGTTTTTTGTCTAAAGCACAAGTCAATGATTCTTATGGCATCTCAGCTAACAAAAAAATCTTCATTTAGGTCTGCATTGGTCGCATGAGTCTCCATTGGTTGCATTAAGTAACCGTGAGTCAGATTGAGTCACCATATGACGTATTGAGTCATTATTGTTCGTGTCGAGTCTCCATTGGTCTCAGTGGGTCCACTTTGGTCGAATTGAGTCACTGAATATCGCATTAAATCCCTATGTGCCACATATGGTCATCATTCGTCGCAAACTGTCATCATTGGTCGTATTGAGACTGCATGGGTAACATTGAATGTTCATTGGTCGTATTGAGCCTTTATTGGTCGTAAGGAATCATAATGTGTCGCATTGTATCGCACTGCGTCTCCTTTAATCGATAAAGGTCTTTGTAGGTCGTGTTGAGTATTCATTGGTCATATTTATAATCTCCTTTGGTCGCATCGAATCACCATAGCTCGCATCGAGTTCCGATTATTCGAATTCGTCCAAACTGTTCGCATGGACTCTCCATTGGTCTTAATTAGACCCCATTAGGAGTGTTGGTATACATTCATCGTATTTAGTCAACGAAAGTTGCATCGAGGATCTCCATTGGTCGTAATGAGTCTACGAAAGTTGTATCGAGGATCTACATTGGTCGTATTGAGTCTACGAAAGTTGCATCAAGGATCTCCATTGGTCGTATTGAGTCTACGAAAGTTGCATCAAGGATCTACATTGGTCGTATTGAGTCTACGAAAGTTGCATCGAGGATCTACATTGGTCGTATTGTATCTACGAAAGTTGCATCGATGATTTACATTGGTCGAATGGAATCTTCGAAAGTTGCATCGAGGATCTCCATTGGTGGTATTGAGTCTACGAAAGTTGCATCGATGATCTACATTGGTCGAATTGAATCTACGAAAGTTTCATCAAGGATCTCCATTGGTCGCATCGAGAGTCTATATTGCTCTTTGTTAGTGTCCATGTATCTCATTAGTACAACATGTTCTTCTCCCGTGGTTCATTATGTTATTGAATCATGACAATAGTGAACGGTAATCAATCGTTTAAATGACAAATGTTTGTTCAATTGATGCAATTACTGATCAAAACGTATTCTAACATGTCGATTGGAAATAAAGATTGCGCATAACTGACAGAATATGACGTGTAAAATACTCTTATAGATGGATTACATTAGATATTCATGAAGAATTATATCTTTCAACGGTACCATTGCGTGACAACCGTTTTATAACGGACTGAATTCACACCTTTTAAATTTTTTGTTTATGCCAAAAGTATAAAATGTGAGGAAAAATTAATTGTATCCCTTAGGTTCAGATAATGTCTCTCTTAATATCCATCGAAACCATATGTTGTGGGTACACAAATAGTCTTCTAATTGAGACTATTAGTTTAAGTACAAACAAAATAGGGTGAAATAGTAAAATAATGATGAAATACGTCCCTTTCCTACAGATCCTGAGGTACCTTTCAATGCATTTAGTTGTTTCGTCAGTGCCAATAAGTACTATGTAGAAAAGAAATCATGATCTGATTTGAAAGGAAATTAAATAAGATTGAGCCTGCTTCTGTTAACGTACATTTCTCGAAGGCGATGATGAATTCGTACAATCTGTTAATAATACTATTGTATCTTTTAGATCCGTTAATAATTCGTAAAACTATATCGAAAAATAAACAATGAGAACAATTGATGAGGTAATATTATCGTGTTGAAGTTTGGAATATTTTAAAATCATTATCGTTTTCAGGTAACTACTGGACACATGCTAAGAAAGTCCTCCTTTGACACAGTGCTTTCGTTTTAATTCAAAAAATCATAATTTTATTCAAAGAAATATTCTATGTTTCTGCCTAGATGTTTTCGAAGTCGTTTGTTGTTGATTTGTTGCATGTGGAATGGAATTAAAATGGGGATGGTGTGGGGAAATATTTTAAATAATAAAGAGATAACTTGAATTTAGTCAAATTCTCCATGAGGTTGAACCCTTTTCCAATCGCAGACACATTTTGCCACATCTGCAGCAGGCTACATTAAACAAAAGGAGACTCAATAAGTAATTGCTCATCATCAGCAATTAGTCCTTTTGTCACAAAGTTTTTTACTTATAATATATGCCTATGATACTTTCATTTATAGAGATCTACCATTCATTTTGATGTTGTCTGTTGCAGATTTGTTACATGATGAAACGTATTAAATGGTTATTTTTTGGAGAATTGATTAGGACTGATTAAGAAATAAGTTGTGAGTAGTAAATTATCCATTTTGTGGAATCATTTAACAACAAACAATAATCTTTGGTGCTTTTCATGTCAGAATTATCTGAAATGATGAACTATGCTCTTATCTTATAATTATATACACTGGCTGATCACTCAATTCAAGACAAACGTAATGATGCCTTTTAAGACTTTGCTGATGCTTTTGTTGTGAATTGGTCAACGTATTTCATTTTGACATATTCCCACATACAGACACAGATGGACGCATCTGCAGCAGATAACTTTCGAAATATTTGTGATAAAATTAGAAAAGGCACATTTTAGGCAAGTCTACTTTTAACACAAGGTTTCCCATTTCATTCAATAATTATTCTTCCATGACAATGCTTGTATCTGATTTAAAATACCCATTACGTATTTCTTTGTATGTAAAGTGTGTAAAACAACATGACCGAATCACTTTTTTGTGTTCATCCGCAAATGTTACAAAATGGCTGAGAACGTTTATCTGCTAAACACAAACGTCGCGATAGATGGACAAGGTAAAGGGACTAGTATCGGTAATACAAATATTGGTTGTGTGATTAGTTAACAGTTTATAAAGTATTTCATATTGGGACTATTTTTTTGAACGCGAAAACCCGATTTTCTTTTTGTGTTATCATCATTTTGTGTTATCATCATATGTGTTATCATCATCATCACGCTTAATAACAAATGTCTTGAAATCGTTTAATAAAACTTTACATGAAATGACAACTAATGTCAGATCCTATATTTAGTTTATAAATAGTTTCCCTATGTTATTGTTTTCTTGTTATTTTCCAAGTCGTCCTAGGAACAACATCTTCAAACGACACTTGTGTTTGCATGAGCTACTCTATTAAATGCCATTGCATCATTACTGTCTATTTCAAGCAAATGCAATTTGTTTCAAACCATTTCATGAAAATGATTGAGCACATTTAACAAATAGATTAATAAACGGCAGAACCGGATGAAAACATACAATTAGTTGTAAAAATATTCATATTAAAACATACCAAAGAACATATGTAATACAAAATATTTATACAAATACATATTGCTCATTTAAACCTTTAGTGTTGTATGATCCAATTTTGATTGCGAAGTATATACACTTTGATAACTGTCGTTTCAGCGCTGATAAAAAACTAATAGCACAATTGATATGTGGGTGTAGAGTTATTTAGATGAGTAATATATTATATATGTATACATGTGATTCTAGTCGCAAAGACGTGATAAAACTTTTCACTGTGTCCGAAAGAAAAATAACCCTTGCCCACATATAGAAGCTATCTGACTTGTCTGTATCTGTCCAATTTCTAAACGTTGTAAGTAGAAATTGCTCATGATGGACAATTTCTCTTTTTGACACAGGGTTTTCAACTTACCACGTATCACGTTTTGGACCAATCGAATCGGCCATTTTGAAATCAAGATCGCTATATATTATCACGACGATCTTAAAATAATTCGCTGACGTAGTTTCGGTTCCAGGCTACTCCGAATGACACATTGGTTGTCCATTCCCCCTCTAAGAATATATATTTTGGTGCTACCTATCAACAAAAGCAGTAATATGTTTGAAAAAGAAAATACTACAGAAAACTAGGTCCATATCATATCATTCTTTCGTCGAATAAGATGGATGCTATTAAGCAACGCACATATATCCAAGCAAAGTAGTGGTTAATCATCCAGGGGTCGTTGAAAAGTTTATTGTTTCCGTGATATATCTGAACTTATGTTGATAATAAGCGAAGCCCGTATAATACAAACAAATAACATATTCGTTAATACAAGTTTTAACATTTAACCAACACAAGTACTGTCCTGCAACCGTCTCCCGTGAATCATAAATAAGTCTTTGACATGGCAATGGACTATTCAATCCTACATTCAATCTGACTAAAGTACACGATCTATTAGGATACTAGGACATACTTTTAATAATATTGTTCTAAACTGATATAACATCGATTGAACATCGTTATAAATTCTTATATCATAAATGACGTCGCCGGAGTGTAATAAAGCCATTGAATAAATTGCGTATTCAACTAGTGTAATAACAATGTTACGTAACGTGACGTCATAACGTTACGTTTAGCGTTGTAAATACGTTCGCTTTATAGCGACGTTTATATGGATATAGCGCTGTAAATGATTAAATTAGTATTTATGATATAAAAAGAACATTACATTCGTGGTCATTCAATACGAAATTTATTAAACTCGTTTAATAAATGCCGTATTGAATGACCACTCATGTAATATCCTCTATGTACATAACTTAATACACAAATGTTGTTTAACGTCACGTGCACCAGATACACTATTTATAACACATTTGGGAAAGGGCTTTTGGTCTTATTTACGGATCACTCCTGTCTGGCTTCATACATTCTTGACATCAATTGAGGATTTTTTCAGACATTAACTAATTGACCATCTTTGGTATTTCCGTCTTTCTGTGTCTAACTGATCTGCGTTCACATCATTAGTCCCCTTACAGGACAATACCGTTCACTTCATAAGAGCCCGAACACACGTCGTCTTCAATATATTGTTCTCAGTAATATAAAAGCGCCTAGGTCTCATAACCCTGTATTGTTCCGGCCTTACGGACAACATTCCTCCTGACAAAATGGCTACTATACCACATAACATTATTTGGACGTACATATTTATAAGGGGTTATATTGCTGAACATTCAGTAAGTATTCGGCAAACAAGAGCGCCCCGAAGCGAACGCCAATGCTGGTCCTGTTTGTTTTTTCTAAATCGAAAAAGGGACATAACTAAACAATTATCAAATCCAGAGTTATGTGAATTTGTATAGACCTATTGTCTTATTGTACATAGGAACATGTGCACCAAGTTCCATTTGAAGATGTTTAACGTTTTTGAGTTATGAGGTAAGTTTAAAGTTGTTCGACGACGACGCAGACGCAGCAGACGACTCTGACGACGCAGGTCGACAACGCCATGGATCACAATACCTCATGTTTTGTCTTCGAAATATAGACAAGAATTATGTCAGCTATGTACTTAAGCAATTGCGTATTATATTACGCCGGTCAATTCACTTAACCATGTTGGTCCGTTGCTTCTAGCACTTGTTCCACACTTACTATTCTCTCCAGACAACTTGCTATCTTCCTAAATAGACTATTCCAGCCCGTCCAAGGAAGACTACTAACGCTAGTAAATCAACAATCGGAAAGAATTAATGCCCGGTCTGTGTTCAAATTCACGACCCCTGCATTGGTTGGTTACAATGCTATCGTTTGAAGAGACTGGTGTGTGGAATACAGTTGTCAGAGATCAAGAAGAGAAGTCGTATATTATTAAGGTGTGCTAGCTGTCTTTAATCAAGCCTTTGTCACATACAACAAATCTGCAACAGACGCTTTTGAAATTGTTTAGTCAAAATATCGAAACTCTTTATAAATGAAGGTACAATTATTAAATACAATTGATAGCAATGCGGTAATTTGAGAAATCATTCTGAGCAATTTCCCATTTTGCCACATTGTTTTTTATAAGTTTCCAGATACATATGTTTCAAAACGCGTTTGTATGTGAAAAAAGGTTAACTGAAATGCCACTTCACACGGTGTTAAAAGAATCCGCTGTGGTCGAGTGGTTAGCGTCAGGGATTTGAAATCGCGTGTTGCCACATTGTTTTCAAAAGTGTTCTGCTACAGATGTTTCAAAAGGCGTTTGCATGTGAGAAAGGGTTAATTTGAATGTCACAGGACACGATGCTAGATATCAACTAGCCATTAGAAAAAGACGAGGTTTGAATCCCGTGAAGGCACATATCGATGCGCACTTTGCATCATGTCCTAGTAATTTGTATCAGGACATTGATTTCGCAAATGCTTTATTGATTGCTTGGTGTTTTACGTGTTCAGCGATTTGTCAGCTTCCTATGTAAGTTACCAGTACTACTGGGCCATTTATCCTGAAACAAGCCAGTCAGTCGTAATGCTATTCCCGCATTTTTGATAGCTAATAGGAAAGCCATTACTTCCATGTTCAAAGTAATTTGATTGACCCGACCGTAGATTGAACCAATGACGTCCCACACCCTTGGCGTAGGCTCTATCACTACACCACCGAAGCGGGTAGATTTCACAAATGAATGACCACAATGAAACTGTTAACTGTGGTCAAGATAATATGGCCATGTGCAACGCCCATTTCCAAGCCCATTACTGGTTTGTCACCCAGGTGTCATGCTGCCTTGATTGAACTGTTGAAAATGGAATGCATCCCGATAAAACAAATGTTTAGTTTAAACTTTTTGTAATGCCAAACAAAATATTTAACATTTACAAGTATATATGGATACACTGTCAAACAAGTTCAATTTGAATTATACTCTTTTAATGTCAGCTATTACAGTAATTAGTGAAACAAAATAGAGAAAAACACATATTAAGTGTAAATAGGAAGGACAAAGAAAAAGGTGTAAAACAAAATAAAACTGTACAATTGCCTCGAAGTCGATTGATCAGCTTACATATTTTATTTCTATATCCCGGCTGCAGGCTGCGTTATTATCAAAGATATGAAAACAATTAGGACTGATCAATAGAATAAGAGGCTTCCGATTAATCATAGCGGGAAATGATGTCAATGTTGCAATACGGCAGTACGATGATGATAACGCGACCTTACGATGATGATAACGTGACAGTACGATGGTGATAACATGACAGTACGATTGTAATAACGAACGCGACAGTACATGATGAAAACGCGACAGTACGATGATGAAAACGCGACAGTACGACGAAGATAACGCGACAGTCCGTTGATGATAACGCGACAGTACGATACTACGATATTGCGATGTTAAAAACGCTACAGTACGATGGTGGAAAAAATACCGATAGTATATAGCATTATCATAATCGTACTGTCGTATTATCGCGGTTTCGTTATCGTACTGCCGAGCTATCATTATCGTACTGTAGCGTTTTTACCATCGCAATATCGTAGTACCGTACTGTCGCGTTATAATCATCGTACTGTCGCGTTTTCACCAACGTACTGTCGAGTATCGAGTTTCAGATCAATACATTGATAGGCGATGGCCCTAACGGTATTCCGTAGATTATTATAATTTAAAAGCTTGTTTTCGCCATTGATTTGGAATAAATAAATTTTAAATCAAACTTAAAATTATCTCTCTCCATCAGAAGTAGCTAATGAGAGGATGCACTGTGTGTAATTAGGATGTTCTGAGTAGGACATATTGCTTATTTCCGGGGAGTTCTTGCAATAGCACAATAAAATAAATTTCAAAATGCATTATTACATTTAACCAAACACGAAAGAGGAAGTCATTTTTCCCCTCAGAACTTTGTTAAACTAATGCAGTTCTGTAAATGTCACCAATCAATTATTACGGGTTCGTTTGATCTCAGACAAATAGATGAGTACAGAAAGACGACTTATGTCGAACTCTTCCTATCCCTAAACATAATTGGTGAAAGCTCGAGGGACCACTTGACAAACAGTGAAGAACCATCAGTCGTTTGTATTGGCTTTCCCCGAGCGCCGTGACCTGGGACAGCCTAACCATGCCACACAGGCTAACACGGACAGGCACTGTTCGCATCCTGTAGATTTTCTGTTTCAGGAATCGTTACTCTATACCGATATCCCCGTCAGACAGAATGTGTCGGCCCGGATCAGTCTGCGCGGACTGCGCAGGCTTATCTGGGTCGATTAATTACGAAGAGGTCATAATGTTGGTTTTCACACGGGACGGCTCTTATGTCTAACTCTTCCTATCCCTAAGCATGCTGGTTGTCATACTTGTTGTCAACAGCTCCTTGAAAGCTCGAGGGATTACTTGGAACACTGATAAGAGCCATCAGTCGTCTGGATTGGTTTTCCTAAAACGCCGTGACCTGTAGTTGACACAAAGGCGACAGACGTTTGCATAACATATACAAAAGAGACATGAGCCTTCACGCGAGAAAACCAACAGTGTGGTCTCTGCGTAAAATAACGACCCGGATCAGCCTTAGCGTGCCACGTAGGCTTTACCCGGACAGACACTTTTCGCATCCTGTAGATTTTACGTTTCAGGAATCAAAACTCTATACCTCTTTCCCCCTGAGACGAAATGTGTCGGCCCGAATCAGTCTACGAGGACTGCGCAGGCAGATCTGGGTCGATACATTACGCAGAGGCCATAATGTTGATTTTCTCGCTGGACGGCTCACATGGCGATTGTTTTTTTCTCCGTAATGAGCAACTTTTCCCTCATATCGCCATGTTATCAACGAGTTATAACATTATATCTACTTTAATTCATACGTGTGAAAGCTCGAGCGAAGCACGCCAATAGGTTACCCGTACGAACACATCATACGAGATCAAAATAACGATAATCCAATCTTACTGTTTTTCACATATCAAATCTCAACCCCATTTTGCCATTTTGCTTCCGGTTTACTGGAATGACATTTTTTCGTCACCTATTCATTTCGTAACCGGTAAAACCCGCAGACACGATATTCGTATTCACAAATCAAAAAATACTTAAAACTAGAGGGAGTAATTAAATAAAATTCCTTCTCGATAAAGGAATACAGATAAGGAATCTGATATGTGATCATTTGCGTGTAATTGCACTCGTTTTCTATTTTTTAAATAATATTTTCTCAACCGGAAGTAAACACATCCATACATCACTCGCGTGAATTGTTTTTGTCTGTATTTGTTCCACGATGCTATCGTCACATGGCGTGACGTCACATCGTGTGTATTGTTTTTGTCTGCATCTGTCATTTGAAGCCGAAACCGTCTTGTCAATTGTTGACCTCAAGAAAATAGCTAAACTGTCATATCTTCGACTGTCTAGTTGTATTGACTTTAAGACGTTCATCTATATATTGCAGAAAAGGTAGCAAACAAACAAAACTAGAGTCAATTTCAAATTATTTGCTTTCAATTTACATTTGTGTTTACATTCTACAGTTTAACAGTTTATGTCTATGACCTATAGTCATTGTCAAATCATGAAAGTATGACCAGAATCAGTTCACCCAGGTTTTGGGGTATACATAGTAAATGTCTTAAGCCAGATATCCTCCAACCTGATAGAGAGGAAAACAATTTCATGCCTTCAAATGATTCCATTCAAAATGTGTTTATTTATCAGACTCAAATGAGTCTATTGTTTTAAAGAAATTATGTCATATGTGGACTATCAGCAAAACACATTATTTTTCTTTCAACAGGCTGCATTTCTAGTAGATTTTTTTTTAACCAAACCTTGTTTATTGATCAAACTCAAATGTGTCCATTGATTTAAAGAAACGATGTCATATGTGGACTATCAGTAAAACACATTACTTTTCTTTCAACAGGCTGAATTTCTAGTAGTTTCATCTTTTTTTTTATCCAAAATTTGTTTATTGATCAGACAAACTTGGTACTAAGAATTTCAACATTATTTTCACTAGGTTATTTTAAATACTTTGCATGTATGTATTCAAACCCCATTTACAAAAGCTCCAACATCTATTGACAGCATTATTTACATACTTGGGAGCACAACAACCAATGATGTCATAGAACTTTTCGAATTGAAGAGCAAATGCAAAATAAAAAGCATTTTACGGTCACCGATTTAGGTCCGTCTATGAAACAGGGCAATGTACACTTTATAACTACATAAAACTTAATAAATAAGGTAAAAACAAACTGAACATTGAAATATGCAGATAAAGAGGGTCAATCTCTTTTTAAATTCAACAAACACTCAAAATACTTTTTATTCAAATAAATATGTATAAACATTTTGGTTGAAAAATAAAGAAAACTTCGTCTATTTTTCAACAGAGAAGGCTATACAATATTATATAAACTTAAAGGCAGTTCATAATTAATTTCAGTTATAAGTCACCCAGTGACCTCACATAAGTTTTCTGTCATCTGATATGACTGAAATGTATCTGTTTTCTGTTTTCTATGTAATTTTTTTGTGAATTCCATTTTTCTGTGTGAAATTGTCTTATCTATACAATTAAAATGGTGAAATTCAAACTGGTAACATTCATTGTAACACAAAAATTCTTATACTTTACTGGTAATACAATTACACATATTTGTATGAACTGCTGCTCAAAGTAAAAACCTATACTTTAGTTTAATGGTAAAACACCTGGTCTAACAAGAGTTCTGAGTTCAAATCTCAGCAGGTACATGTTTAGAATTGAAAGATGCAACAAAACTTAACAATTTATACATGAAACAATTATGTTGTGTGGAGTTGTCTTAATTAAACACTTATTACGTTTTGATCTAGGCTTCTAGTGAAATTATTTTATTCCCTGTACCCTTTTCAAAAAAAGCTTTTATAATTGAGCAATAACAATTAAAAAAAGGAACAGTTATCAACATTGAGAATCTGTGCATGTTGCAGGTCTGATCAGATCTTTCACTATCCATTTGTTTTCAAACGACACATATGATAAACATGTACATGTATACACAATCAGGCATTGACACTAAGTCTGGTACTTATTAACAAATAACCTGAATCTATTTCATTTTTTACAAATTAAAAACCAGAAAGTGTTCAAAGTGAAAAAATTGTTGAATAGGAACATATGGTTCATTTTGGATATGCTCATTTTGGGTTAATTACACCATTCCGACAATGTATTCAGATTAGTCACAGACATCAAGTAATTTACATCAGGCAAGGGGCTAAACTTTACCCTTTTCAACATACATCATTATAAATGGTACTTTTGAAAATATTTTCTACGGAAGCGTCCTAGTGCCAAATCAAAATGTTCTATACAAAAGAATAACTCCTACGTAGGAGATAAAAAAAGCCTAATTAGGACTTTATAACTCCTACGTAGGAGATAAAAAAGCCTAATTAGGACTCTGTAACTCCTAATTAGGCTTTTTATCTCCTACGTAGGAGTTACAAAGTCCTACGTAGACTTTTTTATCTCCTACGTAGGACTTCATAACTCCTACGTAGGATATAAAAAGCCTAATTAGGAGTTATAAAGTCCTACGTAGGAGTTACAAAGTCCTAATTAGGCTGCTTTTTTATCTCCTACGTAGGAGTTATAAAATCCTAATTAGGCTTTTTTATCTCCTACGTAGGACTTTATAACTCCTACGTAGGAGATAACAAAGCCTAATTAGGAGTTATAAAGTCCTACGTAGGAGTTACAAAGTCCTAATTAGGCTTTTTTATCTCCTACGTAGGACTTTATAACTCCTACGTAGGAGATAAAAAAAGCCTAATTAGGAGTTATAAAGTCCTACGTAGGAGTTACAAAGTCCTAATTAGGCTTTTTTTGATCTCCTACGTAGGAGTTATAAAGTCCTAATTAGGCTTTTTTATCTCCTACGTAGGAGTTACAAAGTCCTAATTAGGCTCTTTTATCTCCTACGTAGGAGTTATTCTTTTTTATAGAACATAATGATTTGGCACCAGGACGCTTCCGTATCAATAACACCATTCCGACAATGTATTCAGAGTAGTCACAGACATCAAGTAATTTACATCAGGCAAGGGGCTAAACTTTACCCTTTTCAACATACATCATTATAAATGGTACTTTTGAAAATATTTTTCTTAAAAATAACAGTTTTCTCAGTCTGTATGCATAGTGTTCTCATCTTAAAATGTCTCGATTATACATTCAGTCAGATAATGCAAAGGTAGCCATCTGCCTTGGAAGATTGTTGTGTGGAGTTTTGTGGTATTCTAGAAATCCAGGGGAAAATGTAAGGTGAACTGAAGTACCATTTAAAACAATGTTAAACTCAAGTCATTCACTCAACCATGGTAAGAGTGAGTTGCCAATTATATGTATTAATAGTTTACAAATAACTGGCATTTGTAAACATAAGTCAAAACATTCTTCAATGCCTTCTAGTGTTGTTTTCCATCAACATCCTTGGAAATCTTACAGTCAATCTGTTACAATCCTGACCTAATAACAAATAAAAAAGATATGTACAAATTAAACTTAAATGCAATGAATTTTTTTTTTCAATATGTTTTACACATTCTGTTTTGTAACTTTCTACAATTTGCCTATGAATTTGTTTCTTGTTGGGGGACTGACACTGCTTAATTAATTGTTCTTGTTTTAACACGAACTAGGCTTTGCCTATTAACATATTAGAGATTTCTTTAATTTCTTTTAAGTGGTTTCAATGTCGGCTGCTGTAAGTTTGATGCATGATAGAAAGGGTTTACACTGTACAGTTCTTTGAAAGCTTAAAATGTTATGTTTTAAACAGTTTTGATTCTTTGTTTGTTTTTATTTATCCTCTCCGTGCAGATTAACTATGTTTTGTCCCCTGAGATCAATGTATTCTTACTCGTACCCGAGGTACTTTGATGCGCATTGTATGTTAACTATCCCTTGCAATGTCTCATGCTGCATGTATTCGTTGTTCCAACGTTTATGTTGTTTAATCAGCATCAAGTACCATGATCGTAAGTGATTTCATTTGTATACTGCACTTTTAAGTTCATACTAATGGTATATATATTGCTAGTAAAGTGATAGCCTGCAGTAATGTTTTTATCGGTGTTTTTCGTTTACGCGCTTTGGTTTTAGAGACGTTTGTACTCAAATAGGTTCGGACCTATGATAGTTTCATACATGTAGTGCAGACATGATACGTGTACACTGTTTATACTTGAATGTACAACTGTCATGGGTCTTCAGACTCACACATATACTTTCTTTCTTTGACTCTTTACTTATTATTTCCTTTTTCTCTATATGTTCAGTCTTACCACATCATCTCACATTAAATAACTGAATTCAGCAACTAAAAGGGTTAAACTTTTTTATTTAAATCGGCGACAGCATAAACTTTTTGGCGAGCATTTTATGTATCATATATACTTCGAATTTGACGATGGATAATGTTCATTAATATGTGAGATAGAATTTTCACATGATAAAATCATTTATCTTGAAATTATAGCATGGTTCTCATTTGATTTAGAATATTACTTAAAATTCCGCTTGAAAACTAAATTGACAACACCTGTGATTATTTGTTATGTATCATTGGGCTTACTCAACTTTCAGTAGCATTTAGTTTATAGCTTCCCGATATATCACAGATCCATATATATATAAATGCAGACTAGCTAGAACTCGCCAACGGACACTCCATCATGGCGACCAGAACTTTATTTCAGCGGAGGAACTGGTACGGAAGGTCGAAGGTTCGATCCTCGGCCGGGTCATACAAAATACTTGAGAAATGGTAGGAATGTTATTCCCTCCTTAGAGCTCAGGATTGTAGGGTCAGCATTATGACTGACTGGCTGGTAACATGATAAAATGTCGAGTAGTACTGGTAACTTACTCAGGAAAGGCTCACTCAAAATAGTTTTGAATTATAACCTTTTTATTTGTTCATATTTCATACACACATTAAAGCGACTGAACTCCAGATACCCAACTGTCTAAACAAAATAAAATTTCCAATTTTAAGAAAATAAGTGTTATTTTTGTATTTGGGGCATTAAAATATGATAACTGACATATATCATACCCCTATAATCGGTGAGATTTTCTTGTTTTCGATACTTTTTCCATCGCAAATTCTACCCTGTCAGTAACGGGGTAAGTATTTTTAAATAGGAAACCCCTTCATCGGGACAATTTAAAACGACTCAAGTTAACTTTATTGATAAAACTCGATACATTTTCTACCCTTGTTTTACTTGGATAACATAAAGAATAACATTTAGGGCGAATTCGATTTTTTTTTTGATTTTTTTTTCCATGCCATCTGGATTTCAGTCGCTTTAAGCTAAAAAGAATTAAAGTAGCAACTGCATGAAGATGTTTCTAGAATGTGTTTCTATTCGATTTTCGAAAGTAACATATGAAAGCGCTGCTAAACCTAGTTAAGTCCATTCTTGAAGTATTTGTGAATTTCTTAATCCCTTTCTTTCTTGCAACACATATGCAGCGGATGACTTTGGAAATGAATGCAAATCATAGAAATGCTTTATAGATGAAATATCAATTATTGAATCAAGTTAAAAAGGAGAAATTGCTCATGATGAGTCCTTTTTTCTTTTGCCACAATGTTTTTAAAAGTAGTCTACTGCAGAAGCATCAGAGAGTCTTATGTTGGAAAGCGTGGTTACTGACGTATAAAAGATTAATGAACCAAACGCTTGTAATTGATAGTTGTAATAGATACAAATTGGACAGACATGACTTGTCAATCAAACGGGAAACTATTCCACCGTAATTAGATTACATGTGGGCCGTTTTTACGTAAGCCAACCAAGGGCATTGTCGATCGATGTAGACAGGAATAGAGCCAGCCAACTTGCATATTCGCGCACAGATAAATTGCTAACAAGCCATGGATGATCCCTGATCAGGTTGATTTTGATCCAAGTTGTGCGCTACTCATCTATTGATAACATGCAAATAACATTATATCAGATAACCTCGGTAGAGTAGAGTAAGAGCGTCCGCCTCGGGTGTGAGACTTGCTGGTTTCAGGATATATGGACAAGTAATTCTGGTAACTTACACACAAAAAAAAAGATTGTCAGAAATCAAATTTGTTAGTCTGTATTATATTTACGTCGACTGCGAAACAAACGATCTCACTCGATGTCTGATTCTTTGAGACTTAACCAGCACTCGCACCCTTTGTTTGAAAAATATTCTCTACCGCCGCATTTCTTTCTTCCACAGAGACAGAGTTAATGACACCAAATGAATCAATTCAACATGATGAAGAGTTAATGACACAACATGAATGAAATCAACAGGATAGAGAGTTAATGACACCAGATGAATACATTCAACAGGATGATGCAGCTTGTAACTGACACGAAATTGACATCCTTGCCCTGTCAATCACGAGTGAAAATGATGTCTCCTGAATTGCTTTCTGTAAATTACAATCTGACCGAATATCCATGGTGACCGTGATACCTGGTGGGTTGGTATTTTAATTGGAATTACCATCATAACTTCTATAAATATGTTGTTCAATACGGTATAGTGTTGCACGCCGCTTTAAACACATTTACAGTTATATCTCAATATCACAGCGCTTCCTTACTGCATGTCCGTTTATCTTAACACCAGTCAGTCAGTCGTAATGCCAACACACAATCTGGAGAGTCTAGGGGGAAAGCAATTACCATGTTCTTTAAAGTATCTTGTATATATCCCGACCAGGAATCGAACCCTCGATCTCCAGCAGAAAGGGAAAGTGAGACATTGCTATTTTTTAGAACATTTTCCATCGTCTTCCTCTTCAATGTATTCAGTTCCTTTAAGCCTATATTTTCCTACATGTTTCCAAAATCAGAATATTCTAAGGATATCATACATCATAAATTGAATTTGTCCTCATTAGCTTCAATTACCTCAGCTGAGCGTTCACACTTTTGACCGGTGTTCGGATAAATCAAGGGAGGGGCTGCTTGCTTCTTTTTCACTCATATTTAAATGTTATCTTATCATGCATATGTGCACTGTATGGGTTTCTTTTCTACTAACACAATATATGTTTTTTAAATGTTGCGCTCTATATTAAAAAAAAAAGATTTCATGGTTAGTTTCAATAATATTAAAATGGATCCATCCAGATGCCATAGCTACAAAAAAAGCTCAGTGCCTTCTGCTCAAGCTTAGGTCCAATACAAATGTAAAACAAACACCACTTCTTAACAAATAGTGATAATCAGAAAGGTAACTATTTATGTCTACTTAGTCATTTAATTAAATATATTCCACAAATTATGTTTAACAATGTATTTGGGAAACAAAAAATAGAGAAATATGCTTTTAAGTATTTAAGTATTACTAAGCGCTAGGTAAGGCTGGTGTAATTGGACAATTTTTATATATTTAACATGAATAGAATTATAAAGCATAAGTTTTTGGGAAAAATTAATAAAATATTATTTAAATTTTAAAAACCAATCCAACCAGCAATGTACATTTTTTGACACGTAAGAAGCTTGCAATCCCGGTTTTGTCATATTTATTTAGTAAACAAGAGTTTCTGCAAGATGCAGCAATTGGCGTGGGAATCAGCATTTTATGGCTCAAGATATACTGTTTGATTCGAAAAACCCGAAACCTGCTTTTAAATATATGATTTAAATACGTAAAATGAAAACAAAAATACATTTTCCCAATTTGTTGACCTCGATCTCCCAAAATTATTGTAAACATTTCTCTGCGCAAGCGCGTCCTTTTCCCCCATTAATATATTCTTAAAATCGCAAAGTTTAGCACAATAACTTCGCATTCATGAAAATATTCCCATTTTCCTAATTTAACGGGAACGGGGTATATGTATATGTATATGTATACATATCACTTCTACAGCCTTGCTGTGGAAGCCGGCATTTATAGCGATGATGGTAGAGTGGTTGACCTTTATGTAAAGTTGAGCAACGTTCATCGTGGTTAGTGCCTGGATGGTTGACCCGCGATGGCTTAACGCCGGTACAAGTTACAAATGGTGCCAGCGGTGCGTGTTACCAAAAAACTATTGTTTTAATCTACATTTTAATCATAAAAGAATTACTCGCATATACATAGACTGGTTCATTGATCTTAATATTATATTGCAAACTCGAACGAGAACCAGTCTAGTGGCGGACTGCTACGGAAATATCTGAAATAAGAGCTGATGGTAAAATACGGCGCAGGCGCGATCAAGACGATTATCACGGTGCATGCGCAAGCCCACTGCACCAGTGATAGTTTTTTCACAATCAATATATGCACTGGTGCTGATGCATCCGTGAAATAAGGACTGAACTTGATAGGGTCAGATTGGGGTTTTCCGGAAACAATCTTAATAGCCTCTCGGAAGCATCCGTCTAATTTCGGTATTCACTCAATATGAACGCATTTTAAGTAACAAATAACCGACTGTATATTGAGTGTAGATCCATCCGGTAGAGATAGTGTAAGAAACCTCCATTCCCGGTTTTGTCATACTTATATAGTAAATAAGGGCCGAGCTTAATACCGTTCTCCGAATAACGGTTTGTAGAAAGATGGGGTCTAAGGGAGTCAACTATAATAGCTCTTCCGAAGCATTCGTCTATGTTCGGTAGTCACTCAACAGGAGCGCGATATTGTTTTAACATCGGTGTTAGAGCGTCCGACTCGGGTGCGTGAGGTAGTCGGTTGGATCCCCAGACGGGTCCTATGAAATACTTTAAAAATTGTAGAAATCGCTGCCCTCCCTTGCGCTAAGGTTTCGGTGTTAGCATAACGAATGACTGACTGGTGTCAGGATAAATTGACCTGTAGCACTAGTGACTTGCCCAGGAGATGCTGTGATATAACTGAAAAAGCGTTGAAAGCGACGTAAAACATTATAAATCAGTTAATCAATCAACGCGTTATTACGAGTAAAAACGTTAATTCGATCAATTTCTTTCGCATTATCATTTTACATTGGTTGTGCAACCCGTTACAGCTGATCAATTACGCTAATGTTAGTTTTGTTCATGGAGCTCGACTTTACAATCAAGTCTGCAGCAGACGACTTTGAAAATATAGTGACAAAAACCTGAAAAATCTCCATAAAAGGTAGCTTAAGTGTTAAAAAAAGTTTATAACATTGTGCCCAACGGAGAAATTTGCTCGTTTTGAGCAATTTCTCCTTTTGTCACAATGTTTTCAAAATGTTGTCTGCTACACAGGCTATATGTGGGAAATGGTTAATGTAATTACTTTGAACCACGTGAACGGAACTTGTTCCGTTCCTGTCACAGCATCATCCAACTGGTATTATTGCAGTTTATGCCGTTTTTAACAGTATTGCATGCCATACTCAAAGACCATTGATGCATTACCTTATAGTCTGGCTTTCAATAAGCGATGAACATTCATTCGCAATGATATAATTAAGAATTGACTTGCGTCTCTTGCATTTTCGCTCTTCAGTTAATTGATACTGGTTGTTTACCGACCAGACACCATGCTGTTATAGTTAAAACAATCTTTTGAATATTTATATAGATTTCAAAAAGAGAATATTGACTGATTAATTATTATGTTATTATGATTCAACGACGTTTATAACATCTTTTTTTCTTTCGTGTGATAGTACGGTTAACCAATCCGTGTGTTACCTGGCTTGCCCACGCCAGTACTGGACACAACAGTATTACTAATCAAAAGGCTGCTGTTACATGAAGACTGTTAGATAAATAGTGAAGAGAAGTCACAAGCTTAGTCTCGATTATACTAAGACATAGATTGCCTCTACGGTGTAGAGGTAGAGCGTCCGCCTCGGTTGCGGGAGGTCGCGTCTTCGATGCCGGCCGGGTCATACCAAAACCTTAAAAATGGTAGTAATGAGTGTCCTTCTATACGGTCAGGGCTGCGGGTTTAACATCACGACTGACTGGCTGGTGGTAGGTTTAACAGACCAGAAGTACTGGTAACCTGCCAAGGAAATGCAGTGATATAACTGAAAAATTGTTGAAAGCGGTGTTTAACACAAAGCAATCACTCAATCAATCAATCAATCGATCAACCAATCAATCAATCAATCAATTAATCAATAAGACGTGAAAAGTCATTCGCAAGGAATTTACTAAGAACTTAATAGTGTCTCTTGCATGGTTAGCTTGTTTTTCTCTTTTGTTTTGGTTAGATAAAGAAACTGGTAAATCATCTAAATTATAATAGCCTGTCCCAGTCAACACTACATAATGCGTCGTACTGTTACATTATGGCTAGATTGAAGGCTCTATCGAATAATTGGGTTTGTGTTCTGGCAGTTGCTGAACATTGCAAGCTTTAAACCTTTACACGCATTTAAACCTTTCTCACATACAGACGCTTTCTCACACCTCTGTATAAGACGACTTTTAGAAACAGTGTGGCAAAAGGAAAAATTGCTCATAATACAAAACCAGTGCAACACCGAAGTGAATGCGTATCGTCGCCTTATTTTACAATCGAGTATTAACATATCTCGGTCGTGAAAAAAACAAAGCTATTATAGCGATACGTTCAGTTTTCCATTATCTTTATTTCCTGTTAAACAACGAGAAGTGTACCGAACGACGGATATCGATTTAAACTAGGTTCCAACAAATCTGTCTTAAATAGGGAAGAAAGTGTGCAACCATATGTTAAGCATTCTGCAAATGTTTTTCTGAAATAGGCAATACAATAGGCAATAATGTGTAAAGTATTCAACAAATGTGTCTAAAATTGACTAGAATCTGTACGATATTCCATAAATTGGTCTTAAATTGACCAACAAAATGTGCAACCATATGTTAAGCATTCTGCAAATGTGTATCTCAAATAGGCAATAAGGTACATGTAGACAAGAATATTATATTCTACAACTCTGTCTAAAATAGTTATGAAAACAGACGAAGATACGAAAGGTTTTCCAAAATGTTGTCTAAAATATCTATTTTCAGTATCAGAACAGATCAAAATACAAAAAATGATCAAATAAATCAGTTACAGTGGATTCTATAGAAATTGCGCTGTATTGCAATTGAGTGTCACATATTCAATTACAGTATTGTGAAAGTATACAATTATATCTAGGCAGACACCTTTTCAGGAACAACCTGGCTTGGCCCGCGGATGTATTTTGATCCCTTTGATATATAAGGGCTGGTAATCAGTAACAATTATACGTATATATATATATAGATCAAATTGAACACACTCTATATAATCCAATATTTCGGCCAGAGGCCTTCTTCAGGTTATATTTAACAAACATCACACATACTATGTTGCCTCCATCTTGAAAGTATTGAACATGAAAGCTAACATGATTATCTGTCCAGGTATTCATTCAATCACATCGCAAAGTACAGTGCACACCCAAAATGTCTACGTTGGCACTTTTTACAGCACATCTTCTTTCCCGACAGTGTTTTCAGGTGTATGTTTGTATTACTGTTTTAATAACTAATCGCTACCTAGCGATGGGGTCATTAGTCATCCGAATAAGGGAAAGGTTTCCGTCCATTAAAAGTATGATACTAAATCGGTAATAAGCGACATTTCAGCGGCATTTCTAGAACAGACGTCTTTTTCAATTAATTATGGTATATCCCATAGACTTGGATATCGAGGAAATATTTGTGGTGTGCGGTGCGAAGTATTTGCACTTATTAATTAACTTCAAATCGTGAAGCATATATTTAACGCTGTTACCCTTCCAACTTGCAGACGAATTTTGACACATATGTAGCAGAAGACTTTTGCGCAATTTAACTTTTTGTCACAATATTTCAACTCTTTTCACCAATGGTACGTTCATTTACACATCTGTTTTTATTTGTATTCTTAGTCGTTTGCTGCTGATTTGTTGTATGTGGGAAAGTGTTAAGGTAGGATACTAAGTATTTATAACAGCCTCGGTGGTTTAGTGGTAGAGCTTACGCGCATTGGCTGTGGGAGGTCGCGGGTTCGATCCCCGGTCGGATCTTACGAAAGACTTAAAACATGGTTGTAATGGCTGCCCTCCTTTGTGCTCAGGGTTTTGAGGTTAGCATTACGATTAACTATCTGGTGTCTGGATAAATGGACCAACGTGACTGGTAACTTACCCAGGAAAACGCCGTACTATAATTGAAAAGTTGTTGAACACGGCGTAAAGCACCAAAACGATCAACATTAAATTTCAGTTACATTTCTATAGCAGTCGTCATTATCTAATATTCACGTCATATTCGAAAGCCTTAACTTTGTCATATTTATATTGATTGATTTTTTGCAATAATCAAAAGTTAACTGCATTAAATGAAAGTTATGTGCAGTCCATACATCGCTTACTCGCGCATAAGTTAAATTACAGAGGTATTTCTTGAACAGGCGTCTTCATAGAATAATCACGTTGCATTCAAAAGACTCGATTCAGCTGTCGTCGTAAGTATAAAACAAATAAGAGTGGTAATTATGGCGGCTAATGGTAAGGTTTCTCGTGTCGTATTCTGTTGGAGCCATTTCCAATATACAACAAATCTGCAGCCGACATTTTTTAAAAACCTCCTGGCAAAGGTACTGAAAAACTGAGTAAATGTAAAGTGTAATTTCTGAAAAGAGTTGAAAACATCGTGACAAAAGGTGAATCATTACTCGTCTTAAAAAAAGGGAGGACAAAGGCCGATAGGATTATGTAGAGAAGCCATTCTATCTAGATATACTAATGACATTAATTCTGCCTATTTCGCATTTTTCTTTTTTTTAAACCACTGTACTCGTCTAAAGATATATACATGATGTGAAATTATTGCGATTTTGCATTGATTTAAACAGTAAAAGTAACATTTCACGCATTAATTCATTCCCACCTGAAGACGCAGACGCTGCTGAAGTGACAAAGCTTGTGGCAAAAAAAGATATTGCAATAAAGTATTCAACTCTTTTACAGTCATACTTTTATATAAAGGAATTTCCAAATATCCACTTGATCGAAACTATTCAAATGTCTAAGTACTGGTCTGTCGATCTCCATAATCCAAATATTTGTGTTCGTATGTAAAGAAATTCATAATTAAAAGACAAACATAGCAATAAATTGCACACTGCACAATTTATCGTCTAAAATCAGTATCTCCAACCCATGTATTGTTCTTCCTGTAGCTGACAATAAATAAACACAATTTCTCTCAATGTCTGGCTTGTTTTCTAAAAGCAGCACGCCCCCTTTCCTATTTATTTATTGTTTCTTTCTGTAGATGACAATAAATAAGGAAAGTTCCTCACAACGTCTAGTTTTAAAGGCGCCGGATCAATTAGGTCCAATGTTTTTGTGTAATGCAATATATTAGATAACTGCACCAGAGTAACTAATTGCATCTCTGCATTCTATTTTTCGACATATCCGATTAAGTATTTAAGTATGAAAGTAGACGAACGTAAATTCCGTTTGATATAGTATACTTTGGATTCAAGACAAGAGAAAAACAACACTTTTATGGAAAGAAGACTGTATATATTCCTCTGAAACTTAAATCTGTTGTTGGCATTCAATTAATTCCTACATTATTTGAAGTTAAATTCATGTTTAAATTCAATTAGATTTTGACTGAGTCTTTTGACATGGTAGAAGGAAAGATTGTATTCCGTTTTTTAATTAGCAAATCACTAAAAAAAATGGGGTTTGTTTGGTTTGTCAAAACGTCCTAAAAAGGATTTTCTTTTTATCTATAAAGCAACTGATCGAAATGCAGCTATCACACTATTCGCCCTGAACACTGATATCAAGTATGGAGGGATTGGCCGAGTCATTAGCATACCAATGCATGTTACTAAAAGGTTATTCTTACTAAAGACATATCCCCAAGCACATGTTCGTATAAGATATAGATACAAAACCAGATGCATGGTATAAACATTTCCTCGCATTAAGACACGTTGTGAAGCCTCTGCAGAAGATGACTTTTGGAAACAATGGTGTGAGTGATTTCTTTTTTTGTCATGATGATTTAAACTTTAGCCAATAATTATACTTTCATTCCTCTATGAAACAATATCTTCAAACGTAAACAGGCTACAAAGGCGTCAAAGATTCCATATATACGTATATATGATTATGTGTTAGATCATGATGTGTATTTGTTTGTTTATACTATTGTCACTCTCTGTTCACTTATTATATGTCACTGTAGATTGTATTATGGGCCGGTGGCCTAGATACAAGAAATAAAGATGTCTAATTGACATATACATTGTATTTCACACGTTCGATGATGCATGGGCCAATTTATGCAAGCATGAAGACGACTTCTGGAAACAGTTGTGTGAGTAATTCCTTATTTTGTCATAATTATTTCAACTTTAACCAATAATAATACTTTCGTTTGGATATATTTCACGTTTTTGTCCAGATGATTTCAATGTCGTCTGTTGCATATGTATTGTGTGTGGTAAAGGTACAACTGCATATGCCATTTTAATATAAACTCCTGTTGGAACTTTACGACGAACAAATTGCATTGATGGTGGTTTATGAAATTAGACATAACGTGCAAGACTAAACCTGCTAAACAATAACATCTGAAAAGCATCTGCAGGCGATATCAATTATAAGATACACTTGCCAGAATGGATATCCACAGATAATTATTTATGTTCATGATGTAATCTTCCTGTGCATTCCAGGGAACAATGCTCTCACTTGTAACTGTTTTATTTCATCTAATTATCCTGGCAATAATAACACTTTTCACCTTGGTAAGTGTTACTTCAGGTTATAAAGGGTCGGGAATAAAGAACATACATCTATTGTTTTCAATAGTAAAAGAAAAACGACGTTGAATGTTAAGTTCATGTGTTATTCCACTGCGAATAATTTGATGAAATAAGATAATTTCTATTCAATTGGTATGCAAGCGAAACCATCATTTCTGACTTTTATACATTGCTTTAAGACGACTTACCTGAGGAAATAAAGAAAATATATATATGTTAATTGAACAATTGAAAAGGACATCATTCTCAGCCTTGAACTATTTGTTAAATCAAATGCTTGGTACAATATTGACTAAATACACACATTTTAAAATATGTTTCATTGTCATTGTCATCTGCTGTTTTCATGCTAGACATTAACTCGTGTCAATCCCGAATTTCACAAAGTCGATTAAAATTATACCACATCATTCTTCGTCCAACTGGAAATTTGGTCGAATTTAATGTCTAAGTGGCAAACAATGCCGATTTCTCCAGAGACATCTATAATGTCACGTCTCAGCATTGTTTGCAAAAGCCTGTATTGTCTTACATTTGGCAGCAAAAGGGTTAACTTGTTGGTTACGTTCTGCGTCTCGACCTTTTTTTTTTATTACGATATACCATACCAATCCATACTTATTGATCTACCACCAAATGGTAAAAAAATCAGATGTTTAGCGTTGTAAGTTCACTCTGGTCAGTATAGTATAAAACATGAATATCACAAAGTTGACAAACATGGATTGACTACCTGCCAGGATGGAATTAATCATATCAATAAACCTTTTCCCACACTTACAAATCTGCAGCAGACGACTAAGAAAACCTATTGGCATAAACCTGAATAATTTCCATAAATAAGGGTTTAATTATTAAATAGAGCTGAACATATTATGGCAAATGGAGAAATTGCTTATTATGAGCAATTTCTTCTTTTGTCGAAATGATTTTAATAGTCGTCTGCTGCAGATGCGTCATAATACGTCTAAAAGTTAGAAAGCAGGGGGGGGGGGGGGGGGGGGTAAAACCGTCCATTGAAGATATAATTGCTTTCCTTCTCGTTGTTTGGTTATTACAGTTCTCCAGACACTTGAAGTGTGCATGTAAGATCATATTGAGGACAGGACTGATCTGAATCTTTGAGGGTTGCATAGCCCCCACCCGACGTGTAGAGTGACCCGTGTATTTGTTAAAGTGATTTGTCGTGTTTGTGTTTAAATACAGAGCTATTTCTGCTTTATCTCTGTCTTTTATGTCGTTGACATTTTCTCTCTTGGACATATCCATGTCCGTTAAACCTTTCTCACATATCACAAATGCAGCATACTACTTTGAAAGCGTATAGGCTAGAACATGTAAAACCTCTTTATGAATAAAAGTATAGCTATTAAATATAGTTGAAAACATTGTGGTAAAATAAGTAATTAATCAAAACAATTTTGATAGACGTACGCTGCATATGCGTCAACATGTGGATAAGAGTAAAATATTACTCAAGCGATCATGACTTCACTGCATACGTAGCTTTGGCTTCTAGGATGTTTAAGATGCAAATAGCATATCTTTCTACATTTTCTCGATCCCCAATTGAAATAAATTATTATATATTTGAAAGGTGACAACTGTGTATTGCAATAGTGTAAACGACCTACAGCAATTCTGCCTTGACATATTACACAGTTCCCTTTATGTCAGGTCACGGTGTTAGGATTTTGCGATACGAGTACTGGATAAAATGTTGTCTGCTATAAACCGCCGGTATTACTAAAATATTCGTAGTTTCATATTCGGCTTTCGTATGCCGTGACGCATCAAAGGTATGCAATATTGACTGTCGGTTGATGCCGATAGCGTCATTTTAAGACTTCCATATGATTTAATTGGTAATAACACCCCTTCAGCGTCTAATGGCGATACACATAATAGTATAGTTTAAGCGTTTCCTAATTGCTAACGCACTTCTTTGTGAAATTCAGTCATGCCTGTTTGACACTAATGCGAAAGACCAAGATCTTGACAAGACTATGTGGGAACACAGACTGATCGGGGACTTATTTGGACGAAAAGGTAAAAGTGTGTGCTTTTCCTTTGTGTGTTTTTCGTTCCCCTTCCATTACCAAGTTAATATCTGACCAGTCCTTTCTTTGACCATCTATCAATCGGTTCAGAATGAACACTGTCTGGGATAGACGGACATGTCATCGTCAAGACCCAGACCGGACTGGATGGAGACGTATACGGATCTGGGACATATTTTGACGCAGAGCTTAAATGGTCTGGTTTTTCTTGGTGAGTTTTTCATTCAGTAACGATGTTAATATCTAACCAGTTATTACCTTGATCATCTTTTAGACGGAAAAGAATAACTCTAGTCGGAATTGACGGAAATGACACTGCCAAAGGTTAAAACGCGAAGTGGACGCTCTGATTGTTAGTTTTTCAATATTTGACCAGTAATTTCCTTGACCCGTTTTCAATCAGTACAAAATGACCACTTACTGACACTGACGGAAATATCATCGCGTACACATTAATGTCAATATATGTTTTGAACGCTCTGGGTGTTGAGTTTTGCGTGATGTGGCTCTTGACTTTAAAATGTCAATATCTAACCAGTCATTAATTTGACCACTTATATATCGGGACAAAATGACGACAGTCTACAATCGCATTTATGACAAGGTCAAGAGAAATCGTACATTTCTTAAATGTACAAAAACGGATAATGTTTACAACTGATGACCTTTCCGACATTGAAATTCCATTATCCCTAACTGGTCATTTATTTTCTTAGTTATGGGTCTATATGTTAGTCGGTTTTCATTTGATCATTGTATTGTATGTCTTGCACTTATCTCCTAAACTTGCCGTCTCGCTGGTGTAGTTGTAGAATGTCCGCTTCAGGTACGGGAGGTCGCGGGTTCAATCCCCGGCTAGTCATACCAAAGACTTTAAAAATAACAGTAGTTACTACGCTCCTTGGTGATCATAATTGTTGGGTTAGTATTATGACTGATTCGCTGGTGTCAGAAGAAATGGACCAGTAGATAAAACTGAACTAATGTTGAAAGCAGCTTAAAATCTCCAAATTTAAGAAACTTAAGAAACTTCTTTTTAGCCTTCCCACATAAGGACGGTAGTGTATATTAGTAGAGTTTGCAACTCGGTAGTGTATATTAGTAGAGTTTGCACCTCGGTAGTGTATATTAGTAGAGTTTGTGCCTCGGTAGTGTATATTAGTAGAGTTTGCGCCTCGGTAGTGTATATTAGTAGAGTTTGCGCCTCGGTAGTGTATATTAGTAGAGTTTGCGCCTCGGTAGTGTATATTAGTAGAGTTTGTGTCTCGGTAGCGGAAGATCGCGGGTTTGGTCCACGGCAGGGTCACACCAAATGCAATGATAATGGTAGCAATAACCTCTCTCCTGGACGTTCAGGATTGTTGTGATGGTATTGCGACTGACTTGCTGGCGTCAGGATAAATGGACCAAAATAATATGTACATTTAAATTTAACACAAAAACGCCGTGATATAGATACATTTTGAAAACAGCGCAAAATACCACGCAATCAAACAAAACGAACTCTATCTCCAGCTTTCACTGATATATTATCACGTGAAACATACTTTCAATCTAACACTCTTGGTTGTTTATAAATATGTTGCTATTGTAAAACTGCAACGAGGCTCTCTCTCTCGTCCAAGGAATGTAAACAAGTTTGATTGAATGAACACTTTCTGTGTGTGGTGTTAGTCTAGTAAAACCTGACATCCAAGTCATCATTGATTGAGTGGCCGCCAAAGTGAACCCAATGTACAGCACCTCTCGGATCGTGTGGGTTACAATCAAGATAGAGTTTAACACAAGATCATTTCTCATCGCTGATCCAATTATTCGATCGGCTGTAATACTAAATGTGACGACATTCGTAAACAACCGTCTTTGGAAAGTACAAACGCAATGTTTCCAAAGATTTACATGAACGGATTTCACATTCAAACAATATCAAAATACTAAATGTGACCAAATCAATAATTTTAAGTGCATCCTATACACATTTACAATGATTTTAAAACCTATGTCATATATTCAATACATTCTGGTGATGGTATACACTTATTTCTACGCAAACACAGGTTGTTTAGGAACTATTTGGCGGAGGATGTATTTGGCGTAATTTAAGCTTTATCACAGTCCTGTAATTGAAATACTTGGATTTATCTGATATTAATTTGTTTTTCATTTTCACAGTGAATATCGTTTCTTTTGACGTAATGCCGGAACTTACTTTGGTAATGTTTTCTCTCAGACCTCCCCTAGTCCCCTGGAATTTTAAAATGAATGGACATTTATTCGTAGTAATCAAATTATTTATATAAAAACCCTCCCAAACCTAAAGGATTATATTTCATTTCAAAGTCTTCCTAATTTAACGTCCAATATTAAGTCACACACAATGGTGTCAAACAAAAATTTGTCACGGAATCTCGTGTAAGAGATATTCACCAACGTTTCTGATTGCGTTTATTTTTACTCTTTCCCGTATACTAGTTTTGACCCTTTTGCAAATGACGACCTTTGACAACCTTGAGACAAATAAAAAAATCGCTCATTATGAGCAATTTCTTCTTTTGCCACATGTTCATCTTTGCAAGCCAAGCGTAATTTGTCAATTACATTACCTTAACTAAGTACTAATGGGAATGCTAATGTACGAATTAGCCTTGGATAGAGAAGATGCATTTAGTGTTCTATTCAATTACATGTATTATGCTTTTATCTACATATATTTTGACAGGTTTTTGCGATGAGGTTTGCACAGTCGCCTACCACAGTTTTGTTGAATTTGGGTAAGGGAAGAAGGAGATTGTTACCATTGTTTCGGATTGCGTTCGATTAAGCCCTTTAACATAAAAACGCTTTCTCACGCCTCTGAATCAAACGCCGTTATATCTTTTGAATGCCGTTGAAAATGGCATTTATCTGAAAGCAAATGATGTTTTCCTGTAATGTTCTTTTGTCTCCACATGTTTCGTTACATACTTAAGTTGTAGTTATTGTAATGGAAACAATTGAGTTTGTTTGTATGGTGTTTGTTCACTTTAAACTTCGCTGCAATAGCAAACGCTGCTCTGATGACTGACTGTTGCATGTCATCTCAGTTAGACCTTGGCGTCAGCCAATCAAAATGTCGCCTACAGATTCGCAAGGCAGCACCTTGGGAGATAACCCTTCTCAATAATCGAGGTACAGAAGTGGTGATTGTCGAGAGTTCCGATCGTAAAGAATATTTAAATTCATACGGTCAATTCGATACAACCTTTTATGTGTTTGCGTTGGTCTGAATTCTATGAGATTTAATAAAGTACAAAATATTCATTGTTTCTTTCACCATGTGTATGTTCGAGTCCTTGCCGGGTCCTACCAACGACGTTACAAATGGTAATAATGGCTCCCCTTTGCCTGCCGTTCAAGGTGGTGAGGTTAACACATCAACTGGATATATACCACAAACTACTCCGTACTACCTTAACGTAATAAATACATGTGTCGAAAAGCATCTGTCTGTGCATCAACGTTAATTAGACCAATACAGCCTAACAGAAGTTTATTGAAACCTTCTACGACTAATCGTCGAATAGTGTGAAGACAGATTAATCTGCTTAGAGCCACTGGCTGTTCTGTATATAGACTGATCGTCAATGTTTAACGGTTATATTTTACAGAGCCCCGCTAACCTGGTTATACACGATTAAGTTATGTAACACACTTCATTTTGTACGTGTTACATAATTCTTTCAAATTTTTATTACGGGCCAATTCCCACGAAAAACCGACCTGTGTGACTTTGTTGCGCCAGTGCATACGCCTCCGCAAAGTCTGATAAGGATTTACTTGTTTCATAGTCATACAAGCACACTAGAAACTTATGGAGAAAGTGTTTGTGCAGTTTAACGCGACTGTCAGTAGGATTTTAGTTATATCACGGCGTTTACTGGGTAAGTTATCAGTACTACTGTTTTTTTTTATTCTGACACCGGCGAATCATTCGTAATGCTTAACCCACATTACTCATGCCAAGGAGGGAAATCCATTACAACAATTGTTGATACATTGGTTATGACCCGGCCGGGGAATCGATCCCGCGACCTCTATTTTCGTAGTGACAATTGATACCCATACATATTTCTGAAGGACGGTTTTCGTGTGACGTTACTCTAAATATAGACATTAAAGGAATCACCTACAGTATTTAAGCCGTCCCGCGACAAAACCAATATTGTGGAGTCTGCGTAACGTATCGATCCGAATCAGCCTAAGCATGCCACGCAGTCTAATTCAGGCAGACACTTTTCGCTTCCTGTAGATTTTTTTTGTTTCAAGAGTCATTATATTTTATACTTGTATGCACATGAGGATTAGCCAGGCTGATCTTGGTCAATATATTACGCAGAGGCCATAATGTTGGTTTTTGTCGTGGAACGGCTCAACTGTATTTTATTGATCACTTTCGGACCTATCTTTGTAAAGCGTACTTTTGGGAAATATAGGTGAAATAAATATTAATGGTGCTCTTCGGAATGCGTGCATTCATCCTATACATTATTTAACGTAGAATTACAGCTTGGTGTAGAATTACATTTTGTTTATGTTATGTTTGGCGCATGGGTAAACCTATTGTAATGTATGAGCACTTTTTTTTAACAATAAACCTATGGCATTAAACGTGTTAACCATGTAAACACTATGTGTGCAATACCATCGTAGCACATATATAGTCATAGGTAATCTGAGGATGAAGTATCTCTCATAGTTACTTCATTTTTAGCGTACGATTGAGTAAACTCGGTTAAACACTCTCGTAGGATGAAATGTGTATTCACATTTGATAATACATGAACTTTATATTTACACAATGTTGTTCATTTTATCTATTGCCTTTAACAATTATAAATTACCAATTTACATTTCCAAAAACGGTTATGAAATGCGCATTATCTTTGCAATAGATGGTGCGTGAGTTTGGCGGTATACTACACATTCATATACCAAGTCGTAATCCTAGAGATACATATTAAACCGGCACATGTTAATATACTTTAAAAAAGGCTTAATAAAAGCGAGAAAAATTCAAGGAATGTATGGAAATCCTTTGTTTGCATTTACAAGAGGACATTATATTTATTAATATGTTACTAAACCTGGTATTTTCCCTGGGCTGTTATTTGTGATGTAGTTGTTGTGGAGGTTAAAGTCGTTTCCTATAGTATGCCAGTAAGTCTACCGGTTAAACAAATCAAGTGGTTCTTGGCTCCTCCACACATTGCACTTTCAGGGCAACTGGTTGCCTTCCCATGTAGATTATTTAAACCAGTTACTGAAGACGAATGACGATTATTATCATAATGGCTTTTGATATTTTTTCGAAATGAATACATGACCGAGATGGAATTTGAACTCTCTATCTTTGGCTCGATAGCGGGTCAACACTAAACAAGTATGACACATGATAGATATGTTAAGTAAAAAATGTTCGAACTCGCGATCGCTAGATGGACATGCCTTGTCGTTACCGACCAAGCTACGGTTGTGTTTTTTGGAGTAAGACTAGCTCGAATGTACAAATATATACCAAAAATATAATCATCTCGAGAGAGGAGGGTGATTAGTCGGATCGATCAGGCTTAACTTGCAGTTTAGAGCTACAGACATGCCTGCTAACATTTCCCACTTGCAGACGTATAGGGAGCAGGCGGCTTTTGAAAACATTGCCGCAAAAGTAGAGCAATATCTTCTTTTGCAACAACGTTTTCAACTCTATTCAAAAACTTAAATTTGATATCAAGATATTTTCAATATTTCCCCTAGGTAATTGTTAAGGCGTCTGCTGTGCATTTCTTGTAAGCGGAAATGAGTTAATAAGTATATACTGGTAAAGACTGGATATTTACGTGTATGCGTTAAACACCAGGAGTGTGCTGCTTTACATCACATCGCCTTATTGATGGCTGACTCTTTACCACATACAACAAATCGCTAGAACATAAGGAAGAAAACTTTAAAGTTAAAATAAGTAGAATGTCTCCATGAATGAACATATATTAATTAAAAATTGTATTGCACTTTGTAGCAAAAGAAGAATATGCTTATGATAAGCCAATTGTTACTGCTGTAGAACCGTCATAAAACCATTTTTATTTGAGAAAGTGTTAAGCTTATATCTAGTCTCTTTTTCTGTACCATACTACTATCAGACAGATTCATGTTGTCTTTAATGTTTGGATTATTTTCACTGGAACAGTTATGCATCGTTTTATATTGGTATTAATGCATAGTTTAATAATAGAGAATTATTATAGCTTTCTTATTCTTTTTGCACAGAACCCGTCGTAAAGAGGGTCGTTAAAGGTGCATAAACGGGTTTTGCATCGTTAAATCAACATCTTTGTTATCCGCTTCAGGCTCATAATGCAAATCGTTATGAATAGGGCGTTAGTGTTATTAGTGTATGTGTTATAATGCTTCGGTTTTTTGTTTAAACTGTATAGTAAATCCTTTGAATACGCCTTAAACAATTTCTCTCAAATAGCTATTTAAAATAAAGGGTAGTTGAAAAACATTACATTATAGAACCGGTCTTCTCGGCACTTTATCTAGCCTAGTACTGTTTAATTACACAGGGACGATGGATACGTGTATGTGTACTCTCACCGTCATATATCTAGAATACTGTTGAAAACGACGTAAAACTCCAATGAAATAAAAGTTTATAATAACATATAAAACAGTTTATGATAAACATTTCCAGATGCCTGTTCTATGAAATCATCGAGTCTAATTTTGTATGACGTTATTCCTGATTTACAATATGCACATAATAACATTTTATGTCTGAATATCAGACATCGATTTAAGAAATTGATGCAATTGAATAATCGAACATTTAAGACTAACTGATAAAATCAGAGAAATATCACATCTGACACGCATTCTGTGAGTTGAGGGACAAATAATACCAGCTACGAGTACATAAGTCTGTAATACGCAGTTTAAAGCAAAACGAAAATAGTATTGCGATTGTGTTTTGGTAGTAGATGACCTTTAACCCTTTAACCCACATACAAACAATCTGCAGCAGACGCCTTTGAAGCATTGTTGAATATCGTCGGTTGATAACATCATTGTGGTAAAAGGAGAAATTTCGGATTATGAGCAATTTATCATTTTTCCGAAATATTATCAAAATGTAGTGTGCTGCAGAGGCTACAGAAAGTGATTGCATGTGTGGAAAGGGCGGGGTTGGGTGGGAGTCAAAACAAATTTAGAAACACGCATTTAAAATCTAGAATCACATACACCTTCAACAAGCAGCATGATATCTAAAAGTAATAGAGATATTATATTCGTTTTTCTTGAATCGCAATTGAAACACCCAAGTCGTATGCATATAAACTTTACATTAATGTTCATATGTCAAAGTGCGATTAGATACGTTGTTGATTTGTTTTCTTTTAAATGTTTCACATTCATGTTTATGTTTTAACTTTTTACCATATGCAGAAATATATTGACGCATTTGAAGAAGGTGACTTTTGAAAACGGTTTAGCAAATTAGCAAAAGGGAAATTTGCTCATCATTCGCACCTTCTTATTTGTCACACTGTTTTCAACTCATTTCAATAGCTATACTTTAAATTATAGATAGTTTCCATATTTGGCTAGATGTATTCGAAGTCGTCTGCTGCAGATTTGTTATATTTGCGAAAGGGTTAATGCTGGTCTTCTTACCTCTTTTAGACGTTACAATACGTATGTGTGTATGAACAAACCAACTGCTAATGACCTTCCTTTAGAGGAAATTATTTCGATAAACAATACAATAAGCTAAGATATTGCATATGTTGCTTCGTTAAACCGAGGCCTGGACCATTAGTGTAACCATAAAGTGAATATTGAAATCTACATGTTGAATGCATGGCCGTATATGTCAACAATTGTGTTAGCCTTTTAAACCTGTCGTCATTTTTTTCCTGACATACCCGCACCGTAACACTTTTATTTGAAGTTCCAAAGGTTGTTTTCTATGGCCTAGATCATACAGATGATCATGTTATATAAAAGAATAATCAAAGAGGTAATTGTTTCTTAAGACAGAATCAAACCCGCATCACCAGGTCACATGGGTGTATCTCTAACTGTCATATACATATCTTTTCAAACTGATGACTTTTGTTTTATATGTTTATGAATATCTATAGATTTAAAATATAACTAATTCAAAGGTATGCTTTTTTTATTTTCTTCGTATTTTATCTTAAATTAAAGTAATTTGAATTAATATATTCCAGGGCGAAATTTAGCGGGAATTCCATGCCCGCTTACTTATTTTCAATGTGGTGCGAATACGCACCCATCTCCAACCAAAGAAAAACATTCACGGAATGTATCTTTTGTATTTTTGAATGGTATTTCACACCGCTTTAAACATATTTCTGTTATTTTACGACGTTCCAGCACAAATCCTCTGTAATAGTTGTAAGTTCATTCTGAAAACAGCTCACCAGTCGTACTATCATCAAAGATAAGCTTTTGATTTAATACTATCCAATGCGGGAAGCCACTACTGGAAATGATAAGCATTTGACTGCTAGAACCGAGTAGTGAAGCATGTACCAACAGTATAGATCCAGGCCATCCGGGACTTCCGCCCCATCTGTCTAGGTTCTATCCTGTTTTCTGCCCAACTCAATACGTTTTATCTTGAAATATTTAGAATTGGCTTTGAACTCTTCCAAATGCAAAGCTGGAGATGTTAATAACAAAGGTTCAGCACTAAAAGGTTTAAAGAATTTGGTATGACATTACCGGGAATCTAACTCTTGCCTTCCGATATGGTTGCGGACGCTGTTAAGCCTACACATTCGAGACGGTTTACTCATTATGTGCAATTAATCTTTTTTTCCACTATGTTTTCTAACTCTTTTTATTCACCATACTTTTAATGAATAGAGATTGTCGATATGTTGCCAAGATGCTTTCTGTCGACGGCTGCAGATTAGGTTGATGTGAGGAATTAATTAGTTTATCATTTTGCGTCTTCCAGTAAGACATAGAGGAAAGCACCAGTGTCAATCTATATCTTCGAATACACCTATGAACCACGTCACATGAAAATCGACTTCATGCAGTTACCATCGTTACCATCGTTACTCCTGGATACAGACGACATTTGACATCACTACAGCACACATCAATTCAATACGTTAATCTCAATGAAACTAAGCCTAAACTTCTATGCTGTAGCAAAGGCTCGTTTTGATAAAATGACTGCCTCTTACAGGTCATCTCATATTGAACCTTTCGTAAGCCAATCAAAGTATCGCCTACAAAATCGTTAGGTACCAACAGGGGAGATAACCCATATAAAATAACGAGATAAACAGACAATATTTGCCGAGTGCTCCGATTGTAAATAATATCTGAATGTATATTTTAAATTCTAAACGACATTTGTTGCTTCGTCGTCAAAACCGAAATACGAACAGCGAAGCATTTCGATTTGATTCCAAGTTCTAAATATTGATATGTAGCTACACATTTTTCAGAGGTGACATTTTCGCCATCGTACTTTACAAACGGTCGACTCTCGAAGACGTGTATCAGAAAAATGGTTTATATTGCCTATCAAAATTTGGTTAAAACTGAATTTGTTTTTCGCATTTAACTACATTTCGTGAATATTCTAACATAAATGCTTAATTACAAATGACAAAATAATCGTGTATAACACATCGAACATTTGTAATCAATTTTTGGTAGAGATGCGCGCATGCGCAAACGAGACCATTGTTACATATTGAATTTTGAAGTCACGTGATGTAAATGCCCCAGAAAACATACAAAAATAGGGCAAAAAAATCAGACTGAATTACTAATGCAAACATATGCAAAAGTAAAATAAGTAAAATAAATTCCACTTATTCTAGGTATCCAAATACAATTACAAAGTCTCTTAATGTGTAAATATCATATTTAAGTGAACACTATTATTTAGATATCACTACGCCAATATAGCACTGCACCGCGCGATTACCCTTTGTAAAGTGTAACCCTTTCTTCCCTCTCGGCAGAGATGTAAACATCTACTCGCCCGCTAACATTAGCGAGTGGAATGAAGGATCGGGCTAGTAATCGAAATTCTAGGCGCTAGTCCATACATATTTGTTCATGTCCTTATTCATGATGATAGTATGCATTGCTAAGTCTTTTCTTTCTCTTTCAAGTGCATCCGTGTAGTTGCATATAGAGGCAACAGGTGATTGTTTCTAATAACGAAGCCCATCGAAGTCGTTTTAGTTATGCATTCGTTTTCAATAGGTAATTATACCACAATCATGAGTACAATCGACACTATTTTCATATTGCATGGTTTAATAAAATGAATGTTCAGGGTTTTCGATAAGGACAGGCACCCGGCAAATCATTGCCGTTTCGTTTTGACAGATTTGAAGATTAACGATGACTTTTGCATTTTGGATAGGTGCTTTCGACAAAGTCCGCATCTAAATTCCCGACTTCTACTGAGAAAGAGATTTCATCAAAACATTTGAGCGCTTTACAACGATTACGACGACTTGCAAAAACGATTGCGTGTCGATGTTCTAAACACTTGTTTATAAAGCGTTTAGAATACTTTGATTATAATAGGCAGAACGAAATATTGCAAGAATGAAGAAGAGAAAAATCGATCATTTCTTTCGGCTAAAATCAGGTTAATGACCCGCGGATATTGGTTGTTATAACATAACTGATTCATCCTTTTATTCTAAATTTTGACAGTTTATTTGTTATGATTTTGACGCGATTTAAGATTTTGACGCGATTATTTCGTACATGAATTTGACTGAGTTGTTGATGGAAAGATTATTAAAAAGTTAAGTTAAGCTAAAACATGCACAGGCAGGCGATTGGTGCAACACTCAATTCCCAATCCTGCGTGCCCTTTTACAAATCACAACCCACCCCCAAAATATATAAACTCTGCAGCAGAAGAATTTAAAATTAAATCTGAGCAAAGATACAGAAAATCACATTAATTGGAATTCTAATCTTTGAATATAGTTGAAAACATTGTTGCAAAAGGAAAACTTGCTTGTTATGTGCAATTTCTTCTTCTGCATCAATGTTTTCAAAAGTACGTATGCAGATGGGAAAGGTTTAAATAAGAAACACTTTGTTTTAAAATGATAGTCAGTTGGCTATTCTAGTATATAATGTCCGTCTTAAATAATAATGACAAAACTTTCAAAAAACAAAAACAATTCGTTTTACAATTTAATTAAAAATATATTTAATCAAAGTTGGGAAAGTATAGTTGTCCCTTTCCGTGCTTTTTTATGAGAGTTAGCAGTATCAAATCACAGAAAAAACTTATGGGACAGAGTTGACAAATAACACATTGACACAATATCAGATTTAGGCTTTGTTTCTGTCAAACTGCTGAAGAAGACAATGCTAAGACACACATTTTGATTAAAAGTTTATTACAAAAAACGATTGCAATTCTCCCTTCAGTACTATCAGTACTTTAAGTTACACTACTTCTTGGAATATTCGGACTTAAAGATCCCGCTTGTACAATTAGCGGGTCAATCATGAATTGTTTACTAGTGTGTGTCGGAGTAGGATCGGTTAATAATAGATGATATTGGATGGGATATTAACTGGTATTATAGTTAATATCTTTTAATGGTACGGCACACTTGTTATTTACGTTCTTGTCCATTCCGCTTTTCAACAGACATATATACAAAAATACTAAAGCATGTATATAATACAGGCCAAAGCAAAATAAGAGAGAATAGAAATGTTCAGAGAACAATGACTCGTTCCTCGTAACGTTCTAGCAATGTTTCAAAATAACACAACACGTTGTACGTATGGTCAAATACATTCCCAAACTAGAAAGAGTTAACGATCTTTTAACGGCGAATAGTTGTTACATCTAGGCTTCAAAATGACGATTGTTTACGCCAAATAGCCGAACCCTGTTTAGATCACATAGTTCATGTCGAACAATAAGTCATCTAAATTGATCCATACTTTAAAAAGGGAAGTTATTTTCGACGATTCCTTCTGATCGGAGTTCTGATCTTTTATTTGCCTCCTTTGGCAAGACGCTATCTTGAATGATTATTAAGTCTGTCACACATATTTACGCCTTAATGTGCATCAACAGTAAAAAGGTTTTCGAAACTACATGTATATATGAGAAATTTCTCATTTGACAACAGTCCTATCAAATCTATATCTATTCACTAATTATACATGTATTGATAGAGATTTAGCCGTATGTTTGACTGAAAGCTTTAAAAGTCGTCTGCCGCAGATTTGTTGTAAATTGGAACGGTTCCGAATTAATTTCGCTTAAGAATAACTTGTGCATTATCCCATGGAGGTGTTCATTAAAGGTCTATTCATGAATGAATGTCCATTTTATGAATTGAGTTAGCGTGATTGTCTGAGTCGATTCGAGTGTCCACATCGCAAGTGGAAGACGAGATTAGGTCATACCAAATATGTTTGAATGGTAGAAGTAGGTAGTATCCATGCTGACGCGTCGATTTCAAAATAAGGTTGAGTTGTAGGAATGCGTAATTGGAATTTTTCGTTTTGAACAGAAGTCACTATAGCGTCCACGGTTAATAATAAACGTTAACCCTTTCCTACATCTAAACTGAAGCAGTCGAATTTGAAAACATACAAGCAAAATGATATTTGTGGACATTATAATCGTAAAGATGTGAAAACATTTTGGCCAATTGTGAATCTACTTGTTATGAGCATTACTTCTTTTGCCACAATGTTTTCCAAAATCGTCTGCTGCGGAGGCGTCAGAATGAGTCTGAATTTGAGAAAGGGTTAAGCAACCTCGTCGGTTTACCCTGTTTTACTATTCCCTTTCTGAATTTTAGATAAAGTACATAAATGGAAAACAGATGAATGATACACAACATCATGGCTTGATGAGCATCTGAAGATAGCTACCAAAGACATTAAAAATAGAAGTAATGGTTTCTTGGTCCTCAATGTTGTTTGTATATCATGATGACTGATACATCGATGTCACCGGAAGTACTGGTACAAATGTATTCAGGAAAATCCGTTATATAACTGCAATACTGTTCAAAGCGGCTTAAAACGCCATTCTGACACCATTTAGTTTAAACATATTTAATTCTCATATATTTTTACATAGTAGGTTACATCAAGAAATATACAATGGAGAAATGGATTGGACTGAAAGCTCATAGCTTATTGAAGGTCCTCTCCAATAAAGATTAATTTACAGGAATCACGGTGAATATTTAACATGTGCAGAAAATATCAGCTTACTTAAGCTTTGTAATTTATAATACAAGAAACAGATACATAAAAGAGAGTGGAGAGAGAGAGAGAGCAAGGAAAGAGAAAGAGGAAGAAAGAGATAGATGTAAAGAGAGCAGAAATAGACAAAGGAGGTTGGTGCGCGTATGGGAGGCTAGTTAATGTATATATGTCGATTATCCATACCAAATACAATATAACATAAAAAGATACTTAAAAAGTTGCAAGTTAACAAAAAAGCAACACCATTTCAAAATGACACCATTTCAACAAAGATGTAATAAAGATCAAATGTGTGCCGTGTTCGCAGACATCGGACTATGTAATATCAGATTAAATGGTTTTCTGGAAGTATGATTCGATCAAATATACAAATATATACCAAACATATATCATCTCTAGAGACGAAGGCGAATAGCCCGTTTCGGGCGTAATTTGTTGTTTATGGCTACAGACACGCATGCTAGCATTGTTCAACTTGTAGACGAATACGGAGCACAGGCGACTTTTGAAACATTGAGTCAAAAGTAAAACTTGTTCATGATGAGAAATTTCTTCTTTTTTCCACATTGTGTTCAATTCAATTCTTAAACTAAACTTTTATATGAAGAGATTTTTAATATCACTCCTAGATCATTTTTAAGGCGTCTTCTGTGCATGTCTTGAAACTGGAAATGAACTAAGAAGTATGTTCATCTAATGCCTGGATAAATATGTGAAAACATAAAACGCCAGGAGTTGCGGCCTTGCATCATATCGCCTTATATGTAGTAGACGCTTTCCCACATACAACACATCCGCATAATATAACGAAGAAAACTTCAGAACAAAAAAAATGAAAGTCTCCATGAATTAAAATATATTTATTGAATAGTGTATTGCACGTTGTGGCAAAAGAAGAAATTTCCTAAGATGAACCAGTTGTTACTTTTGACACAATGTTTTCAAAGGTCGGCTGATGTAGAACCGTCAGAGAGTGTCTACATTTGAGAAAGTGTTAAGCGTATATCTAATCTTCTGTACTGTGCAAACCTATGATTAGACAGATTAATGTTGTCTGTAATTCTTGGATTATTTTCACTGTAATATTAATGCATCGTTTTATATTGGTATTAATGCATGCTTTGATAATAGGGATGTATGTGTCTCAGGCACAGCATTGTACCATGTAATTTCTTTTTTATTTTTGCACAGAAATCGTCGTAAAGGGGGTCGTAAAATGTGTATAAAGCTGTGTTTGCATCGTTAAATCAACCGTATGTTGTTATCCACATACTATTCATAATGTAAATCGTTTTGTATAGGGCGTTACTGTTACTATTGTATGTGTTATAATGTTTCATTTTTGTTTAAACTGTATATTAAATCATTTGAATACGACTTAAATCAATTTCTCTCAAATAATGATTTCAAAAAAAGTTAGTAGAAATACATAACATTATAGAACCGGGATTCTCGGCACATTATCTAGTACTGGTTAAACACAAAGGAACAATGGATAAGTTTACTGTCATCGACATATAAGTAGAATATTGTTGAAAACGACTTGCAACTCAAATAAACACAAATTATAATAAAACAAATTGTTTTAAATATTTCTTTTCTTGGTAACTTATTTGTCCTAGTCAAATACGAAATCCGTCGTGTTGTTTTCGAGTTTCCTTTTAAGTACACACTTAGGCCGGAAAATGAGAAGGTACATCATACACGGATATATCTTCATGCTAAAGAATTATATTTTCGAAGCCCACTTCAATACTTTTTCTAAGTGCTTTATGAATACTAAGTGTTTTTAACATGTTACTTGAGACAGTTCCTCCTGTATTACCGCATGCAGAAGAATATTTTTCATAAATCAAAGTTGTGGGATTAAGTTATCATGAAAAACACAATATTTCCCAACAATATAAAATCTTCTAGACTGATCATATTTGACGTTTAACTGATTTGCAATATGCACACCAAACCAGTTCATGTCTGGAGAACAGACATCGACTCAATAAAGTGCAATTAAATAATTAGACATTAAAGACAAAACGATAAAATCAGAGAAATATCACATCTGACACGCATTCTGCGAGTTGAGGGACAAATAAGACAAGTCTACGAGTATATTAAGCGGTAATACGTTGCACGCAATTTAAAGGTAAAGGAAATGAATGTCGGTTGTAAACAACATTTAAAATAAAGTGAGAAGCACACAAGATAAGTCTAGATTCACATTTACGTTTAATACGATGTATCCAATTTAAAAGTGAGAGGAAATTTCTTAAAATCTAAATTGAAACACCAAGTCGTATGCATATAAACATTACTTTAATGTTCATCTGTCGAAATGCGATAAGATATGTTGTTGTTTTGATTTCATCGTAACGTTTTACATTCATGTTTCTGTGTTAACCCATTATTATCATATGCAGAAATATTTCAACGTGTCTACAGAAGATGACATTTAATAATGATGTGACAAATGTGGAATTTGCTCATAATTAGTATTTTGTCTCTTCTTTTTTCACACACTATTTTCACCTCTATTTCAATAGATATGACTTAACATTATTCAAATGTTACATATCTTTGGATCGATGTCTACTGCAGATTTATTTTATTTGCGAAAGGGTTAATTGATGATCTGATAACCTCAATTTAAACGTTACAATATTTATGCTTGTAGAAACAAAACAACTGCTATTGACTCTTGACTCTTTCGCTGCCAAAGGCAATTAAAGGCTTTTGCAAACAATGCATATTCAGGTGAGACGGGCTCGTAAAGAGCCGTCTGTCCTGAAATTAATTATTACCACTTTTTCAGTTGGACGACAAATGGGAGTGGTATAATATTCAACATGGAAGAGTCGACAATGAAAGGGTTAAGAGGAATTCAGGAATACTATAAACTAAGATAATGCTTAAGTAGTTTCGTAAAATCTTTGGCCTGGACGATGATTTTAACTGTAAACCCACTATACAACTATACATGTCGAACGTATTGATCATAAATGTCAAACATTGAATGATCTGTACGCACCTTAACCCTTTCCCACATACCACAAATCTGAAGCAGACTACTTTGAAAACATCTAGGCAGAAACACGAACAAGTTCTATAAAAGAGTTGAAAACATTGTGATTAAAGAAGAACCAGCGCTTGCGATGTTTTTGAACATATTCTGCTGGGTGTACATGCATCCTCATTGCGATGTTCAACTTGCATGAGAAAATAAAAGGCATATGCTGGCACTTTTAGCTGCACAGAAATAGCCAATTAAAAACACATCTCCTTTTTCGACAGCATTTTCAGTCATGTAGACAATTTAAACTGTTTGTTTTTATTACTATGCGTAAATTCGCGATAGGGTCATTAGTCGTTTTAGAAAACGTTTCATTAAGCCATGTTTCTCTCAAATGTATGTACTAAATACTGTTTAAAAAGAGACCAAATGTGGCGATTAATTGTACTGCATGTTCACCTTTCATTTAAGATCTTTTGGAGGATTATTTAAGATAAAAACTTTTACTTTTTATACGTTTGTATGATGATGATCTGTATTATAGATCAAGTTAATAAAATTCTGTTCTGTTTTGTTCTGTCGTCCGAATCAGAGATAGGCTTCAGTCCATTAAAGTAGTATACTAAGCCGCAATAAGCGACATTTCAGCTGCATTTCTAGAGCAGACGTCATTATCAATTACTCACGGTTTATCCGATAGACTAAGCTTTCCGGTACTTGTTTTTGCCAGGCCTTTAAAATAGTGGCCTCCAAAGTTATCATACGTTTGATGCGTCTTATTTGCGTTGATGCGTCGATTCGAAACTACAAAGTAAAGGTTGAACGCCTTTAAAGTAGGGTACGAATTCGATAATAAGCGACATATCAGCGGCATTATTAGAGCAGACGTCATCATCAAGTTATATCCGATAGACGTAGATTTCTCATCTTTCTATTGAGTTTTTATTTAATTGTCATTTGCTACCATTGCTTCAAAAGTGAACTGTATAAAATGAAAGGTATTTTCATCTCAGGAGGATACTATATCGCTTACTCGCTTATAAGTGTCATTACAGCGGCATTTCTTGAACAGATCATCATCAAATAGTCACGTCATATCCGATAGATTTAACTTTCTCCTTTTTCTACATATTTTTTCAAACGTCATTTGCAACCATTGCTTCTTTAGTTTGCTGTATCAAATGATTGATTGGGGTTTAACGCCGTTTTCAATAATTTGTCAGTCATAACACGGCGGCCAGTTCACATACTCATGTGTTTCCTAGCTTTCCCATACCAGTACTCCACACAACATTATTTCCAAGCAATTGGCTGATTTTCTGCAGAGACTGTAAGTTCATTGGCCGGGCTGGGGTTCTGACGCACAACCCCTGGATTGATAACTGTATGAAAGGAAATGTTGAAATATACATTTCCTTTGACACAGTTAAAAAAAGGAATCGCTTACTCGCTAAAAAGTTACATTACAGTGGCATTTCTTAAACAGACGTCTTCGTCAAATAATCACGTCATATCCAATCGACTCAGCATTCGAGTTAGCTGTCGTCGTAATTATAAGACAAATAAGGGGATGTCATTAAGGAAGCGTTAATGACAAGGTTTCTCGTGTCGTATTCAATATAGACTCTCGTGAAAACTTGTACGGATTTATAGATGTCAGTTGCACTTCTGTTGGAGTCCTTTCCCATATACATTAAATTTTCCCCCTCCATTTTTAAAAACATCTAGGCAAAAGTATGGGAAATTATATGAATGAAAGTATAATTTTTGAATAGAGTTGAAAACATTGTGACACAGAGAGAATCATTGTTCATCATGAAAAACTTCATCTTTTGACGCAATGTTTTCATTTGTCGTCTGCAGCAGATGTGTCAAAATGAGTCTGTATGCGGGCACGGAGGACAAAGGCAGATTGGATTATGTAGAGAAGCCATTATATCTAGAAATTCTAAGTAAATTAATTTTGCCTATTTCGCATTTGATTTTTTTTTAAAACCACTGTACTCGTCTAAGGATGTATATTTATGATGCGAACTTATTGTGCTTTGGCATTGATTTGAAATAGCAAAGGTAACATTTAACGCATTAATTCATTCCCGTCTGCAGTAGCATTTTGACGCTTCTGAAGAGGTAGACTTTTGAAAACTGTGTGGCAAAAGAAGATATAACAATAATGTTTAACACTATTTCAATCATACTTGCATTTACCAAAAAATTTAAATATACATTTTTTTCCCCAAATGTATACAGCCTTGTGCTGCAGATCTCTTGTATGTTGGAAATAGGGTTTAAAACATTTCAGTTATGTGACTGCGACAGTGCACTTATCAATAATGTACTAAAAGAAAAACTTTGTCCTCCGATCGATTACATCAATTCCTGCAAATATCCGAATCAGTTTTGGGCATTTATACTTTTCTCTGCGTCCGCATCGGTTATTGGACCCGGTTCTCCTGCTTCAGAAGCGAAACCTCTTACACATACATTGCTGGGTTGGAGTTCTTGTAAAATTCATATAACAACTCAAAGTTTTTGCTTACACATATTTTCATTTTTCTTATTTAACCATTGGTATTATATTCATCGTATAAACATTTGATTGAAACTATTCAAATATCTAAGTACTGGTCTGTCGCTCTCCATAATACAAAGGTTTGTGTTTTTATGTTAACAAAATGAATAATTAAAAAACAAACATAGCAATAAACTGCGCACTGCACAATCTGTTGTCTAAAATCAGTATCCCTTACCCATGTATTGTTCTTCCTGTGGCTTGTTTTCTAAAAGCAGCATGCTCCCTTTCATATTTATTTATTGTGTCTTCCTGTAGATGACAATAAACAAGGAAAGTTCCACACAAAGTCTGGTTTCAAAGGCGCCGGATCAATTAGGTCCAATGTTTTTGTGTAACGCAATCTATTAGATAACTGCACCCGAGTAACTATCTGCAGCTCCTGCATTCTATTTTTTCGACATATCCGCTTTCATGTTTAAGCATGAAAGTAGACGAACGTAAACTACGTGTGTTATCGTATAATTAGGATTCAATACAAGAGAGAAAACAATACTTTTATAGAAAGAAGTCTGTATATATATCTCTGATAATTAAATCTGTATTTGGCATTTAATTAATTTCTACATTATTTGAAGTTTAATACATGTTTAAATTAAATGGGTCTTTGACTGGGTCTGTTGACATGGTAGCGGCAAAAATAGTTATCCTTTTGATTTGGCAAATCACAAAATTAAATCGGGGTTGTTTGGTTTGTCAAAACGTCCTAAAGATAGATTTTCTTGTTATCTGTAAAGCAACTGGGCGAAATGCAGTTATCACACTATTCGCCTTGAACACTGATATCAAGTATGGAGGGATTGGCTGTGTCATTAGCATACCAATGCATGTTGCTTAAAGGTAATTATAACTGAAGACATATCCCCAATCACATGTTCCTACACGATATAGATACAAAACCAGATGCAGAATATTACCATTTTCCCAACATTAAGAAATGTTTTGAAGCCTTTGCAGCAGACGACTTTTGGAAACAATGGTGTTAGCAATTTTTTTATTTTGTCACTATGATTTAAACTTTAGCCAATACTTATCCTTTCATTTAGAGGAAATTATGAAACCATATCTTTAAAAGTTAACTGCTACAAAGGTTTCAAAAGTTCCTTAATACATATATATTGATTATATATTAGACCACTCTGTGTTCACTTGTTATATGTCACTTGTAGATTGTATTTTGGGCTGGTGGCCTATATACTAGATATAAAGATGTCTAATTATCTAATATACATATACATTGTATTAGACAGTTTCGTCCAGACGAGTTCAATGTCGTCTGCTGCATGTTTATTGTATGAGGGAAATGGTTCGCTGCATGGGCCATTTTATGAGTCGTCTGCTGCATATTTATTGCAGGAGGGAAAGGTATAACTGCATAAGCCATTATATGCAATCATGATACCATAAACTCCTGTAGGAATTTTACGACGAACAAATTGCAATGCTGATGGTTTAAAGAATTAGACATAAAATGCACGACTAAACCTACTGAACAATAACATCTGAAAAGCATCTGCAGGCGATATCAATTATAAGATACACTTGCCAGAATGGATATCCACAGATAATTACTTATGTTCATAATGTAATCTTCCTGTGCATTCCAGGGAACAATGTTCTCACTTGTAAGTGTTTTATTTCATATAATTATCTAGTAAATAATAGCAGTTTACAACATTGATAATTCGTACTTTAGGTTAATTATGGTCGTGAACAAAAAATATGCATCTATTGTTTTCAATAATAAGAGCACATCATTGTTAAATGTGAAGTTCATATGTTATTTCACTGCAAACACTTTGGTGAAATAAATACTGTATTTCTATTCAATTGGTATGCATGCGACACCACCATTTCTAACGTTTATACATTGCTTCAAAACGACAAACCTGATGTAATATAGAAACTATCTATATGTTAATCAGCAATTGATAAGGACACCATTTTAAGACTTGTACTATTTGTTAAATCGAATACTTGTTGCCTAAATACACTCATTTTAATATGTTTTATTGTCATAAGCATCAGCTGTTTTCATGCTAGAGATTCAATTGTTCACTGCCGAATTTCACAAAGTCGCCTCTTGAATGTTGCACATTGGGTCACATCAATTTTCGTCCAATAGGACATTTGTATAAATTTAATGTCTAAGTGGCAAACGATATCAGGAGAGCCTCCTTAATCTGCATTAGTTGAACAAGCCTTTGGCAGCGAAAAGGTTATATCGTTGACAAAGTTTTGCGTTTCGACCTTTTATTCTTTTTATTTTACAATTTACCACATTGATGTATAATAACTTCTTTGCCATCAAATGGTCCAAAATACGTCTGCTAATGTGCTATAGCTCAAGGATGTTTAAAGGACATAAGACAAAAACCCAGAAGTTTAGCCTGCTAAGTTCACGCTGGTCAGTATAGTAGGAAACATGAATACCACAAAGTTGACAAGCATAGATTGACTACCTGACAGGATCGAGTTAACCCCATCAATTAACACTTTCCCACTTACAACAAATCTGCAGCAGACGACTTAGAAAACGTTCTGACAAAAACCTGAAAAAAACTCAATAAATAAGGGTTTAATCATTAAATAGACCTGAAAATATTATGGCAAAAGGAGAAATTGCTTGTTATGAGCAATTTCTCCTTTCATCGCAATGATTTCAATAGTTGAAGATGCGTCAGAATGCGTATAAAAGTTAGAAAGGTGGCTTAAAAACCGTCCTTCGGATATATAATTGCTTCCGTTCCAGTTGTTTGGTTTTTACGGTTCTTCAAACACTTGAAGTGTGCCTGTAAGATTATATTGAGGACAGGACTGATCTAAATCTTTGAGGGTTGCATAGCTCCCATCCCGACGTGTAGCGTGACCCAGTATATTGGTTAAACTGATTTGTCGTGTTTGTGTTTAAATACAGAGCTTAACATGCTTTATCTCTGTCTTTTCTGTCGTTGACATTTTCCTTCTTTGACATATCCACGTCCGTTTAACCTTTCCCACATATCACAAATGCAGCACACTACTTTGAAAACATATAGGCTAGAACATGGGAAATCTCTTTATAAATGAAAGAATAGATATTGAATATAGTTGAAAACATTGTGGTAAAATGAGTAATTACTAAAAATAACTTCGATGCTGCGTATGCGTCAATATATGGATAAGAGTACAGTTTTACTCAAGCAATCATGACTTCATTGCATACGTAGCTTTGGATTATAAGACGTTAATGAAGCATCAAAGGTCTGCAATCTTGACTGTCAAGAAGGGAAAGCCGATAGCGCCATTTTAAAGTGTCCATATGATCCAATTGGTAATGACACCCCTTCAGCGTCTAATGGCGATACACATAAAAGTATAGTTTAAGCATTTCCTATTTGCTAACGCACTTCTTTTTGACATTCAGTAATGCTTGTTTGACACTAATGCGAAAGACCAAGACCTTGATAAGACTATGTGAGAACACAGACTGATCGGGGACTTATTTGGACGCAAATGTAAAAGTGTCTGCTTTTCCTTTGTGTGTTTGTCGTTCCCCTTCCATTACCAAGTTAATATCTGACTAGTCTTTTATTTGACCATCTATCAATCGGTTCAGAATTAACACTGTCTGGCATAGACGGACATGTTATCTTCAAATGCCAATGCAGGACCCAGACCGGACTGGATCGAGACGTATACGGATCTGGGACTTGTTTTGACGCAGAGCTTAAATGGTCTGTTTTTTCTTGGTGAGTTACTCATTCAGTAACGATGTTAATATCTAACCAGTTATTACCTTGATCATCTGTTAGAAGGAAAATAATAATTCTGGTCGGATTTGACACCGCTAAAGGTTAAAACGCGAAGTGGACGCTCTGATTGTTAGTGTTTCAATATTTGACCAGTAATTTCCTTGACCCTTTTTCAATCAGTACAGAATGACCACTTTCCGACACTGACGGAAATGTCATCGCGTACACATCAATGTCAAGATATGTTTTGGACGCTCTGGGTGTCGAGTTTTGCGTGATGTGGCTCTTGACTTTAACATGTGAATATCTGACCAGTCAATTATTTGACCACTTATATATCGGGACAAAATGACGACTGTCTAGAATCGCATTTATGACAAGGTCAAGAGAAATTGTACATTCCTTAATTGTACAAAAACTGATACTGTTTACAACTGATGACCTTTCCGACATTGAAATTCCATTATCCCTAATATGTCATTTATTTTCCTCGTTATAGGTCTATATGTTAGTCGGTTTTCATTTGATCATTGTATTGTATGTCTTGCACTTATCTCCTAAACTAACCGCCTCAGTGGTGTAGTTCTCGGGTACGGGAGGTCGCGGGTTCGATCACCGGTTGGTCATATCAAAGACTTTAAGAATAACAGTAGTTACTACGCTCCTTGGCGATTTTTGGGTTAGCATTAAGACTGACTCGCTGGTGTCAGAAGAAATGGACCAGTAGGTATAACTGAACTAATGTTGAAAGCAGCTTAAAATCTCCAAAATTAAGAAACTTAAGAAACTTCTTTTTAGAAAACCCACATAAGGACGATTTCTGACGCTGGAATTATCGCTTATTATTTGCCATCATCGCCTCGGTAGTGTATATTAGTAGAGTTTGCGCCTCGGTAACGAAAGATCGCGGGTTTGGTCCACGGCAGGGTCATACCAAATACAATGATAATGGTAGCAATAACCTCTCTCCTTGACTTTCATGACTGTTGGGATAGTATTACGACTGACTTGCTGGCATCAGGATAAATGGACCAAAATAATTTGTACATTTAAATTTAACACAAAAACGCCGTGATATAGATGAAATTTGAAAACAGCGCAAAACACCACGCAATCAAACAAAACGAACTCTATCTCCAGCTTTCACTGATATATTATCACGTGACACATACTTTTAATTTAATACTCTTGGTTGTTTATAAATCTGTTGCAATTGTAAAACTGCAAGCAGGCTCTTTCTCTCATCCAAGGAATGTAAACATGTTGAACACTTGCTGTGTGTGGTGTTAGTCTAGTAAACCCTGACAGCCAAGTAATTATTGATTGAGTGGCCGCCAAATTTAACCCAATGTATACCACGTCTTGGATCGCGTGAGTTCTATGTTGTTATAAAGGAAAAAGGAACGAGTACGCTAATTGTGAAAAAAAATCAAAAAAAATCACACGTACAACAAGTATGCAGCAGACGTCTTTGAAAACTTCTAGGGTTAACTGTCGTATGGAGTACATGTGTGAGAAGGCCTGTAAACACATAAGCATGTGAGCTGACCGCCGTGATATGACTGGAAAAACAATGTTGAAAACGGCGTAAACAAAGATTAAAAAGGCTGGACAAATATATAACCTGATCGTAACTGTCTGTGTCGTATGGTGGATCTCAATCAAGACTGACAGAGGTTAGCTCAATATCATTTCTCATCGCGGAACCAATTATGGCTGTGATATTCCATGCGACGACATTCGTAAACAACTTTCTGTGGAAAGTACAAACGTAATGTACTTGACTGGATTGCACTCCGCTGTTTACGGGAATGGACAACAGGAAACCATAACCTGACAGCGAATATCGGTTCTGTTGACGTCATGCCGGAACTAATGTTGGAAGTGTCTTCACTCAAACTTCCCCTATGTTATTTTGAAATGAATGGATCTTTATTCCTAATAATCAAATTATTTATATAAAAACCCTCCCTCACCTAAAGGATTATAATTCTTTTCAAGGATGTCCTGATTTAAAGTCCAATATCAAGTCACACGTAAAGGTGTACGAGATATTCAACATCGTTTCTGATTGCGTTTATGTTTTTTTCTTTCCCGTATACAAAATATTTCTGACGCCTCTGCAAAATACGACTTTTGATAACCTTGAGACCAAAAAATAAATCTTTAAGCAATTTCTTCTTTTGCCACAAAGAGTTCTTCTTCGCAATCCATGTGTATTTTTTTTCCATTACATTACTTTAATTTTGAAGAATTATAAAAAGGCATATTGACTACACATGTTTTAATTAAACTAAATCATAAGATATAATAACAATGTTACAAAAACAGTATATTATAAAAAAATCCACTTCTCAGTTCAGTACATCCTTAAGTACTTATGAGAATGCTAATGTACGAACTAGCCTTGGATAGTGAAGATGTATTTAGTGTTCTATTCAATTATTATGCTTTTACTTGCATATATCTTGACAGGTTTTTTTGCGATGAGGTTTTCAAAGTCGCCTACAAGTTTTGTTGAATTTGAATAAGGGTTAAAAGAGATTGTAACCAACGTTTCAGATTGTGTTTGATTAACCCTTTTCCACATACAAACGCGTTGACCTTTGCGCCAGCCAATCAAAGTATCGCCTACAACATCGCAAGGTAGCAACAAGGGATATAACACTTTTCAATAATCGATGTACATAAGTTGTGATTGTCGAGTGTTCCGATCGATTTAAATTCATTATAGTCAATTCGACACAATCTTTTATGTGGTTTCGTCAAATGCAATATACGTACAGCGCAGTTTGTTGGTCTGATTTCTATGAGATTAAAGAAAGTACAAAATATTCAGTGTTTCTTGCACCATGTGTATGTTTTATTCTCGGCCGGGTCATACCAAAGACGTAAACTAAATGGTAGTAATGGCTTCCCCTTCTTGCCGTTCAAGGTGGTGAGGTTAACACATCAACTGGATATATACCAAAAACTACTCCTTGCTACCTTAGCGTAAGAAATACACGTGTGGAAAAATACCTGTCTGTGCATCAACGTCAATAATACCAATACAGCTTTACGGAAGTCTATTCAAACCTTCAACGACAATTCGGCAAATAGTATGAAGACAGATTAGTCTGCGTTGAGCCACTGGCTGTTCTGGGTCTAACGTGGTTGGAAAATGCTTAACGGTTAGTTTTTTCAGATCGCAGCTTATTGGGTTATAAACGTTTTAAAAGTTATGTAACACACTTCATTGTTTACGTGTTACATAATCCTTTCAACTTTTTATTACCGACCAAGTCCAAAACAAAACCGACCTGTGCGACTTCGATGCGCCAGTGAATATCGAGATAAGCATACGTCTCCGCAAAGTCCGATACGGATAGAATCGTTTATTAGTCATACGAGCACACTGGAAGCCTCTGGCAAAATTCATTGTGCGGTTTAACGCAACTATCTGTAGGGTTTTAGCTATATCACGGCGTTTACGGGGTGATTTATCAGTACTACTGGTTCTTTTATTCTGACACAGATAATCAGTCGGAATGCTAAACCCACATTCCTTATTTACAAGGAGGTAAATCCATTACAATCATTGTTGATCAATTGGTAATAACCCGGCCAGGGAATTGAACCCGCGACCTCCCGTACCCGAAGCGAACGCTCTATTACTACACCACCGATGCCAAACCAATGATAAATAAAGTATACAGTAGCACATATTCGTAGTGACAATTGATTTCCATACATATTTCCTAATGTCGGTTTTCGTGTGGCGTTATCCTAAATATAGACATGAAAGGAATCACTAACTGTGTTTCATTGACCACTTTACGGAAATACCTTTGTTACACGTACTTTTGGAAATAAAGGTGTAATAACTATAAAGTGTGCTCTTCAGAATGCGTGCATTCATTCTATATTTTATGTAACGAAGACTTACAGCTTATTGTAGAATTACACTTAGTTTATGTTTTTTGCTTGGCCCATGGGTAAACCTATTAAAATTGATGAAAACTTTGTTTTAACAATAAACCTATTACCTTAAATTAAAGTACAGGTATGCAAATAAGTTATATCAGGGACGTAGATCAGATCTTATCCTGTTTAAAAAAAAAATGAACAAAACGTGAGGAATATATATGAGTGCCATGTAAATTCTGTTTACCAATATTAGTGTCTGTTTATTAACCATGTGAACAATATGTGTGATATACGATCGTAGCACATCTATAGTCATGATTGAATATATATGCTCCGTTGATAACACATGAACTATTTATCTACATTGTATTTCCCATGATAGTTATTGCATTGAACAAATATAACTAACCATTTAACATTTCAAACAATTGTTATGAAAAATGCATGATCTCGGCAATAGGTGGAGCGTGAGATTGGCAGCATACTACACATTCATCTACTAAGTTGTAAGCCGAGAGATACATATTAAACCGTCACATGTCAATATTACCTTAAATAAGGCTTAATAACAGCCAGAAAAGTGCAAGGAATGTATGGAAATCATATTATTATATATTAATATGTCACTAATCCTGGTATTTTCCCCGGGCTGTTATTTGTGAGGTTGTTGTTGTGGAGGTTAAAGTCGTTTCCTATAGTATGCCAGTAAGTCTACCGGTTAAACAAATCAAGTAATCCATGACTCCTCCGCACAACGCACTTCCACGGCAACTGGTTGCCTTCCCATGAAGACTATTTAGACCATTTACTGAAGACGAATGACGATTATTATCTTAATGGCTTTTGACATTTATCGGAATGAATATATGACCGAGATGGAATTAGAAAGCTCGATCTGTCGGTCTATAGCGGGTCAATACCAAGAAAGTATGACACATGATAGATGAAAGTAAACTTCCAATGTCCATTAAGTCAAACATGTTCGAACACGAGACCGCTGGAAGGACAGCCCATGTTTTACCGACTGAGCTACGGTTGGTTTTCGTGGAGTATGAATTGGCTCGAATGTACAAATATATACCAAACATATATCATCTCTCGAGACGAGGGTGAATAGCCGGTTTGGGGCGTAACTTGTTGTTAAGATCTACAGACACGCCTGCTAATATTTCCCACTTGCAGACACATAAGGAGCAGGCGACTTTCGAATACATTTAGGCACAAGTAGAAATTGCTCGAAATGGGCAATTTCTCATTTTGCAACAACGTTTTCAATTCTATTCTAAAACTTAACTTTTATATCAAGATGTTTTCAATATTTCCCCTAGATAATTGTTAAGGCGTCTGCTGTGAATTTCTTGTAAGAGGAAATGAGTTAATAAGTATATACTACTGGTATAGACTGGATAGTTACGTGTATGCGTTAAACACCAGGATTTGCTGCTTTACACATCATATAGCCTTATTGATGGCTGACTCTTTACCACATACAACAAATCGGCTGAACATAACGAAGAAAACTTCGAAGCAAAAATATGTAGAATGTCTCCATGAATGAAAATAAATTAATTAAATAGTGTATTGCACTTTGTAGCAAAAAAAAGAATTTGCTTATGATAAGCCAATTGTACTGTTGTAGAACCGTCATAAAACCGTTTTTATTTGAGAAAGTGTTAAGGTTATATCTAGTCTCATTTTCTGTACCAAACTACGATCAGACAGATTAATGTTGTCTTTAATGCTTGGATTATTTTCATTGGAATAGTTATGCACCATTTTATATTGGTATTAATGCATAGTTTAATAATAGAGAATTATTATAGCTTTATACCGTGTAATTTCTTATTCTTTTTGCACAGAACCCGTCGTAAAGAGGGTCGTAAAAGGTGCATAAAACGGTTTTGCATCGTTAAATCAACATGTTTGTTATCCGCTTCAGGCTCATAATGCAAATCGTTATGAATAGGGCGTTATTGTTATTAGTGTATGTGTTATAATGCTTCGGTTTTCTGTTTAAACTGTATAGTAAATCCTTTGAATACGCCTTAAACAATTTCTCTCAAATAACTATTCAAAACAAAGGGTAGTAAAAAAACAATACATTATGGAACCGGTCTTCTCGGCACTTTATCTAGCCTAGTACTGTTTAATTACACAGGGACGATGGATACGTGTATGTGTACTATCACCGTCATATAACTAGAATACTGTTAAAAACGACGTAAAACTCCAATAAAATAAAAGTTTATAATAACATATAAAACAGTTTATGATAAACATTTCCAGATGCCTGTTCTATAAAATCATCGAGTCTAATTTTGTATGACGTTATTCCTGATTTACAATATGCACTTAATAACATTTTATGTCTGAATATCAGACATCGATTTAAGAATTGATGCAATTGAATAATCGAAAATTTAAGACTAACTGTTAAAATCAGAGAAATATCACATCTGACACGCATTCTGTGAGTTGAGGGACAAATAAGACCAGCTACGAGTACATAAGTCTGTAATACGCAGTTTAAAGGAAAACGAAAATAGTATTGCGATTGTGTTTTGGTAGAAGATGACATTTAACCCTTTAACCCACATACAAACAATCTGCAGCAGACGCCTTTGAAGCATTGTTGAATATCGGTTGATAACATCATTGTGGTAAAAGGAGAAATTTCTGATTATGAGCAATTTATCATTTTTCCGAAATATTATCAAAAAGTAGTGTGCTGCAGAGGCTTCAGAAAGTGATTGCATGTGTGGAAAGGGCGGGGTGGGGTGGGGGTCAAAACAAATTTAGAAACACGCATTTAAAATCTAGAATCACATACACCTTTAACAAGCAGCATGATATCTAAAAGTAATAGAGATATTATATTAGTTGTTCTTGAATCGCAATTGAAACACCCAAGTCGAAGGCATATAAACATTACATTTATGTTCATCTGTCAACATGCGATTAAAAACGTTGTTGATTTGTTTTGTTTTTAAATGTTTCACATTCATGTTAAGGTCTTAACTCTTTACCATATGCAGACATATATTGACGCATTTGAAGAAGGTGACTTTTGAAAACGTTTTAGCAAATTAGCAAAAGGGAAAATTGCTCATAATTAGCACCTTCTGATTTGTCACACTGTTTTCAACTCATTTTAATAGCTATACTTTAAATTATTGATAGTTTCCATATCTTTGGCTAGATGTATTCGAAGTCGTCTGCTACAGATTTGTTATATTTGCGAAATGGTTAATGCTGGTCTTCTTACCTGTTTTAGGCGTTACAATACGTATGTGTGTATGAACAAACCAACTGCATAAGTTGCTTCGTGAAACCGAAGCCTGGATCATAATTGTAACTATAAAGTGAATATTGAACTCTACATGTTGAATGCATGGCAGTATATGTCAACAATTGTGTTAGCCAAATTAAACCCGTCGTCATTTTTTTCCTGACATACCCGCACCGTAACACTTTTATTTGAAGTTCCGAATGTTGTTTGTCTTTGGCCTAGATCATACAGACGATTATGTTATATCAAAGAGTAATCAAGCTATGCAGGTAATTGTTTCATAAGACAGAATCAAATCCGCATCACTAGGTCACATGGGGGTATCTCTAACTGTCATCCCATATACAGTGATTCCAAATATATACGGAGATGAAATCGGACGGGCATATGGAAGGGCCCAGACACTGACAGAGTTGAAGCCCCATGTCTATGCGCTGGGTTCCAGAGCGTACCACAATGTACAGAGAAATGAGGGGAACCAGTGTTTGCTGGTTAGTGGTGAATCAGGGTCTGGTAGGTGGAATATTGTCATCTTTTCAGCTCACCTGAGCATAATGTTAATGTGCTGGTTGAGCTATTATGGTCTGAGACTCGCTGTCCAGTGTCTGACTTCATCTTTTTTTCCACCAGCCTTCACATTTTCTTACAAACATGTAACTTCTCTTAGTTAATCTTTTCCCTCATATAGACGCTTTCTGACGCCTCTGCAGACGGCAGTTCCTGTCCATTTCGCTTTTCAACAGACATATATACAAAAATACTGAAGCATGTATATAATACAGGCCAAAGCAAAATAAGAGAGAATATAAATGTTCTGAGATCAATGACTCTTTCCTCGTAACGTTATAGCAATGTTTCAAAATAACACAATACGTTGTACGTATGGTTGAATATATTCCCAAACTAGAAAGAATTAACGATCTTTTAACGGCGAATAGTTATTACATATAGGCTTCAAAATGACGATTGTTTACGCTAAATAGCCGAACCCTGTTTACATCACATAGTTCATGTCGAACAATATGTCATCTAAATTGATCCATACTTTAAAAAGGGAAGTTATTTTCAACGATTCCTTCTGATCGGAGTTCTGATCTTTTATTTGCCTCCTTTGGCAAGACGCTATCTTGAATGATTATTAAGTCTGTCACACATATTTACGCCTTAATGTGCATCAGCAGAAAATGGATTTCGAAACTACACGTATATGAGAAATTTCTCATTTGACAACAGTCCTATCAAATCTATATCTATTCACTAATTATACATGTATTGATAGAGATTTAGCCGTATGTTTGACTGAAAGCTTTTAAAGTCGTCGGCCGCAGATTTGTTGTAAATTGGAACGGTTCCGAATTAATTTCGCTTAAGAATAACTTGTGCATTATCCCATGGACGTGTTCATTAAAGGTCTATTCATGAATGAATGTCGATTTTATGAATTGAGTTAGCGTGTTTGTCTGAGTCGATTCGAGTGTCCACATCGCGAGTGGAAGACGAGATCTGGTCATACCAACTATGTTTGAATGGTAGAAGTAGGTAGTATCTATGCTGACGCGTCGATTTCAAAATAAGGTTGAGTTGTAGGAATGCGTAATTGGAACTGAAGCGTCCACGGTTAATAATAAACGTAAACCCTTTCCTACATCTAAACTGAAGCAGTCGAATTTGAAAACATACAACAAAATGATATTTGATGACATTATAATCGTAAAGAGGTGAAAACATTTTGGCCAATTGTGAATCTACTTGTTATGAGCATAACTTCTTTTGCAACAATGTTTTCCAAAATCGTCTGCTGCGGAGGCGTCAGATGAGTCTGAATTTGAGAAAGGGTTAAGCAACCTCGTCGGTTTACCCAGTTTTACTATTCCCTTTCTGAATGTTAGATAAAGTACATAAATGGAAAACAGATGAATGATACATAACATCATGGCTTGATGAGCATCTGAAGATAGCTACCAAAGACATTAAAAATGGAAATAATGGTTTCTTGATCCTCAATGTTGCTTGTATATCATGATGACTGATACATCGATGTCACCGGAAGTACTGGTACAAATGTATTCAGGAAAATCCGTTATATAACTTCAATACTGTTCAAAGCGGCTTAAAACGCCATTCTGACACCATTTCAACAAAGATGTAATAAAGATCAAATGTGTGCCGTGTTCGCAGACATCGAACTAGGTAATATCAGATTAAATGGTTTCTGGAAGTATGATTCGATCAAATATACAAATATATACCAAACATATATCATCTCTAGAGACGAAATTGAATAGCCCGTTTAGGGCGTAACTTGTTGTTTATGGCTACAGACACGCATGCTAGCATCGTTCCACTTGTAGACGCATACGGAGCACAGGCCACTTTTGAAACATTGAGTCAAAAGTAAAACTTGTTCATAATGAGCAATTTCTTCTTTTTTCTACATTGTGTTCAATTCAATTCTAAAACTAAACTTTTATATGAAGAGATTTTCCATATTTCTCCCAGATCAGTTTTAAGGCGTCTTTTGTGAATGTCTTGCAACTGGAAATGAACTAAGAAGTATGTTGATCTAATGCCTGGATAAATATGTGAAAACGTAAAACACCAGGAGTGCGGCTTTGCATCATATCGCCTTATATGTAGCAGACGCTTTCCCACATACAACACATCCGCATAATATAACTTCAGAACAAAAAAGTAGAAAGTCTCCATGAATGAAAATATATTTATTAAATAGTGTATTGCACGTTGTGGCAAAAGAAGATATTTCCTAAGATGAACCAGTTGTTACACAATGTTTTCAAAAGTCGGCTGATGTAGAACCGTCAGGGAGTGTCTACATTTGAGAAAGTGTTAAGCGTATATCTAGTCTTCTGTACTGTGCAAACCTATGATCAGACAGATTAATGTTGTCTCTAAAGCTTGGATTATTTTCACTGTAATAATGATGCATCGTTTTATATTGGTATTAATGCATGCTTTGATAATAGGGATGTATGTGTCTTAGGCACAGCATTGTACCATGTAATTTCTTTTTTTTATTTTTGCACAGAAATCGTTGTAAAGAGGGTCGACAATGTGTATAAAACTGTGTTTGCATCGTTAAATCAAACATATGTTGTTATCAACATGAGAATCATAATGTAAATCGTTTTGTATACGGCGTTACTGTTATTATTGTATGTGTTATAATGTTTCATTTATTTGTTTAAACTGTGCATTAAATCATTTGAATGCGTCTTAAATCAATCTCTCTCAAATAATGATTTCAAACAAAGTTAGTAGAAATACATTACATTATAAAACCGGGATTCTCGGCACATTATCTAGTACTGGTTAAACACAAAGGGACAATGGATAAGTTTACTGTCATCGACACATAAGTAGAATATTGTTTAAAACGACATGCAACTCAAATAAACACAAAATTATAATAACGAACAAATTGTTTTAAATATTTATTTTCTTGGTAACTTATTTGTCCTAGTCAAATACGAAACCCGTCGTGTTGTTTTCGAGTTTCCTTTTAAGTACACAACAAGAGAAGGTTGATGCAACGCATCAATGTCGCCGGATATCCATAGTGCAGTTATGCATAACACTAACATTATAGTAGTTGAATAAACAGTTAGCAACTGAGGGGCATATTGAAACATCAGGGATGGGGGTCAAGTGAAAATGTATTATAACTTGCATTGTTTTGTCAAATAAGTGAATGTTAATTGAAGCCTTTCATTGTTTATGATCAATTCCATTCAAAAGTAGGTTGACCATACACACAACCAACTAATTATTGATCATAAACAGTAATGGAAATGAGTAATCTTGCCAATCATTAGTCATAGTATGTATACAGTGCTTTCATTACGGAATAATTATAAGATTTGTAAATTCCACATACACTTTTCAAGATGTTTGTCAGAATATTTGAATTGTATTATTTTTCAATAAAACCACAAAACCGACAATTTAGCCTTTGCATGCAATAGCACGTCATTTTACCTTTCCTCTTTTAAAGTCAACAGTGGACACCTTTGCAGCAATCTACTTTTAAAACAATGACATAAGGGTTAAATCGCTGAAGACATTAGTTTTCTCTTTTTCTCAAAATGATATTAGTTTGGCATCCTAATTATATCATACTTTAACAAATGTTGAAATGTAGTCCAATACTTATAAATTAGACCACCTTCGAAATATAATATCAACTAAACAGTTAAATCTCATTGAAATTGTTGTATAATTTAAACTTAATTTCAAACATAAACTGAGCCCTACAACATGTTAATTTATTTTAATTATTTCCTTCCTTTGTTTTAATGAAAATAACAAACTACTCATGTTTTAAAATTATATTATGATGAGCGCCCTTGTGCCAATGATGGATAACAATATGTAGATCGGAAGCAATATGCCTACAGGGAATTAAATGACACATTTAAAATTGTCAAGGACGAAATAATTGTGTACGAAAGACCCGATTCTTTCTTATTCGCAGAGGTGTCGTTCTTGAAACTCTCTTTATAGGCAGAGAGTATTCGTTCAAAGTAATTGTTCTATTAAAACCAGTTTTGTCTCGGTTTGTTCTTTTCTTCATTTGTTTCGAACCAAATAAACATTTTAAATCACTTATGATTTACTATTTGTAAGTCAGTGTAAAGAGCGGCTCTCTGCAAAGGAGATTGATCTACGCAGTTGGTATTCGTGAGTATGTAAACAAAGTTAGACTGTGCGACGTAAAGGTTTGTAGTTATCGCCTTTTGATTATATGTAATATATAGAGTAAAATAAAGTATACCAGTCTAGCTAACAGGGACTGTTTTGTCTTCGTAAATAAAACAAAAAAACATAAATGCGAGTCAAAATAAAGAAACTGAAAATACCTAAAACATCGGAATATTTATTTCATTTTAGATGTGTCATTACTCAGTGTTTTTAAACAAACACAATTGTAATATGTTCAAGACATCTAAATGGGTTTCTTTCTAATAATAATCCCACCTCCCATGTCATTTCCGAAAACCTATTAACAATAGAAGTCGCGGGCTTCTGCCCGGCGACTAATTAGGCCGGAAAATGAGAAGGTACATCTTCATGCTAAAGAATTATATGTTCGAAACCATTTCCACTTCAATACTTATTGTAAGTGCTTTATGAATACTAAGTGTTTTTCGCATGTTACTTGAGACAGTTCCTCTTGTATTGCCGCATGTAGAAGGATATTTTTTATAAATCAAAGTTGTTGGATTAAGTTATCCTGAAAAACATAATATTTCCCAACAATATCAAATCTTCTAGACTGATCATATTTGACGTTTAACTGATTTGCAATATGCACACCAAAGCAGTTCATGTCTGGAGAACAGACATCGACTCAATAAAGTGCAATTGGATACTCAGACATTAAAGATAAAACGATAAAATAAGAGAAATATCACATCTGACACGCATTGTGCGAGTTGAGGGACAAATAAGACAAGTCTACGAGTATATTAAGCGGTAATACGTTGCACGCAATTTAAAGGTAAAGGAAATGAATGTCGGTTGTAAACAACATTTAAAATAAAGTGAGAAACACGCAAGATAAGTCTAGATTCACATTTACGTTTTATACGATGTATCCAATTTAAAAGTGAGAGGAAATTTCTTAAAATCTAAATTGAAACACCAAGTCGTATGCATATAAACATTACTTTAATGTTCATCTGTCAAAATGCGATAAGATACGTTGTTGTTTTGATTTCATCTTAACGTTTTACATTCATGTTTCTGTGTTAACCCATTATTATCATATGCAGAAATATTTCAACGAGTCTACAGAAGATGACATTTAATAATAATGTGACAAATGTGGAATTTGCTCATAATTAGTATTTTGTCTCTCCTTTTTTCACACACTATTTTCACCTCGATTTCTATAGATATGACTTAACATTATTCAGATGTTACATATCTTTGGATCGATGTCTACTGCAGCCCTGTGTTCCATAGTAAACACAACGTAAACACGTTTTGTCTATGGAGCGGAACGAAACCTACCTGTATTATGCATGTACTCCCGTCAAACAGGTTTGGTTTACCGACTAATGCAAGGATTATCGACGAAACCTATATAGGTTTCGCAAAACAGGTTTTGGGTTTGGTGACTATGGAACACAGGGAAGATTTATTGTATTTGCGAAAGGGTTAATTGATGATCTAATAACCTCAATTTAAACGTTACAATATTTATGTTTGTAGAAACAAAACAACTGCTTATGACTTTTGACTCTTTCGCTGCCAAAGGCAATTAAAAACTTTTGCAAACAATGCATATTCAGGTGAGACGGGCTCGTAAAGAACCGTCTGTCCTGAAATAAGTTATTACCACATTTTCAGTTGGACGACAAATGGGAGTGGTATAATATTCAACATGGAAGAGTCGACAATGAAAGGGTTAAGAGGAATTCAGGAATACTATAAACTAAGATAATGCTTAAGTAGTTTCGTAAAATCTTTGGCCTGGACGATGATTTTAACTGTAAACCCACTATACAACTATACATGTCGAACGTATTGATCATAAATGTCAAACATTGAATGATCTGTACGCACCTTAACCCTTTCCCACATACCACAAATCTGAAGCAGACTACTTTGAAAACATCTAGGCAGAAACACGAACAAGTTCTATAAAAGAGTTGAAAACATTGGGATTAAAGAAGAACCAGCGCTTGCGATGTTTGTGAACATATTCTGCTCGGTGTACATGCATCCTCATTGCGATGTTCAACTTGCATGAGAAAATAAAAGGCATATGCTGGCACTTTTAGCTGCACAGAAATAGCCAATTAAAAACACATCTCCTTTTTCGACAGCATTTTCAGTCATGTAGACAATTTAAACTGTTTGTTTTTATTACTATGCGTAAATTCGCGATAGGGTCATTAGTCGTTTTAGAAAACGTTTCATTAAGCCATGTTTCTCTCAAATGTATGTACTAAATATTGTTTAAAAAGAGACCAAATGTGAAGATTAATTGTACTGCATGTTCACCTTTCATTTAAGATCTTTTGGAGGATTATTTAAGAGAAAAACTTGTACTTTTTATACGTTTGTATGATGATGATCTGTATTATAGATCAAGTTAATAAAATTATGTTCTGTTTTGTTCTGTCGTCCGAATCAGAGATAGGCTTCAGTCCATTAAAGAAGTATACTAAGCCGCAATAAGCGACATTTCAGCGGCATTTCTAGAGCAGACGTCATTATCAATTACTCACGGTTTATCCGATAGACGAAGCTTTCCGGTACTTGTTTTTGCCAGGCCTTGAAAATAGTGGCCTCCAAAGTTATCATACGTTTGATGCGTCTTATTTGCGTTGATGCGTCGATTCGAAACTACAAAGTAAAGGTTTAACGCCTTTAAAGTAGGGTACTAATTCGATAATAAGCGACATATCAGCGGCATTATTAGAGCAGACGTCATCATCAAGGTATATCCGATAGACGTAGATTTCTCATCTTTCTATTGAGTTTGTATTCAATTGTCATTTGCTACCATTGCTTCAAAAGTGAACTGTATAAAAGAAAAGGTATATTCCATCTCAGGCGGATACTATATCGCTTACTCGCTTATAAGTGTCATTACAGCGGCATTTCTTGAACAGATCATCATCAAATAGTCACCTCATATCCGATAGATTTAACTTTCTCCTTTTTCTACATATTTTTTCAAACGTCATTTGCAACCATTGCTTCTTTAGTTTGCTGAATCAAATGATTGATTTGGGTTTAACGCCGTTTTCAATCATTTGTCAGTCATAACATAGCGGCCAGTTCACATACTCATGTGTTTCCTGGCTCTCTCATACCAGTACTCCACACAACATTCTTTCCAAGCAATTGGCTGCTTTTCTACAGAGACTGTTAGTTCATTGGCCGGGCTGGGGTTCTGACGCACTACCCCTGGATTGGTAACTGAATCAAAAGAAATGTTGGAAAATACATTTCCTTTGACACAGTTAAAAAAAAGGGAAACGCTTACTCGCTAAAAAAGTTACATTACAGGGGAATTTCTTAAACAGACGTCTTCGTTAAATAATCACGTCATATCCAATAGACTGAACATTCGAGTCAGCTGTCGTCGTACCTATAAGACAAATAAGGGGATGCCATTAAGGCAGCATTAATGACAAGGTTTCTCGAGTCGTATTCAATATAGACTCTCGTGAAAACTTGTATAGATTTATAGATGTCAGTAGTACTTCTGTAGGAGTCCTTTCCGTTATACATTAACTATTCTGCCGCCATTTTTAAAAACATCTAGGCAAATGTATGGGAAATTATATGAATGAAAGTATAATTTTTTAATAGAGTTGAAAACATTGTGACAAAGAGAGAATCATTGTTTATCATGAAAAACTTCATCTTTTGACGCAATTTTTTTATTTGTTGTCTGCAGCAGATGTGTCAAAATGAGTCTGTATGCGGGAATGGAGGACAAAGGCAGATAGGATTATGTAGAGAAGCCATTCTATCTAGAAATACTAATTAAATTAATTTTGCCTATTTCGCATTTCATTTTTTAAAACCACTGTACTCGTCTAAGGATGTATATTTATGTTGCGAACTTATTGCGCTTTTGAATTGATTTGAAACAGCAATGGTAAAATTTAACGCATTGATTCATTCCCGCCTCCAGACGCATTTTGACGCTTCTGAAGCTGTAGACTTTTGAAAACTGTGTGGCAAAAGAAGATATAACAATAAAGTGTTCAACACTTTTTCAATCAAACTTGCATTTACAAAAAAAATCTAAATATCCATTTTTTCCCCAAATGTATACAGCCTTGTGCTGCAGATCTCTTGTATGTTGGAAAGAGGGGTTAACACATTTCAGTTATGTGACTGCGACAGTGCACTTATCAATAATCATTGAGTGCCAAACCATTTTTGAATTTTGCAGCACTATTTATAACGGATCTACTAAAAGAGATACTTGGTCCTCCGAGCGAAAAACATCAATTCCTGCAAAGATCCGAATCAGTTTTGGGCATTTATACTTTTCTCTGCGTCCGCATTGGACCCGGTTCACCCGCTTCAGAGGCGGAACCTTTTACAAATACATCGCTGGGTTGAAGTTCTTGTAAAATTCATATGAAAACTCAAAGTTTTGGTTAAAACATGTTTTCATTTTTCTTATTTAACCATTGGTATTATATTCATTGTATACACATTTGATCGAAACTGTTCAAATGTCTAAGTACTGCTCTGTCGCTCTCCAAAATACAAAGGTTTGTGTTTTTATGTTAACAAAATAATAATTAAAAGACAAACATAACAATAAATTGCGCACTGCACAATCTATTGTCTAAACTCAGTATCCCCTAACCATTTATTGTTCCTCCTGTAAACGACAATAGATAAACAAAATTTCTCCAAATGTCTGGCTTGTTTTCTAAAAGTAGCATGCCCCCTTTCATATTTATTTATTGTTTCTTCCTGTAGATGACAATAAATAAGGAAAGTTCCGCAAAAAGTCTGGTTTTAAAGGCGCCGGATCAATTAGGTCCAATGTTTTTGTGTAACGCAATCTATTAGATAACAGCACCAGAGTAACTATCTGCATCTCCTGCATTCTATTTTTCGACATATCCGCTTTAGTGTTTAAGCATGAAAGCAGACGAACGTAAACTCCGTTTGTTATCGTATAATTAGGATTCAATACAAAAGAGAAAACAATACTTTTATAGAAAGAAGTCTGTATATATATCTCTGATACTTAAATCTGTATTTGGCATTTAATTAATTTCTACATTATTTGAAGTTTAATACATGTTTAAATTAAATGGGTTTTTGACTAGGTCTGTTGACATGGTAGAGGCAAAATCAGTAATCCTTTTAAATTGGCAAATCACACAATTAAATCAGGGTTGTTTGGTTTGTCAAAACGTCCTAACGATAGATTTTCTTTTTATCTGTAAAGCAAATGGGCGAAATGCAGTTATCAACCTATTTGACCTGAACACTGATATCAAGTATGGAGGGATTGGCCTAGTCATTAGCATACCAATGCATGTTGCTTAAAGGTAATTATAACTGAAGACATATCCCCAATCACATGTTCCTACACGATATAGATACAAAACCAGATGCAGAATATTAACATTTTCCCAGCATTAAGAAATGTTTTGAAGTCTTTGCAGCAGACAACCTTTAGAAGCATTTTTTTATTTTGTCACTATGATTTAAACTTTAGCCAATACTAATACATTCATTTAGAGGAAATTATGAAACCATATATTTAAAAGTTAACTGCTGCAAAGGTTTCAAAAGTTCCTTAATACATATATATTGATTATATATTAGATCACTCTTTGTTCACTTGTTATATGTCACTTGTAGATTGTGTTTTGGGCCTGTGGCCTAAATACTAGATATAAAGATGTCTAATTATCTAATATACATATACATTGTATTAGACAGTTTCGTCCAGACGAGTTCAATGTCATCTGCTGCATGTTTATTGTATGAGGGAAATGGTTCGCTGCATAGGCCATTTTATGAGTCGTCTACTGCGTGTTTATTGCAGGAGAGAAAGGTATTACTGCATAAGCCATTATATGCAATCATGATACCATAAACTCCTGTAGGAATTTTACGATGAACAAATTACAATGATGATGGTTTATAGAATTAAACATAAAATGCATGACTAAACCTACTGAACAATAACATCTGAAAAGCATCTGCAGGCGATATCAATTATAAGATACACTTGCCAGAATGGATATCCACAGATAATTACTTATGTTCATGATGTAATCTTCCTGTGCATTCCAGGGAACAATTTTCTCACTTGTAACTGTTTTATTTCATATAGTTATCTAGTAAATAATAGCAGTTTACAACAATGATAATTCGTACTTTAGGTTAATTATGGTCGTGAACAAAAAATATGCATCTATTGTTTTCAATAATAAGAGCACATCATGTGAAGTTCATATGTTATTTCACTGCGGACAATTTGGTGAAATAAATACTGTATTTCTATTAAATTGGTATGCATGCGACACCACCATTTATAACGTTTATACATTGCTTCAAAACGACAAACCTGATGTAATATAGAAACTATCTATATGTTAATCAGCAAATGATAAGGACACCATTTTAAGCCTTGTACTATATGTTAAATCGAATGCTTGTTACAAAGATCCGGTTGCCTAAATACATTCATTGTCATTAGCATCAGCTGTTTTCTTGCTAGAGATTCAATTGTTCACTGCCGAATTTCACAAAGACGCCTCTTGAATGTTGCAAATTGGATCACATCAATTTTTTGTCCAATAAGACATTTGGTTAAATGTAATGTCTAAGTGGCAAACGATTTCAGGAGAGCCTCCTGAATCTGCATTAGTTGAACAAGCCTTTGGCAGCGAAAAGGTTATATCGTTGACTAAGTTTTGCGTTTCGACCTTTTATTCTTTTTATATCACAATTTACCATATTGATTTATAATAACTTCTTTGCCATCAAATGGTCCAAAATACGTCTGCCAATGTGCTATAACTCAAGGATGTTTATAGGACATTAGACGAAAACTCAGAAGTTTAGCCTGCTAAGTTCACGCTGGTCAGTATAGTAGGAACCATAAATACCACACAGTTGACAAACATAGATTGACTACCTGACAGGATCGGGTTAACCCCATCAATTAACACTTTCCCACTTACAACAAATCTGCAGAAGACGACTTAGAAAACCTTCTGGCAAAAACCTGAAAAATCTCAATAAATAAGGGTTTAATCATTAAATAGACCTGAAAATATAATGGCAAAAGGAGATATTGCTTGTTATGAGAAATTTCTCCTTTCATCGCAATGATTTCAATAGTTGAAGATGCGTCAGAATGCGTACCATCTATCAATCGGTTCAGAATAAACACTGTCCGGCATAGACGGACATGTCATCTTCAAAGGTCAATGCAAAACCCAGACGGACTGGATGGAGACGTATACGGATCTGGGACTTGTTTTGACGCAGAGCTTAAATGGTCTGTTTGTTCTTGGTGCGTTACGTATTCAGTAACGATGTTAATATCTAACCAGTTATTACCTTGATCATCTGTTAGACGGAAAATAATAACTCCGGTCGGAATTGACGGAAATGACACCGCCAAAGGTTAAAACTCGAAGTGGACGCTCTAATTGTTAGTTTTTCAATATTTGACCAGTAATTTCCTTGACCCTTTTTTTCAATCAATACAGAATGACCACTGTCCAACACTGACGGAAATGTCATCGCGTAAACATCAATGTCAAGACATGTTTTGGACGCTCTGGGTGTCGAGTTTTGCGTGATGTGTCTCTTGATTTTAAAATGTCAATACCTGACCAGTCATTAATTTGACCACTTATATATCGGGACAAAATGACGACTGTCTAGAATCACATGTATGACAAGGTCAAGAGAAATTGTACATTCCTTAATTGTACAAAAACTGATACTGTTTACAACTGATGACCTTTCCGACATTGAAATTCCATTATCCCTAACTGGTCATTTATTTTCTTAGTTATAGGTCTATATGTTAGTCGGTTTTCATTTGATCATTGTATTGTATGTCTTGCACTTATCTCCTAAACTAACCGCCTCAGTGGTGTAGTTGTAGAATGTTCGCCTCGGGTACGAGAGGTCGCGGGTTCGATCCCCGGTTGGTCATACCAAAGACTTTAAAAATAACACTAGTTACTACCCTCCTTGGCGATTTTTAGATTAGCATTAAGACTGACTCGCTGGTGTCAGAAGAAAGGACCAGTAGATATAACTGAACTAATGTTGAAAGCAGCTGAAAATCTCCAAATTTAAGAAATTTAAGAAACTTCTTTTTAGCCTTCCAACATAAGGACGATTTCTGACGCCGGAATTATCGCTTATCGCCCATGATATACTTGACTGGATTGCACTCCGCTGTTTACGGGAATGGACAACAGGAAATCATAACCTGACAGCGAATATCGGTTCTGTTGACGTCATGTCGGAACTTATGTTGGAAGTGTCTTCACTCAAACTTTCCCTATCCCCTTGTTATTTTGAAATGAATGGATCTTTATTCGTAATAATCAAATTATTTATATAAAAACCCTCCCACACCTGAAGGATTATAATTCCTTTCAAGGGTGTCCTGATTTAAAGTCCAATATCAAGTCACACGTAATGGTGTACGAGATATTCAACATCGTTTCTGATTGCGTTCATGTTTTTTTCTTACCCGTATACAAAATCTTTCTGACGCCTCTGCAAAAGGCGACTTTTGATAACTTTGAGACCAAAAAATAAGTCTTTAATGATAAGCAATTTCTTCTTTTGCCACAAAGTGTTCTTCTTCGCAATCCATATGTATTTTTTCCATTACATTACTTTAATTTCGAAAAATTATAAAAAGGCATATTGACTACACATGTTTTAATTGACAACTAAATCATAAGATATAATAACAATGTTACAAAAACAATATATTATAAAAAAAATCCACTTCTCAGTTCAGTACATCCTTAAGTACTTATGAGAATGCTAATGTACGAACTAGCCTTGGATAGTGAAGATGTACTTAGTGTTCTATTCAATTATTATGCTTTTACTTGCATATATCTTGACAGGTTTTTTTGCGATGAGGTTTTCAAAGTCGCCTACAAGTTTTGTTGAATTTGAATAAGGGTTAAAAGAGATTGTAAACAACGTTTCAGATTGTGTTTGATTAACCCTTTTCCACATACAAACGCGTTGACCTTTGCGTCAGCCAATCAAAGTATCGCCTAGAACATCGCAAGGTAGCAACAAGGGATATAACACTTTTCAATAATCGATGTACATAAGTTGTGATTGTCGAGTGTTTCGATCGATTTAAATTCATTACGGTCAATTCGACACAATCTTTTATGTGGTTTCGTCAGATGCAATATACGTACAGCGAAGTGTGTTGGTCTGATTTCTATGAGATTAAAGAAAGTACAAACTATTCATTGTTTCTTTCACCATGTGTATGTTTTATTCCCGGCCGGGTCATACCAAAGACGTAAACTAAATGGTAGTAATGGCTTCCCCTTCTTGCCGTTCAAGGTGATGAGGTTAACACATCAACTGGATATATACCAAAAACTACTCCTTGCTACCTTAGCGTAAGAAATACACGTGTGAAAAAATACCTGTCTGTGCATCAACGTCAATTATACCAATACAGCTTTACGGAAGTCTATTCAAACCTTCAACGACAATTCGGCGAATAGTATGAAGACAGATTAGTCTGCTTTGAGCCACTGGCTTTTCTGGGTCTAACGTGGTTGGAAAATGCTTAACGGTTAGTTTTCTCAGCTCGCAGCTTATTGGGTTATAAACGTTTTAAAAGTTATGTAACACACTTCATTGTTTACGTGTTACATAATCCTTTCAACTTTTTATTACCGACCAAGTCCAAAACAAAACCGACCTGTGCGACTTCGATGCGCCAGTGAATATCGAGATAAGCATACGTCTCCGCAAAGTCCGATACGGATAGAATCGTTTATTAGTCATACGAGTACACTGGAAGCATCTGGCAAAATTCATTGTGCGGTTTAAGGCAACTATCTGTAGGGTTTTAGCTATATCACGGCGTTTACGGGGTGATTTATCAGTACTACTGGTTCTTTTATTCTGACACAAGGTAATCAGTCGGGATGCTAAACCCACATTCCTTATTTACAAGGAGGTAAATCCATTACAATCATTGTTGATCAATTGGTAATAACCCGGCCAGGGAATTGAACCCGCGACCTCCCGTACCCGAAGCGAACGCTCTATTACTACACCACCGATGCCAAACCAATGATAAATAAAGTATACAGTAGCACGTATTCGAAGTGACAATTGATTTCCATACATATTTCCTAATGTCGGTTTTCGTGTGGCGTTATCCTAAATATAGACATGAAAGGAATCACTAACTGTGTTTCATTGACCACTTTACGGAAATACCTTTGTTACACGTACTTTTGGAAATAAAGGTGTAATAACTATAAAGTGTGCTCTTCGGAATGCGTGCATTCATTCTATATTTTATGTAACGTAGACTTACAGCTTATTGTAGAATTACACTTAGTTTATGTTTTTTGCTTGGCCTATGGGTAAACCTATTAAAATTGATGAAAACTTTGTTTTAACAATAAACCTATTACCTTAAATTAAAGTACAGGTATGCAAATAAGTTATATCAGGGACGTAGATCAGATCTTATCCTGTTTAAAAAAAAATGAACAAAACGTGAGGAATATATATGAGTGCCATGTAAATTATGTTTACCAATATTAGTGTCTGTTTATTAACCATGTGAACAATATGTGTGATATACGATCGTAGCACATCTATAGTCATGATTGAATATATATGCTCCGTTGATAACACATGAACTATTTATCTACATTGTATTTTCCATGATAGTTATTGCATTGAACAAATATAACTAACCATTTAACATTTCAAACAATTGTTATGAAAAATGTATGATCTCGGCAATAGACGGAGCGTGGGATTGGCGGCATACTACACATTCATCTACTAAGTTGTAAGCCGAGAGATACATATTAAACCGGCACATGTCAATATTACCTTAAATAAGGCTTAATAACAGCCAGAAAAGTGCAAGGAATGTATGGAAATCATATTATTGTATATTAATATGTCACTAATCCTGGTATTTTCCCCGGGCTGTTACTTGTGAGGTTGTTGTTGTGAAGGTTAAAGTCGTTTCCTATAGTATGCCAGTAAGTCTACCGGTTAAACAAATCAAGTAGTCCATGACTCCTCCGCACAACGCACTTCCACGGCAACTGGTTGCCTTCCCATGAAGACTATTTAGACCATTTACTAAAGACAAATGACGATTATTATCTTAATGGCTTTTGACATTTATCGGAATGAATATATGACCGAGATGGAATTAGAAAGCTCGATCTGTCGGTCTATAGCGGGTCAATACCAAGAAAGTATGACACATGATAGATGAAAGTAAACTTCCAATGTCCATTAAGTCAAACATGTTCGAACACGAGACCGCTGGAAGGACAGCCCATGTTTTACCAACTGAGCTACGGTTGGTTTTCGTGGAGTATGAATTGGCTCGAATGTACAAATATATACCAAACATATATCATCTCTCGAGACGAGGGTGAATAGCCGGTTTGGGGCGTAACTTGTTGTTAAGATCTACAGACACGCCTGCTAATATTTCCCACTTACAGACACATAAGGAGCAGGCGACTTTCGAATACATTTAGGCAAAAGTAGAAATTGCTCGAAATGGGCAATTTCTCATTTTGCAACAACGTTTTCAATTCTATTCTAAAACTTAACTTTTATATCAAGATGTTTTCAATATTTCCCCTAGATAATTGTTAAGGCGTCTGCTGTGAATTTCTTGTAAGAGGAAATGAGTTAATAAGTATATACTACTGGTATAGACTGGATAGTTACGTGTATGCGTTAAACACCAGGATTTGCTGCTTTACATCATATAGCCTTATTGATGGCTGACTCTTTACCACATACAACAAATCGGCTGAACATAACGAAGAAAACTTCGAAGCAAAAATATGTAGAATGTCTCCATGAATGAAAATAAATTAATTAAATAGTGTATTGCACTTTGTAGCAAAAGAAGAATTTGCTTATGATAAGCCAATTGTACTGTTGTAGAACCGTCATAAAACCGTTTTTATTTGAGAAAGTGTTAAGGTTATATCTAGTCTCATTTTCTGTACAAACTACGATCAGACAGATTAATGTTGTCTTTAATGCTTGGATTATTGTCATTGGAATAGTTATGCACCATTTTATATTGGTATTAATGCATAGTTTAATAATAGAGAATTATTATAGCTTTATACCGAGTAATTTCTTATTCTTTTTGCACAGAACCCGTCGTAAAGAGGGTCGTAAAAGGTGCATAAAACGGGTTTTGCATCGTTAAATCAACATCTTTGTTATCAGCTTCAGGCTCATAATGCAAATCGTTATGAATAGGGCGTTATTGTTATTAGTGTATGTGTTATAATGCTTCGGTTTTTTGTTTAAACTGTATATTAAATCCTTTGAATACACCTTAAACAATTTCTCTCAAATAACTTTTTCAAATAAAGGGTAGTTGAAAAACATTACATTATAGAACCGGTCTTCCCGGCACATTATCTCGCCTAGTACTGTTTAATTACACAGGGACGATGGATACGTGTATATGTACTCTCACCGTCATATAACTAGAATACTGTTGAAAACGACGTAAAACTCCAATAAAATAAAAGTTTATTATAACATATAACATAGTTTATGATAAACATTTCCAGATGCCTGTTCTTTGAAATCATCGAGTCAGATTTTGTTTGACTTTATTCCTGATTTACAATATGCACTTAATAACATTTTATGTCTGAATATCAGACATCGATTTAAGAATTGATGCAATTGAATAATCATTTAAGACTAACTGATACAATCAGAGAAATATCACATCTGACACGCATTATGTGAGTTGAGGGACAAATAAGACCAGCTACGGGTACATAAGTCTGTAATACGCAGTTTAAAGGAAAACGAAAATATTATTGCGATTGGGTTTTGCTAGTAGATGACCTTTCACCCTTTAACCCACATACAACAAATCTGCAGCAGACGCATTTGAAGCATTGTTGAATATCGGTTGATAACATCATTGTGGTAAAAGGAGAAATTTCTGATTATGAGCAATTTATCATTTTTCCAAAATATTATCAAAAAGTAGTGTGCTGCAGAGGCTTCAGAAAGTGATTGCATGTGTGGAAAGAGCGGGTTTGGGGTGGGGGTCAAAACAAATTGAGAAACACGCATTTAAAATCTAGAATCACATACACCTTCAACAAGCAGCATGATATCTAAAAGTAATAGAGATATTATATTCGTTTTTCTTGAATCGCAATTAAAACAATCAAGTCGTATGCATATAAACTTTACATTAATGTTCATCTGTCAAAATGCGATTAGATACGTTGTTGATTTGTTTTCTTTTAAATGTTTCACATTCATGTTTATGTCTTAACTCTTTACCATATGCAGAAATATATTGACGCATTTGAAGAAGGTGACTTTTAGCAAATAAGCAAAAGGTAAATTTGCTCATCATTCGCACCTTCTTATTTGTCACACTGTTTTCAACTCATTTCAATAGCTATACTTTAAATTATAGATAGTTTCCATATCTTTGGCTAGATGTATTCGAAGTCGTCTGCTACAGATTTGTTATATTTGCGAAATGGTTAATGCTGGTCTTCTTACCTGTTTTAGGCGTTACAATACGTATGTGTGTATGAACAAACCAACTGCATAAGTTGCTTCGTGAAACCGAAGCCTGGACCATAATTGTAACTATAAAGTGAATATTGAACTCTACATGTTGAATGCATGGCAGTATATGTCAACAATTGTGTTAGCCAAATTAAACCCGTCGTCATTTTTTTCCTGACATACCCGCACCGTAACACTTTTATTTGAAGTTCCGAATGTTGTTTGTCTTTGGCCTAGATCATACAGACGATTATGTTATATCAAAGAGTAATCAAGCTATGCAGGTAATTGTTTCATATGACAGAATCAAATCCGCATCACTAGGTCACATGGGGGTATCTCTAACTGTCATCCCATATACAGTGATTCCAAATCTATACGGAGATGAAATCGGACGGGCATATGGAAGGGCCCAGACACTGACAGAGTTGAAGCCCCATGTCTATGCGCTGGGTTCCAGAGCGTACCACAATGTACAGAGAAATGAGGGGAACCAGTGTTTGCTGGTTAGTGGTGAATCAGGGTCTGGTAGGTGGAATATTGTCATCTTTTCAGCTCACCTGAGCATAATGTTAATGTGCTGGTTGAGCTAGTATGGTCTGAGACTCGCTTTCCAGTGTCTGGCTTCATCTTTTTTTCCACCAGCCTTCACATTTTCTTACAAACATGTAACTTCTCTTAGTTAATCCTTTCCCTCATATAGACGCTTTCTGACGCCTCTGCAGACGGCAGTTCCTGTCCATTTCGCTTTTCAACAGACATATATACAAAAATACTAAAGCATGTATATAATACAGGCCAAAGCAAAATAAGAGAGAATAGAAATGTTCTGAGAACAATGACTCTTTCCTCGTAACGTTATAGCAATGTTTCAAAATAACACAATACGTTGTTCGTATGGTCGAATACATTCCCAAACTAGAAAGAGTTAACGATCTTTTAACGGCGAATAGTTATTACATCTAGGCTTCAAAATGACGATTGTTTACGCTAAATAACCGAACCCTGTTTACATCACATAGTTCATGTCGAACAATATGTCATCTAAATTGATCCATACTTTAAAAAGGGAAGTTATTTTCAACGATTCCTTCTGATCGGAGTTCTGATCTTTTATTTGCCTCCTTTGGCAAGACGCTATCTTGAATGATTATTAAGTCTGTCACACATATTTACGCCTTAATGTGCATCAGCAGAAAATGGATTTCGAAACTACACGTATATATGAGAAATTTCTCATTTGACAACAGTCCTATCAAATCTATATATATTCACTAATTATACATGTATTGATAGAGATTTAGCCGTATGTTTGACTGAAAGCTCTTAAAGTCGTCTGCCGCAGATTTGTTGTAAATTGGAACGGTTCCGAATTAATTTCGCTTAAGAATAACTTGTGCATTATCCCATGGACGTGTTCATTAAAGGTCTATTCATGAATGAATGTCGATTTTATGAATTGAGTTAGCGTGTTTGTCCGAGTCGATTCGAGTGTCCACATCGCGAGTGGAAGACGAGATTTGGTCATACCAACTATGTTTGAATGGTAGAAGTAGGTAGTATCTATGCTGACGCGTCGATTTCAAAATAAGGTTGAGTTGTAGGAATGCGTAATTGGAACTGAAGCGTCCACGGTTAATAATAAACGTAAACCCTTTCCTACATCTAATCTGAAGCAGTCGAATTTGAAAACATACAACAAAATGATATTTGATGACATTATAATCGTAAAGAGGTGAAAACATTTTGGCCAATTGTGAATCTACTTGTTATGAGCATAACTTCTTTTGCAACAATGTTTTCCAAAATCGTCTGCTGCGGAGGCGTCAGATGAGTCTGAATTTGAGAAAGGGTTAAGCAACCTCGTCGGTTTACCTTGTTTTACTATTCCCTTTCTGAATTTTAGATAAAGTACATAAATGGAAAACAGATGAATGATACATAACATCATGGCTTGATGAGCATCTGAAGATAGCTACCAAAGACATTAAAAATAGAAATAATGGTTTCTTGATCCTCAATGTTGCTTGTATATCATGATGACTGATACATCGATGTCACCGGAAGTACTGGTACAAATGTATTCAGGAAAATCTGTTATATAACTTCAATACTGTTCAAAGCGGCTTAAAATGCCATTCTGACACCATTTCAACAAAGATGTAATAAAGATCAAATGTGTGCCGTGTTCGCAGACATCGAACTAGGTAATATCAGATTAAATGGTTTTCTGGAAGTATGATTCGATCAAATATACAAATATATACCAAACATATATCATCTCTAGAGACGAAATTGAATAGCCCGTTTAGGGCGTAACTTGTTGTTTATGGCTACAGACACGCATGCTAGCATCGTTCCACTTGTAGACGCATACGGAGCACAGGCGACTTTTGAAACATTGAGTCAAAAGTAAAACTTGTTCATAATGAGCAATTTCTTCTTTTTTCTACATTGTGTTTTATATGAAGAGATTTTCCATATTTCTCCCATATCAGTTTTAAGGCGTCTTTTGTGAATGTCTTGAAACTGGAAATGGAAATGAACTAAGAAGTATGTTCATCTAATGCCTGGATAAATATGTGAAAACGTAAAACACCAGGAGTGCGGCTTTGCATCATATCGCCTTATATGTAGCAGACGCTTTCCCACATACAACACATCCGCATAATATAACTTCAGAACAAAAAAGTAGAAAGTCTCCATGAATGAAAATATATTTATTGAATAGTGTATTGCACGTTGTGGCAAAAGAAGATATTTCCTAAGATGAACCAGTTGTTACACAATGTTTTCAAAAGTCGGCTGATGTAGAACCGTCAGGGAGTGTCTACATTTGAGAAAGTGTTAAGCGTATATCTAGTCTTCTGTACTGTGCAAACCTATGATCAGACAGATTAATGTTGTCTCTAAAGCTTGGATTATTTTCACTGTAATAATGATGCATCGTTTTATATTGGTATTAATGCATGCTTTGATAATAGGGATGTATGTGTCTTAGGCACAGCATTGTACCATGTAATTTCTTTTTTTTATTTTTGCACAGAAATCGTTGTAAAGAGGGTCGTACAATGTGTATAAAACTGTGTTTGCATCGTTAAATCAACCATATGTTGTTATCAACATGAGAATCATAATGTAAATCGTTTTGTATAGGGCGTTACTGTTATTATTGTATGTGTTATAATGTTTTATTTATTTGTTTAAACTGTGTATTAAATCATTTGAATGCGTCTTAAATCAATCTCTCTCAAATAATGATTTCAAACAAAGTTAGTAGAAATACATAACATTATAGAACCGGGATTCTCGGCACATTATCTAGTACTGGTTAAACACAAAGGGACAATGGATAAGTTTACTGTCATCGACACATAAGTAGAATATTGTTTAAAACGACATGCAACTCAAATAAACACAAAATTATAATAACGAACAAATTGTTTTAAATATTTATTTTCTTGGTAACTTATTTGTCCTAGTCAAATACGAAACCCGTCGTGTTGTTTTCGAGTTTCCTTTTAAGTACACAACAAGAGAAAGTTGATGCAACGCATCAATGTCGCCGGATATCCATAGTGCAGTTATGCATAACACTAACATTATAGTAGTTGAATAAACAGTTAGCAACTGAGGGGCATATTGAAACATCAGGGATGGGGGGTCAAGTGAAAATGTATTATAACTTGCATTGTTTTGTCAATAGGTGAATGATAATTGAAGCCTTTCATTGTTTATGATCAATTCCATTCAAAAGTAGGTTGACCATACACACAACCAACTAATTATTGATCATAAACAGTAATGGAAATGAGTAATCTTGCCAATCATTAGTCATAGTATGTATACAGTGGTTTCATTACGGAATAAGTATAAGATTTGTAAATTCCACATACACTTTTCAAGATGTTTGTCAGAATATTTGAATTGTATTATTTTTCAATAAAACCACAAAACCGACAATTTAGCCTTTGCATGCAATAGCACGTCATTTTACCTTTCCTCTTTCAAAGTCAACAGTGGACACCTTTGCAGCAATCTACTTTTTAAACAATGACATAAGGGTTAAATCGCTGAAGACATTAGTTTTCTCTTTTTCTCAAAATGATATTAGCTTGGCATCCTAATTATATCATACTTTAACAAATGTTGAAATGTAGTCCAATACTTATAAATTAGACCACCTTCGAAATATAATATCAACTAAACAGTTAAATCTCATTGAAATTGTTGTATAATTTAAACTTAATTTCAAACATAAACTGAGCCCTACAACATGTTAATTTATTTTAATTATTTCCTTCCTTTGTTTTAATGAAAATAACAAACTACTCATGTTTTAAAATTATATTATGATGAGCGCCCTTGTGTCAATGATGGATAACAATATGTAGATCGGAAGCAATATGCCTTTAGGGAATTAGATGACACATTTAAAATTGTCAAGGACGAAATAATTGTGTACGAAAGACCCGATTCTTTCTTATTCGCAGAGGTGTCGTTCTTGAAACTCTCTTTATAGGCAGAGAGTGTTCGTTCAAAGTAATTGTTCTATTAAAACCAGTATTGTCTCGGTTTGTTCTTTTCTTCATTTGTTTCGAACCAAATAAACATTTTAAATCACCTATGATTTACTATTTGTAAGTCAGTGTAAAGAGCGGCTCTCTGCAAAGGAGATTGATCTACGCAGTTGGTATTCGTGAGTATGTAAACAAAGTTAGACTGTGCGACGTAAAGGTTTGTAGTTATCGCCTTTTGATTATATGTAATATATAGAGTAAAATAAAGTATACCAGTCTAGCTAACAGGGACTGTTTTGTCTTCGTAAATAAAACAAAAAAACATAAATGCGAGTCAAAATAAAGAAACTGAAAATACCTAAAACATCGGAATATTTATTTCATTTTAGATGTGTCATTACTCAGTGTTTTTAAACAAACACAATTGTAATATGTTCAAGACATCTAAATGGGTTTCTTTCTAATAATAATCCCACCTCCCATGTCATTTCCGAAAACCTATTAACAATAGAAGTCGCGGGCTTCTGCCCGGCGACTAATTAGGCCGGAAAATGAGAAGGTACATCTTTATGCTAAAGAATTATATGTTCGAAACCATTTCCACTTCAATACTTATTGTAAGTGCTTTATGAATACTAAGTGTTTTTCACATGTTACTTGAGACAGTTCCTCTTGTATTGCCGCATGCAGAAGGATATTTTTCATAAATCAAAGTTGTTGGATTAAGTTATCCTGAAAAACATAATATTTCCCAACAATATCAAATCTTCTAGACTGATCATATTTGACGTTTAACTGATTTGCAATATGCACACCAAACCAGTTCATGTCTGGAGAACAGACATCGACTCAATAAAGTGCAATTGGATACTCAGACATTAAAGATAAAACGATAAAATAAGAGAAATATCACATCTGACACGCATTGTGCGAGTTGAGGGACAAATAAGACAAGTCTACGAGTATATTAAGCGGTAATACGTTGCACGCAATTTAAAGGTAAAGGAAATGAATGTCGGTTGTAAACAATATTTAAAATAAAGTGAGAAACACACAAGATAAGTCTAAATTCACATTGACGTTTTATACGAGGTATCCAATTTAAAAGTGAGAGGAAATTTCTTAAAATCTAAAAAATTGAAACACCAAGTCGTAAGCATATAAACATTACTTTAATGTTCATCTGTCGAAATGCGATAAGATATGTTGTTGTTTTGATTTCATCGTAACGTTTTACATTCATGTTTCTGTGTTAACCCATTATTATCACATGCAGAAATATTTCAACGTGTCTACAGAAGATGACATTTAATAATGATGTGAGAAATGTGGAATTTGCTCATAATTAGTATTTTGTCTCTTCTTTTTTCACACACTATTTTCACCTCTATTTCAATAGATATGACTAAACATTATTCAGATGTTACATATCTTTGGATCGATGTCTACTGCAGATTTATTGTATTTGCGAAAGGGTTAATTGATGATCTAATAACCTCAATTTAAACGTTACAATATTTTTGTTTGTAGAAACAAAACAACTGCTTATGACTTTTGACTCTTTCGCTGCCAAAGGCAATTAAAAGTGTTTGCAAACAATGCATATTCAGGTGAGACGGGCTCGTAAAGAACCGTCTGTCCTGAAATAAGTTATTACCACATTTTCAGTTGGACAACAAATGGGAGTGGTATAATATTCAACATGGAAGAGTCGACAATGAAAGGGTTAAGAGGAATTCAGGAATACTATAAACTAAGATAATGCTTAAGTAGTTTCGTAAAATCTTTGGCCTGGACGATGATTTTAACTGTAAACCCACTATACAACTATACATGTCGAACGTATTGATCATAAATGTCAAACATTGAATGATCTGTACGCACCTTAACCCCTTCCCACATACCACAAATCTGAAGCAGACGACTTTGAAAACATCTAGGCAGAAACACGAACAAGTTCTATAAAAGAGTTGAAAACATTGTGATTAAAGAAGAACCAGCGCTTACGATGTTTGTGAACATATTCTGCTGGGTGTACATGCATCCTCATTGCGATGTTCAACTTGCATGAGAAAATAAAAGGCATATGCTGGCACTTTTAGCTGCACAGAAATAGCCAATTAAAAACACATCTCCTTTTTCGACAGCATTTTCAGTCATGTAGACAATTTAAACTGTTTGTTTTTATTACTATGCGTAAATTCGCGATAGGGTCATTAGTCGTTTTAGAAAACGTTTCATTAAGCCATGTTTCTCTCAAATGTATGTACTAAATATTGTTTAAAAAGAGACCAAATGTGAAGATTAATTGTACTGCATGTTCACCTTTCATTTAAGATCTTTTGGAGGATTATTTAAGAGAAAAACTTGTACTTTTTATACGTTTGTATGATGATGATCTGTATTATAGATCAAGTTAATAAAATTCTGTTCTGTTTTGTTCTGTCGTCCGAATCAGAGATAGGCTTCAGTCCATTAAAGTAGTATACTAAGCCGCAATAAGCGACATTTCAGCTGCATTTCTAGAGCAGACGTCATTATCAATTACTCACGGTTTATCCGATAGACTAAGCTTTCCGGTACTTGTTTTTGCCAGGCCTTTAAAATAGTGGCCTCCAAAGTTATCATACGTTTGATGCGTCTTATTTGCGTTGATGCGTCGATTCGAAACTACAAAGTAAAGGTTGAACGCCTTTAAAGTAGGGTACTTATTCGATAATAAGCGACATATCAGCGGCATTATTAGAGCAGACGTCATCATCAAGTTATATCCGATAGACGTAGATTTCTCATCTTTCTATTGAGTTTTTATTTAATTGTCATTTGCTACCATTGCTTCAAAAGTGAACTGTATAAAAGGAAAGGTATTCATCTCAGGAGGATACTATATCGCTTACTCGCTTATAAGTGTCATTACAGCGGCATTTCTTGAACAGATCATCATCAAATAGTCACGTCATATCCGATAGATTTAACTTTTTCCTTTTTCTACATATTTTTTCAAAAGTCATTTGCAACCATTGCTTCTTTAGTTTGCTGTATCAAATGATTGATTGGGGTTTAACGCCGTTTTCAATCATTTGTCAGTCATAACACGGCGGCCAGTTCACATACTCATGTGTTTCCTAGCTTTCCCATACCAGTACTCCACACAACATTATTTCCAAGCAATTGGCTGATTTTCTGCAGAGACTGTAAGTTCATTGGCCGGGCTGGGGTTCTGACGCACAACTCCTGGATTGATAACTGTATAAAAGGAAATGTTGAAATATACATTTCCTTTGACACAGTTAAAAAAAGGAATCGCTTACTCGCTAAAAAGTTACATTACAGTGGCATTTCTTAAACAGACGTCTTCGTCAAATAATCACGTCATATCCAATCGACTCAGCATTCGAGTTAGTTGTCGTCGTAATTATAAGACAAATAAGGGGATGTCATTAAGGAAGCGTTAATGACAAGGTTTCTCGTGTCGTATTCAATATAGACTCTCGTGAAAACTTGTACGGATTTATAGATGTCAGTTGCACTTCTGTTGGAGTCCTTTCCCATATACATTAAATTTTCCCCCTCCATTTTTAAAAACATCTAGGCAAAAGTATGGGAAATTATATGAATGAAAGTATAATTTTTGAATAGAGTTGAAAACATTGTGACACAGAGAGAATCATTGTTCATCATGAAAAACTTCATCTTTTGACGCAATGTTTTCATTTGTCGTCTGCAGCAGATATGTCAACATGAGTCTGTATGCGGGAAGGGAGGACAAAGGCAGATTGGATTATGTAGAGAAGCCATTATATCTAGAAATTCTAAGTAAATTAATTTTGCCTATTTCGCATTTGATTTTTTTTTAAAACCACTGTACTCGTCTAAGGATGTATATTTATGATGCGAACTTATTGTGCTTTGGCATTGATTTGAAATAGCAAAGGTAACATTTAACGCATTAATTCATTCCCGTCTGCAGTAGCATTTTGACGCTTCTGAAGAGGTAGACTTTTGAAAACTGTGTGGCAAAAGAAGATATAACAATAATGTTTAACACTATTTCAATCATACTTGCATTTACCAAAAAATTTAAATATACATTTTTTTCCCAAATGTATACAGACTTGTGCTGCAGATCTCTTTTCTCTGCGTCCGCATCGGTTATTGGACCCGGTTCTCCTGCTTCAGAAGCGAAACCTCTTACACATACATTGCTGGGTTGGAGTTCTTGTAAAATTCATATAACAACTCAAAGTTTTTGCTTACACATATTTTCATTTTTCTTATTTAACCATTGGTATTATATTCATCGTATAAACATTTGATTGAAACTATTCAAATATCTAAGTACTGGTCTGTCGCTCTCCATAATACAAAGGTTTGTGTTTTTATGTTAACAAAATGAATAATTAAAAAACAAACATAGCAATAAACTGCGCACTGCACAATCTGTTGTCTAAAATCAGTATCCCTTACCCATTTATTGTTCTTCCTGTGGCTTATTTTCTAAAAGCAGCATGCTCCCTTTCATATTTATTTATTGTGTCTTCCTGTAGATGACAATAAACAAGGAAAGTTCCACACAAAGTCGGGTTTCAAAGGCGCCGGATCAATTAGGTCCAATGTTTTTGTGTAACGCAATCTATTAGATAACTGCACCCGAGTAACTATCTGCAGCTCCTGCATTCTATTTTTTCGACATATCCGCTTTCATGTTTAAGCATGAAAGTAGACGAACGTAAACTACGTGTGTTATCGTATAATTAGGATTCAATACAAGAGAGAAAACAATACTTTTATAGAAAGAAGTCTGTATATATATCTCTGATAATTAAATCTGTATTTGGCATTTAATTAATTTCTACATTATTTGAAGTTTAATACATGTTTAAATTAAATGGGTCTTTGACTGGGTCTGTTGACATGGTAGCGGCAAAAATAGTTATCCTTTTGATTTGGCAAATCACAAAATTAAATCGGGGTTGTTTGGTTTGTCAAAACGTCCTAAAGATATATTTTCTTGTTATCTGTAAAGCAACTGGGCGAAATGCAGTTATCACACTATTCGCCTTGAACACTGATATCAAGTATGGAGGGATTGGCCGTGTCATTAGCATACCAATGCATGTTGCTTAAAGGTAATTATAACTGAAGACATATCCCCAATCACATGTTCCTACACGATATAGATACAAAACCAGATGCAGAATATTACCATTTTCCCAACATTAAGAAATGTTTTGAAGCCTTTGCAGCAGACGACTTTTGGAAACAATGGTGTTAGCATTTTTTTTATTTTGTCACTATGATTTAAACTTTAGCCAATACTAATCCTTTCATTTAGAGGAAATTATGAAACTATATCTTTAAAAGTTAACTGCTACAAAGGTTTCAAAAGTTCCTTAATACATATATATTGATTATATATTAGACCACTCTGTGTTCACTTGTTATATGTCACTTGTAGATTGTATTTTGGGCTGGTGGCCTATATACTAGATATAAAGATGTCTAATTATCTAATATACATATACATTGTATTAGACAGTTTCGTCCAGACGAGTTCAATGTCGTCTGCTGCATGTTTATTGTATGAGGGAAATGGTTCGCTGCATGGGCCATTTTATGAGTCGTCTGCTGCATATTTATTGCAGGAGGGAAAGGTATAACTGCATAAGCCATTATATGCAATCATGATACCATAAACTCCTGTAGGAATTTTACGACGAACAAATTGCAATGCTGATGGTTTAAAGAATTAGACATAAAATGCACGACTAAACCTACTGAACAATAACATCTGAAAAGCATGTGCAGGCGATATCAATTATAAGATACACTTGCCAGAATGGATATCCACAGATAATTACTTATGTTCATAATGTAATCTTCCTGTGCATTCCAGGGAACAATGTTCTCACTTGTAAGTGTTTTATTTCATATAATTATCTAGTAAATAATAGCAGTTTACAACATTGATAATTCGTACTTTAGGTTAATTATGGTCGTGAACAAAAAATATGCATCTATTGTTTTCAATAATAAGAGCACATCATTGTTAAATGTGAAGTTCATATGTTATTTCACTGCAAACACTTTGGTGAAATAAATACTGTATTTCTATTCAATTGGTATGCATGCGACACCACCATTTCTAACGTTTATACATTGCTTCAAAACGACAAACCTGATGTAATATAGAAACTATCTATATGTTAATCAGCAATTGATAAGGACACCATTTTAAGACTTGTACTATTTGTTAAATCGAATACTTGTTGCCTAAATACACTCATTTTAATATGTTTTATTGTCATAAGCATCAGCTGTTTTCATGCTAGAGATTCAATTGTTCACTGCCGAATTTCACAAAGTCGCCTCTTGAATGTTGCAAATTGGGTCACATCAATTTTCGTCCAATAGGACATTTGTATAAATTGAATGTCTAAGTGGCAAACGATATCAGGAGAGCCTTCTTAATCTGCATTAGTTGAACAAGCCTTTGGCAGCGAAAAGGTTATATCGTTGACAAAGTTTTGCGTTTCGACCTTTTATTCTTTTTATTTTACAATTTACCACATTGATGTATAATAACTTCTTTGCCATCAAATGGTCCAAAATACGTCTGCTAATGTGCTATAGCTCAAGGATGTTTAAAGGACATAAGACAAACACTCAGAAGTTTAGCCTGCTAAGTTCACGCTGGTCAATATAGTAGGAAACATGAATACCACAAAGTTGACAAGCATAGATTGACTACCTGACAGGATCGAGTTAACCCCATCAATTAACACTTTCCCACTTACAACAAATCTGCAGCAGACGACTTAGAAAACGTTCTGGCAAAAACCTGAAAAAAACTCAATAAATAAGGGTTTAATCATGAAATAGACCTGAAAATATTATGGCAAAAGGAGAAATTGCTTGTTATGAGCAATTTCTCCTTTCATTGCAATGATTTCAATAGTTGAAGATGCGTCAGAATGCGTATAAAAGTTAGAAAGGTGGCTTAAAAACCGTCCGTCGGAGATATAATTGCTTCCGTTCCAGTTGTTTGGTTTTTACGGTTCTTCAGACAGTTGAAGTGTGCCTGTAAGATTATATTGAGGCCAGGACTGATCTAAATCTTTGAGGGTTGCATAGCTCCCATCCCGACGTGTAGCGTGACCCAGTATATTGGTTAAACTGATTTGTCGTGTTTGTGTTTAAATACAGAGCTTAATCTGCTTTATCTTTGTCTTTTCTGTCATTGACATTTTATCTCTTTGACATATCCACGTCTGTTTAATCTTTCTCACATATCACAGTACCTTGCAGCACACTACTTTGAAAACATATAGGCTAGAACATGGGAAATCTCCTTAAAAATGAAAGAATAGATATTGAATATAGTTGAAAACATTGTGGTAAAATGAGTAATTACTCAAAATAACTTCGATGCTGCGTATGCCTCAACATATGGATAAGAGTAAAGTTTTCCTCAAGCACTCATGCCTTCATTGCATACGTAGCTCTGGATTAATGAAGCTTCAAAGGTCTGCAATCTTGACTGTCAAGAAGGGAAAGCCGATAGCGTCATTTTAAAGTGTCCATATGATCCATTTGTTAATGACACACCTTCAGCGTCTAATGGAGATACACATACAAGTATAGTTTAAGTATTTCCTATTTGCTAACGCACTTCCTTTTGACATTCAGTTATGCTTGTTTGACGCTAATGCGAAAGGCCAAGACATTGATAAGACTATGTGGGAACACAGACTGATCGGGGACTTATTTGGACGCAAAGGTAAAAGTGTCTGCTTTTTATTTGTGGGTTGTTCGTTCCCCTTCCATTACTAAGTTAATATCAACCAGTCCTTTCTTTGACCATCTATCAATCGGTTCAGAATAAACACTTTCCGGCATAGACGGACATGTCATCTTCAAAGGTCAATGCAAAACCCAGACGGACTGGATGGAGACGTATACGGATCTGGGACTTGTTTTGACGCAGAGCTTAAATGGTCTGTTTGTTATTGGTGCGTTACTCATTCAGTAACGATGTTAATATCTAACTAGTTATTACTTTGATCATCTGTTAGACGGAAAATAATAACTCCGGTCGGAATTGACGGAAATGACACCGCCAAAGGTTAAAACTCGAAGTGGACGCTCTAATTGTTAGTTTTTCAATATTTGACCAGTGATTTCCTTGCCCTTTTTCAATCAGTACGGAATGACCACTGTCCAACACTGACGGAAATGTCATCGCGTACACATCAATGTCAAGATATGTTTTGGACGCTCTGGGTGTCGAGTTTTGCGTGATGTGTCTCTTGACTTTAAAATGTCAATATCTGACCAGTCATTAATTTGACCACTTATATATCGGGACAAAATGACGACTGTCTAGAATCGCATTTATGACAAGGTCAAGAGAAATTGTACATTCCTTAATTGTACAAAAACTGATACTGTCTACAACTGATGACCTCTCCGACATTGAAATTCCATTATCCCTAACTTGTCATTTATGTTCTTACTTATAGGTATATATGTTAGTCGGTTTTCATTTGATCATTGTATTGTATGTTTTGCACTTATCTCCTAAACTAACCGCTTCAGTGGTGTATTTGTAGAATGTTCGCCTCGGGTACGAGAGGTCGCGGGTTCAATCCCCGGTTGGTCATACCAAAGACTTTAAAAATAACAGTAGTTACTACCCTCCTTGGCGATTTTTGGGTTAGCATTAAGACTGATTCGCTGGTGTTATAAAAAGGACCAGTAGATATAACTGAACTAATGTTGAAAGCAGCTGAAAATCTCCAAATTTAAGAAACTTAAGAAACTTCTTTTTAGAAAACCCACATAAGGACGATTTCTGACGCCGGAATTATCGCTTATTATTTGCAATCGCCTCGGTAGTGTATATTAGTAGAGTTTGCGCCTCGGTAGCGGAAGAGCGCGGGTTTGGTCCACGGCAGGGTCACACCAAATGCAATGATAATGGTAGCAATAACCTCTCTCCTGGACTTTCAGGATTGTTGTGATGGTATTGCGACTGACTTGCTGGCGTCAGGATAAATGGACCAAAAGAATTTGTACATTTAACTTTAACACAAAAACGCCGTGATATAGATACATTTTGAAAACAGCGCAAAACACCACGCAATCAAACAAAACGAACTCTATCTCAAGCTTTCACTGATATATTATCACGTGACACATACTTTCAATATAATACTCTTGGTTGTTTATAAATCTGTTGCAATTGTAAAACTGCAACCAGGCTCTTTCTCTCATCCAAGGAATGTAAACATGTTGAACACTTGCTGTGTGTGGTGTTAGTCTAGTAAAACCTGACAGCCAAGTAATTATTGATTGAGTGGCCGCCAAATTTAACCCAATGTATACCACGTCTTGGATCGCGTGAGTTCTTTTCTATGTTGTTATAAAGGAAAAAGGAACACTACGCTAATTGTGAAAAGCAAATAAACACTTTCACACGTACAACAAGTATGCAGCAGACGTCTTTGAAAACTTCTAGGGTTAACTGTCGTATGGAGTACATGTGTGAGAAGGCCTGTAAACACGTTGAAAACGGCGTAAAAAATATTAAAAAGGCTGGACAAATATATAACCTGATCGTAACTGTCTGTGTCGTATGGTGGGTCTCAATCAATATTGACAGAGGTTAACTCAAGATCATTTCTCATCGCGGAACCAATTATGGCTGTGATATTCCATGCGACGACATTCGTAAACAACTTTCTGTGGAAAGTACAAACGCAATGTTCCCCATGATGTACTTGACTGGATTGCATACCGCTGTTTACGGGAATGGACAACAGGAAACCATAACCTGACAGCGGATATCGGTTCTGTGGACGTCATGCCGGAACTTATGTTGGAAGTGTCTTCACTCAAACATCCCCTATCCCCTTGTTATTTTGAAATGAATGGATCTTTATTCGTAATAATCAAGTTATTTATATAAAAACCCTCCCACACCTAAAACATTATAATTCCTTTCAAGGATGTCCTGATTTAAAGTCAAATATCAAGGCACACGTAATGGTGTACGAGATATTCAACATCGTTTCTGATTGCGTTCATGTTGTTTTTTTTCCCGTATACAAAATCTTTCTGACGCCTCTGCAAAAGACGACTTTTGATAACCTTGAGACCAAAAAATAAATCTTTAATGATAAGCAATTTCTTCTTTTACCACAAAGTGTTCTTCTTCGCAATCCATGTGTATTTTTTCCATTTCATTACTTTAATTTTGAAGAATTATAAAAAGGCATATTGACTTCACATGTTTTAATTGACAACTAAATCAGAAGATATAATAACAATGTTACAAAAACAATATATTATAAAAAATCCACTTCTCAGTTCAGTACATCCTTAAGTACTTATGAGAATGCTAATGTACGAACTAGCCTTGGATAGTGAAGATGTATTTAGTGTTCTATTCAATTATTTTGCTTTTATTTGCATATATCTTGACAGGTTTTTTTTCGATGAGGTTTTCAAAGTCGCCTAGACGTTTTGTTGAATTTGAATAAGGGTTAAAGAAGATTGTAACCAACGTTTCAGATTGTGTTTGATTAACCCTTTTCCACATACAAACGCTTTCTGACGCTCGTATATATCTGATGACTGACTATTGCATGTCATCTGAGTTTTACCTTTGCGTCAGCCAATCAAAGTATCGCCTACAACATCGCAAGGTAGCAACAAGGGATATAACACTTTTCAGTAATCGATGTACATAAGTTGTGATTGTCGAGTGTTCCGATCGATTTAAATTCATTATGGTCAATTCGACACAATCTTTTATGTGGTTTCGTCAGATGCAATATACGTACAGCGAAGTTTGTTGGTCTGATTTCTATGAGATTGAAGAAAGTACAAAATATTCATTGTTTCTTTCACCATGTGTATGTTTTATTCCCGGAGGGGTCATACCATCGACGTAAAATAAATGGTAGTAATGGCTTCCGCTTCTTGCTGTTCAAGGTGGTGAGGTTAACACAACGACTGGATATATACCAAACACTACTCCGTATTACCTTAACGTAATAAATACATGTGTAGAAATATACCTGTCTGTGCATCAACGTTAATTATACCAATACAGCTTTACAGAAGTCTATGCAAACCTTCAACGACAATTCGGCGTATAGTATGAAGACAGATTAGTCTGCTTTGAGCCACTGGCTGTTCTGGGTCTAACGTGGTTGGAAAATGCTTAACGGTTAGTTTTCTCAGATCGCAGCTTATTGGGTTATAAACGTTTTAAAAGTTATGCAACACACTTCATTGTTTACGTGTTACATAATCCTTTCAACTTGTTATTACCGAGCAAGTCCAAAACTAAACCGACCTGTGTGACTTCGATGCGCCAGTGAATATCGAGATAAGCATACGTCTCCGCAAAGTCCGATACGGATATAATCGTTTATTAGTCATACAAGAACACTGGAAGCCTCTGGCAACATTCATTGTGCGGTTTAACGCAACTATCTGTAAGGTTTTAGCTATATCACGGCGTTTACGGAGAAAGTTATCAGTACTACTGGTTCTTTTATTCTGACACAAGGGAATCAGTCGGAATGCTAAACCCACATTCCTTATTGACAAGGAGGTAAATCCATTACAATCATTGTTGATCAATTGGTAATAACCCGGCCAGGGAATTGAACCCGCGACCTCCCGTACCCGAAGCGAACGCTCTATTACTACACCACCGATGCCAAACCAATGATAATTAAAGTATACATATTTCCATACATATTTCCTAATGTCGGTTTTCGTGTGGCGTTATCCTAAATATAGACATGAAAGGAATCACTAACTGTGTTTTATTGACAACTTTACGGAAATACCTTTGTTACACGTACTTTTGGAAATATATGTGTAATAACTATAAAGTGTTCTCTTCGGAATGCGTGCATTCATTCTATACTTTATGTAATGTACACTTACAGCTTATTGTAGAATTACACTTAGTTTATGTTTTTTGCTTGGCCCAAGGGTAAACCTATTAAAATTGATGAAAACTTTGTTTTAGCAATAAACCTATTACCTTAAATTAAAGTACATGTATGCAAATAAGTTATATCAGGGACGTAGATCAGATCTTATCTTGTTTAAAAAAAATGAACAAAACGTCAGGAATATATATGAGTGCTATGTAAATTCTTTTTACCAATATTAGTGTCTGTTTATTAACCATGTGAACAATATGTGTGATATACGATCGTAGCACATCTATAGTCATGATTGAATATATATGCTCCGTTGATAACACATGAACTATTTATCTACATTGTATAGTTATCGCATTGAACAAATATAACTAACCATTTAACATTTCAAACAATTTTTATGAAAAATGCATGATCTCGGCAATAGGTGGAGCGTGAGATTGGCGGCATACTACACATTCATCTACTAAGTTGTAAGCCGAGAGATACATATTAAACCGGCACATGTCAATATTACCTTAAATAAGGCTTAATAACAGCCAGAAAAGTGCAAGGAATGTATGGAAATCATATTATTATATATTAATATGTCACTAATCCTGGTATTTTCCCCGGGCTGTTATTTGTGAGGTTGTTGTTGTAGAGGTTAAAGTCGTTTCCTATAGAAATACCAGTAAGTCTACCGGTTAAACAAATCAAGTAGTCCATGACTCCTCCGCACAACGAACTTCCACGGCAACTGGTTGCCTTCCCATGAAGACTATTTAGACCATTTACTGAAGACGAATGACGATTATTATCTTAATGGCTTTTGACATTTATCGGAATGAATATATGACCGAGATGGAATTAGAAAGCTCGATCTGTCGGTCTATAGCGGGTCAATACCAAGAAAGTATGACACATGATAGATGAAAGTAAACTTCCAATGTCCATTAAGTCAAACATGTTCGAACACGCGACCGCTGGAAGGACAGCCCATGTATTACCGACTGAGCTACGGTTGGTTTTCGTGGAGTATGAATTGGCTCGAATGTACAAATATATACCAAACATATATCATCTCTCGAGACGAGGGTGAATAGCCGGTTTGGAGCGTAACTTGTTGTTAAGATCTACAGACACGCCTGCTAATATTTCCCACTTGCAGACACATAAGGAGCAGGCGACTTTCGAATATATTTAGGCACAAGTAGAAATTGCTCGAAATGGGCAATTTCTCATTTTGCAACAACGTTTTCAATTCTATTCTAAAACTTTTATATCAAGATGTTTTCAATATTTCCCCTAGATAATTATTAATGCGTCTGCTGTGAATTTCTTGTAAGTGGAAATGAGTTAATAAGTATATACTAGTAAAGACTGGATATTTACGTGTATGCGTTAAACACCAGGATTTGCTGCTTTACATCACATAGCCTTATTGGTGGCTGACTCTTTACCACATACAATAAATCGGCAGAACATAACGAAGAAAACTTCGAAGCAAAAATAAGTAGAATGTCTCCATGAATAAAACTAAATTAATTAAATAGTGTATTGCACTTTGTAGCAACAGAAGAATTTGCTTATGATAAGCCAATTGTACTGTTGTAGAACCGTCATGAAACCATTTTTATTTGAGAAAGTGTTAAGTTTATATCTAGTCTCATTTTCTGTACCAGATCACGATCAGACAGATTCATGTTGTCTTTAATGCTTGGATTATTTTCACTGGAATAGTTATGCACCGTTTTATATTGGTATTAATGCATAGTTTAATAATAGATAATTATTATAGCTTTCTTATTCTTTTTGCACAGAACCCGTCGTAAAGAGAGTTGGAAAAGGTGCATAAAACGGGTTTTGCATCGTTAAATCAACATCTTTGTTATCCGCTTCAGGCTCATAATGCAAATCGTTATGAATAGGGCGTTATTGTTTTTAGTGTATGTGTTATAATGCTTCGGTCTTTTGTTTAAACTGTATAGTAAATACTTTGAATACGCCTTAAACAATTTCTCTCAAATAACTTTTTCAAATAAAGGGTAGTAGACAAACATTACATTACAGAACCGGTCTTCCCGGCACATTATCTAGCCTAGTACTGTTTAATTACACAGGGACGACGGATACGTGTATATGTACTCTCACCATCATATAACTAGAATACTGTTGAAAACGACGTAAAACTCCAATAAAATAAAAGTTTATAATAACATATAAAGCAGTTTTTCGATAAACATTTCCAGATGCCTGTTCTATGAAATCATCGAGACTGATTTTGTCTGACGTTTTTCCTGATTTGCAATATGCACTAAATATCATTTTATGTCTGAATAGCAGACATCGATTTAAATAATTGCAATTGAATAATGAAACATTTAAGACTAACCGATACATTCAGAGAAATATCACATCTGACACGCATCCTGCGAGTTGAGGGACAAATAAGACAAGTATACGAGCATATCACTCTGTAATACGGATTTTAAAAGAAAACGAAAATATTATTGCCATTTAGTTTTAGTAGTACATGAGCTTTCACCCTTAAACCCACATACAACAAATATGCAGGAGACGCCTTTGAAACATTATTGAATATCAATTGAAGACATCATAGTGGTAAAAGGAGAAAATGCTTTTTATGATTATCATTTTTCCAAAATGTTTTCAAAAGTAGTCTGCTGCAGAGGCTTCAGGAAGTTTATGTGTGAGGAAAGGGTTAACAAAAAGTGAGAACCACGCAATAAAAGTCTCAAGTCACATAAACCTGTAACACGCAACACGATATTTAAAAGTAAGAGAAATATTCAATTTGTTTTTCTCCAATCGCAATTCAAACACCAAAGTCGTATGGATAAAAAACATTACATTATTGAGAATGTGTCGAAATGTGATTAGAAAAGTTGTTTATATAATTTCTTTTAAATGTTTTACATTAATGTTTATGTCTTAACACTTTACCCTTTGCAGAAGCATGTTATCGCATCTGAAGTAGATGCTATTCTAAAACGGTGTTGCAAAAGGGAAATTTGCTCATAATTAGTAATTTGTCTGTTTTCACACTGTTTTCAATTCAATTCAACAGCTATGTTTTAAATTATAGACTGTTTCAATATCTTTAGCTCGATGTATCCGAAGTCGTTTGCTACAGATTTGTTATATTTTCGAAATAGTTAATTGTTGGTCTTCTTACATCTTTTTAGGCGTTACAATACGTATGTGTGTATGAACAGAACAACTGCTAATTACCTTCTTTTACAGCAAATTTCGATATACAACAAGCAAAGAGAATGCGTAAGCTGTTTCGTGAAACTGGGGCCTGGACGACTATAAACCGACTATTGAACTATACATGTTGATTGTACATAGCCATATATAACCTTGTATTCACTGCACTCAATATAAAAGATAGGAAACGAGTCAATATTGTTAAGATTTTTCACCCATTGTCATTTTCCTGACATACACGCAACGTTACAAATTTATTAAAAGTTCCGACAGTTGTTTTTTCCATGGCATAGCTTTTCCAGTTGATCACATTATATCACAGAATAATTGTTTCATAAGACATAAATCAAACCCGCATCACCAGGTCACGTGGGAGTATCTCTAAATGTCATATACAGGTCTTTTTGAACTTGTGACTTTTGTTTTATGTTTTATGAATGTCTACAGATTGGAAATAGTAAGAAGTAATTCTAAAGCAATATATTCCAGGGCGAAATTAATGGGAATTCCATGCTCGCCCTGATTGTTTTCAATATGATGTAAATCGGGGCCCAACTCAAACCGAAGATAAAATATCAAAGGGATGAATCTTTTGGGGTTTTTAATGGTATTTCGCATCGCTTTTAACACCTTTCAGTTATTTTTCGACGATCTATCGCAAATCATTTGTGATAGTTGTAAGTTTATTCTGATACCAACTCACCAGTCGTAAATTAATAATGTAGCCATGAATGTATGATGGTTATTCTACTGTTTAAACACAAGTTTGCACTGCATATTATTCAATAACCACCACATATAAACGAAAAGGCACTGCATATCATGGATAATGTACCACGTCAAATGAAGTATGTACCTTATATACGTGAAAATGTACAGCGTATAATACGATACAACATAGTAAGACAGTAAAGGCCTTCCATGCAGTTACCATAGTTATCCCTCGACATAGACAACATTTGTCATCACTGCAGCCGACCACAACTGAATACAGTCTTAACGTTAATTTCAATGAAACAATACATACACTTCTATGCTGTAGAAGTAGCAGGAATCCGCCGTGGTCGAGTGGTTAGTGTCGGGGATTGGAAACCGGGCGACCCGTCGTTGAATGCCTGTCGCCGTACTACGGTCATGGTGGAGTGTCCTAGCCTAGTTTTGGTTTGTTAACCATGATCATGAATAAATAAATAGTCGCCGTGATATAACTGAAATAAAGTTGAAAACGGTGAAAAATCAAAATAAAATATATGCTGCATCAAATACTCGTATTCAAATAATGACTGCCTTTTATAGGTCGTCTCATATTGACCTTTGTCGCCTACAATTTTGCGTCAGCCAATCAATGTGTCGCCTACAAAATCGTTATGTATCAACAGGGGAGATAATCAATATATATCAACGAGATAGAGAAGCCATGATTACCGAGTGCTCCGATTGTAAATAATATATAAATGTATATTTTCATGCGGTGTCATTAAAACCAAAATACGGACAGCGAAGCATTTCGATCTGAGTTTCTAAGTTCTAAATATTGATATGTAGCTTCGAATTGTTCAAAGGGGACATTTTTTTCCATCGCAGTTTACAAAGCGGTAGACTATTGAAGACGAATATCAGGACAATGAATTATATTGCCGTACTAAAATTGGTTAAAACTGAATTTGTTTTTCGCATTTAAAGGTACTGAATCCCACTTGACTAAAAAGTGAAAACAAAAAGAACATTGTTAAAATTGCTTTTACCTTGATGTTTTTGCATGTAAGGCATTGAGATTTGCTGACTGATTTACTACATTATATGCACACTATTAATATTGCGGAGATTTTTCGTTATTTTGCATTGTAAAATCTACTAGGTTAATAATCCAGTAAATCTAAAAATATCGATGTATACTAATCACGTGATCACTACAACCGAATTGACAATCTCCTTCGCAGAGTTGTCGTTCCTTACACTCACGCATACATGAATGTAATGAGTCGATAGTGTTAGAGAATGCCGAATTGAATCCACAAATTCAAATGAGCAAGAGGAAATTCCACGGTATTTTTAAACGGGAAAACACGGAACGGACGGTTTTTTAACCGCTTATTTCCTATGAAATACTGAAAAACAAGACTTGTACGACCTTCTTCAACATTCCGTTACATATATATCGACGTATTTTGGATTAATTAGAAAAAGTATAAAATATGACGATTTTGGACCATTATGGTGTTCAGTCCCTTTTAACTAAATCACATGAACATTCTAACATTCATAATTGCAAATGAAAATATAATCGTGTATTAACCGTATCTAATCGTTGTAACCACTATTTCGTGGAATAGTCGGATTTGAAGGTCGTACATATACATTAAATTGTTGATGCACGAATTGTGTATACTATTGTGTGTCTGAGACGAGTCGGTTAATAATAGATGATATTAGATGGTATATTAACTGGTATTATAGTTAATATCTCTTAATGGCCGCACACTTGTTTTATTCTTTCATTGTTTTGATGTTCCTGTCCCTTCAACTTTTCAACAAATACGTTAAACACTAAACCATATTGCAAAGACCAAAGCAAAATAAGAAAGAAGCGAAATGTTATGAGAACAATGACTCGTTTCTCGTAACGTTCTAGCAATGTTTCCAAATATATTACGTTGTACGTATGGTCAAATACATTCCCGAAAAAGAAAGAGTTAACGAGATTTTAACGGCGAATAGGTATTACCTCTAGGCTTCAAAATGACGATTGTTTACGCATAATAGCCGAAACCTGTTTACATCTGATAGTTCATATTGAATAAGAAGTCATTTAAACTGATCTAGATACTTTATAAAGGTAAGTTATTTTCATCGATTCAGTCTGATCGGAGGTCAGATTCCTTCTTTGCCTGCTTTGGCGAGACGCCAACATGAATCATGTTTTTCTCACATACATATACGTCTTAAATGTGCTGACCTCCAGAGTGTAGATAGTATAGTCAAAGTTATGCAACTGTTCAAAAGTTGTCTTTTAGAATATTAGAACCAAAATGTTGAGATAAAATTAGAGTAATGATTTCATTTTCCATTGCAAAAAACATTTAAATATTGGTCGTGTATGCTTCATTTGTACTGGGTAGAAATACCCAGTAAGCCCAATTGTGTACATTCATTGAATTTCAATTGACTGTTTTTTAACATTAACTGCCAACATAGTTTTGACCCATTTATCACTTACTTTGTAGTTAATGTTAACGATATTTGCAGCGGTTGCAACAATTCAAAATGTTGATCTTCATCTGGAGTTCAGAACCTTTAAACACGGAAGTAATGGGTTCCCTTCGTGTGAAGGATGCTTTGATATCATTACGACTAATACTGGTAAACTATTATACAGAAAAATCCGTCATATAACCGCAATACTGTTAAAAGCAGCGTAAAACACCATTAAGGCAAATCTGAAGCCAACAAAGCAATAGAATAGTAAAATATCAAGCGAAGGTATTTCAATACGCAACGCTCTAATAAAGTTAAAATGAGTGACGTGTTCCGGGGACATCGGGCGAGATAATATCACATAAAATAGGGGATTATGATTTGCTTCCGTGTAAAGTCAAGACGTAATTTTACCAAATCAACACCAGAAGTAAAATTGTTTATGACGCCAGTGATAATATCTCTTTTAGTTCTCACAAAAATAAATATATATCTTAATCTAACATCTAAAGACGTGTTTGTTTCTATGGTATTTTGCGCCGCTTTCAATAATGTTCAGTTTATACCACGACCTTTCATACATACGTAATTGGAAATATATATCCTTTTATCCAGACACCAGCCTGTCAGTCGTAATGCTAACCCCACAATCCAAAGCGAGAAGGAGGGAAAACCAGTACTTCCATTTGTATGGACTTTGGTACCGCCCAGTCGGGGATCGAACCGGCGACCTCCCGCATCCGAGGCGGTGACAGGACATCTAAAGGAACAATTATTCACTTGTTAAAGACGTTTCCGGACAAGTAAAAGATATTAAGTGAACCCAAATCTCATCAAAACCTTACCTAAGGTTTGCCACTCTAGCAAACGATATTATAGATCTGATGACAGCCTGTTACAAGTAGTTTCAGGTTGTTTCAGATTGACCTTTGCAACAACTAATCAAATTGTCTAATACAAAATAGTTAGATATCATTAGGGGAGATAATTCATATAAATAACCAAGATAGAAAGCAGTTATGTTCAAATCTTCCGTTTGTATAGAATATTGAAATGTAAAGGGTCATATTTCGAGATGACTTTTTATACGGTGTCTTCAGCTCCAACTTACATACAGATTTCTTTTATATCTGATGTTAATGAGATTCTAGTGATAAGTACCATTTGTTAATACACTTTATTTTAAACAGTGAGTCATCAGGATATATATTCCACTAAATCGTATGTAATAATTGACGCATAATTCTTGGTATTCCAATGCCTTGGGCTGTCATAAATTTCAAATGTGGGTTGTAGTCGAGGATATCAGTCGTAGTCATTACAGATTATTTCAACCTAAACGCAAACTTTCTCGATAAATTATTGTTCCTTCGGGAATACAATTAAGTTTCAGACGTTCTGGCCTAGAAATTCTGCTAGACTGGAATTAATCATCCGTAATGTTGGTTCTAAGCGGCTTTGGGTCCGAGTGTTAACAGCTTCGAAGCAATGCACCATGATGCCAATAGAAAACATTACTTGACATTAAAGCAAGATTAAATCTTTAACTCATACAATGCTGAATTTTCTAAAGAAGACTCCATGTTCCAAAGATGGCGACCCAATTCTTCATGTACATTGTAATAAAAGGTTTTAAATATATTGATAGTAAAAAGGCAGACAATGCCGAGTTCAGGTGAGACAGTTTGTTACGAGCTGACTCGCCAGAATCTGTATTGTTTTACAATAACGAATATTGCCATTTGCGTTGAAAGGATTAATAGTCATTTGCATGGTTGAGAATCGACGCATGTCTCACGACTTGGAGTCTTAAACCCGAATATGCTAATATTATTTAGAATAGTGAAAGAAGTGCATAAATTAAGGAAATAAAATGTCGCAAAATGGAAATATATCCTGATTGATCTATCATGGAGGGCGATACCAAAAGTAGGTCAAGGATCTGATCGTGTGTCAAACTTTTTTTGTACGACGGCCGGGTCAAAGACTTTTAATCAAAGTACTGAAAGTACTGAACGTCGGACTCCCGTGAAAACTTGATATAAAGAAACAAGAGCAGTGCAGGACAGTACCATTGTTAATCATTTTTAATTTGATAAAAAGAAAGTAAATCACTAAATATACATGGGAGAGTGTTAGCCCTTGCAGTAAAATATTGCATTACAAGGATGAACAAGCTATAGTTTGTACTGTATAGGAGATAAATAAATCTAGGCACAATAAGTTACCAATAGTGTAAGTCTAAAAGGAACACAACTGCAAGCAAGATGCATGATACAGTTATGACCCATGAAGTATACATTCATCATACATCAGATGAGCTTAAATTGAATTAAAACACTTTCGCATATCTACCTAATAAATCAATTAGAATAATAAACTTTAAAAAAGGATTTAAATCTCTGGGTTCTGTTGATCCAAGAATTCTCAGTCTTTTTTAATCACTCGGGTGTCGGATATTTTAAATCAGTCGGGTGTCTTCGGCTATCTCACGGAAGTAACCAAATAACGTTCAACCTTTCACTACTGAACTCAAACCATTCAATTTCAGCATTATTTGTAAATCCATTAGCATTAAAACCAGCAATTTACATTGTCTTTAAACCAACTGCAATTATTGTGAAGTTATATAATAAACACGTGCTTTTGGTATGTTATAATTGCCAAATTATCAGGTTTACACAAAGCATCTATACAATTCATTGTAAGGGCATCTTCACAGAGTGGGACATGCTTAGTGACAATATCGTTCGATAACTTTATACCCATCCGCAAACACGGCAGTTCTCAACCGGTTCCCTGGTTGCTACGCTAATGGAGACAATGTTTGTGTCTCAAACAGTTTTGTTTAAAGATAATTTTTGGACGCTACTAATCTTATACGCATGCAATACAAATTGTACTGCTCGCCAAATAGTTAATTCTGCACGGCGAGGGTAAACAAAATCAAGTAATGAATACCAATTGCAGAACAGGATTTTCGATATTTTAAGAGTGATTGATTGATTGAATAATTGGGGTTCAACACCGAATTCAACCAGTTTTCATTCATATCACAGCAGTCAGTTCAATTATCCATGTGATTTCTTATTTTTTCTGGTTTTTCATATCACTACTCAACACAGTAGGCTTTCCAAGCAAGCAACTTACTGCTTGTCCGCAAACACTATAAACCCAATGGTGGAAGACGAATGACGCTTGTATAAAGAGTCAGCCAATAGTACAACCGGGCGTGTTACTGTACGAAGAACCTTTGGCTAACGAATATGTTTACGGGTTTGAAAGTTTTAAATGATTGATTGCTTACAGTAAGTTAGAAAACTCCAAGTAAAAATGTTATAGTGACATGTGTACAACAAAACATATATGCAGACCACCCTGTTAACAGCTATCACGCTTTTAATATCCCAATTACTCATTCTCTGCATAAATGACCGTGTAAGTAAAGACAACCTGTGAACAAAGACCGGCTTGTTCTCTTCCCATGGGTGATCTTTAAACACAGGTTGGTCTGTATAACCAAATAGTATAATGAAATAACATCCGGCTTCATGGGACTGTATAACCGAATAGTATAATGAAATAACAACCGGCCCAATGGGACTGTATAATCAAATAGTATAATGAAATAACAACCAGCCGCCTGGGACTGTATTATCTAAAAGTATAATGAAATAACAACCGGCCCCATGGGATTGTATAACCAAATAGTATAATGAAATAACAACCGGCCCCTATGGGACTGTATAACCTTAATGCATAATGAAATACCAACCAGCTCCATGAGACTGTATAACCGTATAGTATGATGAAATAACAACCGGCCCCATGGGACTGTATAACCTAATAGTATAATGAAATAACAAATCGGCCCCGTCGGACTGTATAATCTAAAAGTATAATGAAATAACAAACCGGCCACCATGGAACTGTATAACCAAATCGTATAATGAAATAACAAACCGGCCACCATGGGACTGTATAACCAAATAGTATAATGAAATAACAACCGGCCCTATGAGACTGTATAACCAAAAAGTATAATGAAATAAAAATCGGCCCAATGGGACTGTATAACCTAAAGGTTAAATGAAATACCAACAGGCCCCCATGAGACTGTATTACCAAATAGTATAATGAAATAACAGCTAGCCCCCATTAGACTGTATACCCTAAAAGTATAATGAAATAACAACCGACCCCCATAAGACTGTTGACCTGAAAGTTAAATGAAATAACAACAGGCCCCCATGAGACTGTATTACCAAATAGTATAATGAAATAACAGCTAGCCCCCATTAGACTGTATACCCTAAAAGTATAATGAAATAACAACCGACACTTATAAGACTGTTGACCTGAAAGTTAAATGAAATACCAACAGGCCCCCATGAGACTGTATTACCAAATAGTATAATGAAATAACAGCTAGCCCCCATTAGACTGTATACCCTAAAAGTATAATGAAATAACAACCGACCCCCATAAGACTGTTGACCTGAAAGTTAAATGAAATAACAACAGGCCCCCATGGGACTGTATAATCGTAAAGTATAATGAAATAACAACCGGCTCCCATGGGACTGTATAACCAAAAAGTTAAATGAAATAACAACAAGCCCCCATGGTACTGTATAACCAAATAGTATAATGAAATAACAACTAACCTCCATGGCACTGTATACACTAAAAGTATAATGAAGTAACAACCGGCCCCCATTGGACTGTATAACCAAAAAGTATAATGAAATAACAAACCGGCCCATGGGACTGTATAACTGTATAGATTGATGAAATAACAACCGGCCCCATTTGACTGTATAACCGTATAGTATAATTAAATAACAACCGGCCCCATGGGACTGAATAACCGTAAAGTATAATGAAAAAACAACAGGCCCCATGGGACAATATAACCGTATAGTATAATGAAATAACAACTGGCCCCATGGGACTTGATGCCACGGTTAATAACAATTATATGTATAGAATTAGTATATTTCATTTTCCTAACGGAGGTTAAATTGAGTCTAAAGAACATCTTATTTACAAAATCGTCCTCTGAATTGCGTCATTGGTATATCCTTAACTTTTTCTCCCTTGCGGCGCATATTGATGGTTCAGTGTCAGACATCTTTTGAAAATATTATGGCAATAGCAGCAAATTATAAAAGGCAAAAAAAAATTGGTCACAATGATTTCAATACAATTTAAAAGTACACATAAATTTATATAAATGTTCCATGTTTTAGCCAATTAAACAATTAGAAACACAATCTTTCGTTTCGAAGAGTCTAAAATAACGTTTAAGATAATGAGAAAACCTTTTCCCAACATAGAGACGCATTTAGACGCATTTGCAAAAGAAAACCTTCGAAAACCATGTGACTATATTAGAAATTTCACATAATGAGCAAATTCTCCTTTTATTTCATTTATTACACTGTTTCCAAGTCTAGACAATAATAAATTTTCATTAATTTTGCAGATTGTTTTCAAAGTCTTCAGCTGCGGATGTAGGATGTATTATAGGAAATAATTGAACCAGCTGTCAGCGAGATGTTGACACAAGAAGAAACAAGGCATGAGAAATACTACACCAACACAAACCGAGCAATAACTTTCATTGTAAAATTGTGTTCACTTCTCTTATTTAACCCTTTCCCCCCATATAGACGCCTTCCGACGCCTCTGCAGCAGACTACTTTCTATAAAACATGGCGACAAATGAGCCATTTCTGATTTTGTCACCATGTTTTCAACTCTATTCAATTATTGTATTTTCACTTAAAGAAAGCTTGCAAAATGAATCTGGTATCTTTTTTAAAGTCGTCTTTTGCATATTTGTTGCATGTGGGAAAGAGTTTACGTAGCAAAAATGGTGTCATGTCGGCCATGCAGGCTGATCGGAATCTCCCTTGTTCGAAATCTAGTCGTACAAGTTCTCAGGGGAATAAGACCCAACAATACAAGTATAAAATTGGATCATAATTATCAACAACAAAAACGAAATACAATGCTTTGGATTAAATACGGTTTGGCTAGTTGATATAGTTTTTGATTATTGGATACAGTTGAAAACAATGTGGCAAAAGGAGAAATTGTTCATCATGAGCAATTTATCCCTTTGAAAAATAGTTTTTCAAAACTAGCGGGTTCAAGATCCGTCAACATGTGGGAAATGGTTAATCCCAAACATCGCTCATTCTTATCACAAGCAATACAAGTTGACATAATCTTCTGACAAGCTTGTTCTTCAATATTTACTGCCAACATTGTTGTGACCTATTTATGTATTACTTACTTTGCTGTCACAGTTAGAAATATTTGCAGATGTTGTAACATTTTCAAAATGTTGACCTCCATCTAGATCTTCAGCCCTTCAAAAACGGAAGTAATGGTTTCCCTCCTTTGTGCCCAAGGTTGCTTTGATATTATTACCACTATTACTGGTAAAGGTTTATTCAGTAAAATCCGTTATATACCTGCAATACTGTTGAAGCGACGTAAAACACCATTCAGACAAATCTGAAGATAGTTAAGCAAGAGAATAGTAAGAAATACTTGCAACGTATTTCAATACACAAAGCTGTAATAAAGTTTGACGTGTTCTGGGACATCGGACGATGAAATATCATAAACTAGGGGATTATGATTCGTTTCCTTCTAAAATCAAAACGTTATTTTACCAAATCAACACCAAAAGTGATGTTTCATGACACCAGTGAAAAAAGCTCTTTTGCTAGTCACAGATATATATATATATATCTCAATCTGACATTCAAAGAATTGTTTTGTGTGTATGTTATTTTGCGCCGCTCTCAATAATGTTCAGTTATACCACGGCGTTTCTTGCATACATTAGCGAAAATACGTGACCTTTTATTCGGACACCAGCCTGTCAGTCGTTATGTAAACCACATAATTCAACGCGCAAAGGCGAGAAAGCTATCATACCATTGTTTGTAGAACTTGGTTCAGGATCGAACCCGCTATATAAGGCGATCTACCACTACACCGCCGATTGATTTTCATTGTGTTACTTACTTACGACTTGCAGTCAACACAATCTCATAAAACAGCTATCAAATTATTACTTACCAAAATCGTTAGATATCAACAAATTTACTAATATAAATAAAGGAGATAGAAAAGCGGTGATGTTCAACTGTTCCGTTTGTATAGAATATTGAAATATAAAGGTCATATTCGAGGACAGTCGAGACGGTGTCTTCAGCTCTAACTTATATACAGAAAAAAAGTTTTGATCTGATTTAACTGAGATTGTAGTAAACAATGACACTTATCATATGATAATCATCTTTATTTTAAACAGTGAGTCATCAGGATATATATTCCACTAAAACGCATGTAATAATTCACGCATAATTCTCGGTATTCCAATACCGTAGGCTGTCATAAACTTCAAATGTGGGTCGTGATCGAGAACATCAGACGCAGTCATTACAGATTATTTCATCCTAAACGCCATAATTCTGGATAAACTATTGTTCCTCCGGGAATACATTAAAGATTCAGACGTTCTGACGCAGAAATTCTACTAGACTGGAATTAATCTATCCGTAATGCTGGTTCTAAACAGCTTGGGTCTGGACAAACATAATTGCATCTTTAATCTGGGAGGTTATCCAGTTAATAGGGATTTAAGGCGTTGTCTAACTTGACTTTGATTGTCTTCCAAAACCTTCTTAGTCATCCCGAAGACGAACTATTTATTGAAATGTAAGGACCATTGAAAGTGGCCGTATCTAAGTTGCAAGAACCTATTACAAGCTTGCCTGTAAAATAACTATTACGTGATATCTGTCTATAAGTTATAAATACAGTAAGGCAATAAACCATGTTTAAAGCAATCCCTAATGTTAAAAATAGATTACAAGATCAGCATGGCATTACTTCAATCTTTCTTTCTATAGCGTACATCACCATGACTGAACACGAGGTATTCAGTCCAGGTTCGGAGAGATGTCTTGATTGTTGCTGACTTCATCAATAGTATTGAAAGTGTCTCTGAAAAATTCTAAATGCATGAACTGTTTCCAGTGTAAAATTCTGCTTAAGGATAACATTTGAATTAACTTAACAGAATGTGAAAGAATCATTTTCATGTGTAGTCTCACTACGTTGCTCGTTGGATAATGCATTGTAGCTACACGTTTTGTAATTAAAATGTTAAAGTGGAAATATATTACTTATTTACAAGAAACTTATTTATGTACACATGTTAATAAAGTCTTATTTCAGAAGGTTAAGAAATACAATTCGCGTTATACAGTTTAGAAACCGTATTTTGAGATCCAACCATTTTGTAAATATATGTATATATATATATAAATAAACACACTGTAACTGGCCTAAAAGGAAGTCTAAAACAAGGGGAAAAACGTACCGAAAGAGCAATTGTACCCTTTACTCCAAATTTCAACCAACAAAAACGCAGGGCGCAAGCCTAAAATTCAAAGAGCTGCCTAGATGTTTAAAACAAATTGCAATATGGTGATCCAGTCAGTTTCCAAGCGATCTTTGACGCCGAAGCTGGAATTCAAAAGTCCTGCTTTATTCACGCCTAGTTCAACAAGCAAGTGTTCTCAAATGCCTGTCCCTAAATAAATGTACCAGAAAGGAGCCTTCTTTTACATTTATAAATATGCTGACCAGATAGTCCAACCCCGACGTAACTACTTCCATATTTGAGGCCATCTATGGGAAAATGTACAAATTGGCATTACGTGAATACATGTAAATCCAGCTCATCGCCGTCTGATAAAGCTATACATTGTGCACATATGTATTACATCGGATTGTTATACGCTTCAAAGAACTGCACAATGACGCCAATAGAAAACATTACGTGACATTAAAACAAGATTAAATCTTTACATTATGTACATATGTATTACACCAGATTGTTAGAAGCTTTGAAGCACTGAAGAAAAAATTACGTGACATAAAAACAAGATTAAATCTTTACCTCATACAACGCAGAATTTCCTTAAGTTGGCTCCATGTTCAAAAGATGGCGACCCCATTCTTCATGTAATAAAAGGTTTTAGATATATTGATAGTAAAAAGGCAGACATTGCTGATTTCAGGTGAGACAGCTTGTTACGAGCTGACTCGCCCGAATCTATGTTTTACAATAACGAATATTGCCATTGGCGTTGAAAGAGTTAATAGTCATTTGCATGGTTGAGAATCTACGCATGTCTCACGACTTGGGGTCTGAAACCCGAATATGCTAATATTATTTAGAATAGTTGAAGAAGTGCATAAATTTGGGAAATAAAATGTCACAAAATAGAAATATATCCTGATTGATCTATCATGGAGGGCGATACCAAAAGTAGGTAAATGAACTGATCGTGTTTCAAACTTGTTTCATACGACGGCCGGGTCAAGGATTTTAATCAAAGTACTGAACGTCGGGCTCCAATGAAATCATGATATAAAGAAACAAGAGCAGCACAATTGTTCATTCATATCACGGCAGGCAGTTCTCTTAACTATGTGTTTTCTGGCTTTCTCATACCAGTACTCCACACAAGAGGCATTCGAAGCAACTTACTTCTTTTCTGCATATACTGTTAGCCAATTGGTGGAAGACGAATGACGCTTGTCACAGTGACTTTTGTCAAACGATTTCTAAAGAGTCAGCTAAGAGTATTTCCGAGCTTGTCACTGTACGAAGAACCCTTGTCTAACGAATATCTTTTAAGGTTTGAAAGCTTTAAATGAATTATTGCTGAAGTAAGTTAGAAAGCTCTAAGTAAAAAATGTATAGTGTCATATGTATACATGTGTATAACTCACTTTAAATTTCCCAAATATTCATTTTCTGCAAAATTGACCCTGTAATTAAAGACCACCTGTGAAGAAAAACCAGATTGCTTTCTTCCGATGGGTGATATTTAAACACAGGTTGGACTGTATTTATTATTTATTTATTCAAGTAATATAGGTCTCTGGCCCAAAATACAAAATACATAAAAATACAATTTAACAATAGAGTGACGAATATATATTGTTTTACAAATAACAAGTGCAGAAGTATTTAAACATTAAAGACAAAATAATTTACTGATCATACGACATTAAGCTCTTGTTCTCTTTTATTCATTGCATGATATAAATATTTAGTAATTGACAAAACTTCATGTGTTATTGTAGACTACATAAGGGAGTAAAATAAGTTATGAGAACTGTTTTGTAACCAATAATCTTTAAAATAGATATCTCGCATATTGTAATACAGTGGACATTCGATGAAAAAAAGTGATTCGTCTTCAATAACATATGTATTTGACTTTAAGCAGTATAGAAGCGATATCTTAAGTGTCTATCAATTCCAATATGTCTACCATTTTCTATCATTAGACTATGACATGAGCAACGAAAATTTGAAAAAGTTTTCCTATATTTATATGATAAGTCTAAGCGTTCAATATTACGTAGGGTCTTAAAGTACTTATGATGTAAGGCTGTTGGTGAAGTTTATGCCAGTTTTGAGAATAGCAATCAATCAAGGGTTGCTTAAAAATATTAATAAAGTTTAAGTCATCCCCAACATCATGAGAGACCCACACGCATCCAAAACCAAATCGGAAAAGCATATCTTTAATACAACCTGTCCAAATTTCCTACCAGATTCCTGTAGACCTTTTAACATTAAGTAACAATGTTTTGGGTACCTGTGATCTGCCATACGTGTCAATTTTAACCAGTATGTAAAACAGTTTGTCATGTAAATAGTACAAAGTGGTAATCTTCCACATTCACCAAGAGCAAAATAATTAGCAGTGTTTTATGACAAATTACAATATTGTTTACAAAATTTAAATTGTACAGATTCAACTTTATCAACATAGTTGTAGCCCCAGATTGCTGACGCATAACATAACATAGGTTTAAGCATAGAATCAACATTCTTAAACATATCAATTGGATCAATATGACCAAATTGTCTTTGAAAATTGAAAATACAAGCTGATGCTTTTAAACCCTGTAGAGAGAGCGTTTCTTGAGTGTTTTACCATACTAACTTCGTGTGAAAAATACACCTAGATATTTATAAAATGGGACAATTTCGATGGGTTCATTATTGAAGAACCATTTTTCAGTTTGTTTTAAAACACCACCATTTCTGAAAACAATTATTTTAGTTTTACTTAGATTAATCCTCATATTAACAGATTTGCAATATTCTTCAATATAGTTAATCAGCCCTGTGTTCCATAGTAAACACAACGTAAACACATCTATCAAACGGAACGAAATCTACCTGTTTTATGAATGAAAACTGGTAGAACAAGGTTTGGTTTACCGACAAATGCACGGATTATCGACGAAACCTATATAGGTTTCGCAAAACAGGTTTTGGGTTTGGTGACTATGGAACACAGGGCTGGTGTTGTAGATTTATGACAGTTTCAGAAAAACTAGAAACGTCATCAGCAAACATTAGAGCAACTAAATCTTCTATGTCATTAGACACAAAAATACCTCTTTCACATTTTTCATGAAGAATTTTAACTGAATCATTTATAAAAAGAGAAAAAATGATCGGACTATCGACACAGCCCTGTCTTGTTCCAGTATTACATGTAAAGAAACTTGTGAGTTTGTCATGAACTTTAAGACGTGATTTAAGTTTTGCATACATGGATTTAATAATAATTATAACGTTTCCATTCATGTTATTCCTAGAAAATTCATCCCATAGTTTTTGATGCTGTATACTATCAAAAGCTTTGGCAAAATCTATATAAATACAATAGAACCTACCCTTTTTCTTGGATAAATACTTTTGAATTAATGCCATTAAACTGAAACAATATCTGTTGCAGGATGTATTGTAGGATAGAATTGAACCAGCTGTCAGCGAGATGTTGACTCTTGATTAATGAAGAAAGAAGGCATGAGAAATACTACACCAACACAAACCAAGCAATAACTTGACAGTTAATCGCGAACGTCAGCAGGTTGTCTTTGATTGTCAAAGACAGCGTGTTCACTTCTCTTAGTTAACCTTTTTCCTCATAAAGACACCTTCCGACGCCTCTGCAGCAGACTACTGTTTAGAAAACATGGCGACAAATGAAAACATTGCTCAAAACGAGCAATTTTTGATTTTGTCACAATGTTTTCAACTCTATTCAATTATTGTATTTTGATTTAAAATTTAAAGGGAGTTTTCAAAAATGTTCGTCTTATGCAGAGTTGTTGCATGTGGGAAATGGTTATCGAAGCAATAACTGGGTCATGTCGGACGTGCAGCTTGATCGGAATCGACCTTGTTCGAAATCTAGTCGTACAAGTGTCAAGGGGAACAAGACCCAACGATACAAGTATACAATTGGATCATAATTAGCAACAACAAAAACCGAAATACAATGTACATTGCTTTAGATGAAAAACCTATGACGAGAATGATGGGATAAGAGTTGTATTTCATTTCGAAAGCATCATAGTTTGTCACTAGAGTTCTGAATTTGCAGGATTTTTATGTTTTATGCAAGCCGCTTCGGGCGAAAAGAGGCATTATTTCATCTTCGTCCCATCACAGTAATGTTCACCGAACAAGGCTAAGAGAGAATGAGTATCGAACTGCCTTTGTCTGAAGCTAAAGTCAATGCTTTTTATTGCATCTCAGTTAACAAACATACTCATTTAGGAAAACATTTGTCGCATGAGTCTACATGTCTCGCATGAGTGTCCATTTGTCGCATTAAGTAACTATGAGTCGGATTGAGTTAACAATTGACTGTTTTTTCAACATTTACTGCTAAAATATTTTTGAACTATTCATTTATTACTTACTTTGCTGTCACAGTAAGCAATATTTGCAGAGGTTGCAACATTTTTACAATGTTGACCTCCATCTGGAGGTCAGCACCTTTAAAAACGGAAGGAATGATTTAAGGTTGCGTGATAATACCGGTAGTACTGGTTAAAGTTGATCTAGGAATATCCGTTATACTGCAATACTGTTGAAAGCAGCATAAAACACCATTCAGACAAACCTGAAGATAGCTAAGAAAAAGAATAGTAAGATATCTTTGAAAGGTATTTCAATACACAAAGCTGTAATAAAGTTAAAATGAGTGTCGTGTTGGGAGACATCGGATGAGGTAATATCACATAAAGTAGGGGATTATGATTTGTTTCCGTGTAAAATCAAGACGTAATTTTACCAAATCAACACCAAAAGTGAAATTGTTCATGACGCCAGTGAAAATATCTCTTTTGGTGCTCACAAAAAAATAATATATATCTAAATCTGACATCTAAAGATGTGTCTGTTTCTATGTTATTTTGCACCGCTTTCAATTATGTTCAGTTTATACCACAACATTTTATGCATACGTTATTGAAAATATATATCCTTTTATCCAGACACCAGCATGTCAGTCGTAATGCTAACCCCACAATCCAAAGCGCAAAGGAGGGAAAACCATTAATACCATTTGTAAGGACTTTGGTACAGCCCAGTCGGGGATCAAACCCGCGACCTCCCGCATCCTAGGTGGTGACAGGACATCTAAAGGAATAATTATTCACTTGTTAAAGACGTTTCTGGACAAGTAAAAGATATTTAGTGAACCCAAATCTCATTAAAACCTTACCTAAGCTTCGCCGCTCTAGCAAACGCTCTTATAGATCTGATGACAGCCAGTTACATGTCTATTCAGATTGAAATTGGCAACAGCCAATCAAATTGTCACTTAAAAAATCATTAGATATCAATAGGGGAGATTAGCCGTATAAATAAACGAAATAGAAAAGCGTTGATTGTCAAGTGTTCCGTTTGTATAGCATATCAAAATGTAAAGGGTCAATTTGAGACGACCTTTCATGCGATGTCATCAGCTCTAACTTATATACAGAAAAGTATTTTGATATTATGTTAATGAGATTCTAGTAACAAGTATCATTTGATAATACTCTTTAGTTCAAACAGTGAGTCATCAGGATATATATTCAACTATAAAAGCATGTAATATTTCAATACCTTAGGCTGTCATAAATTGCAAATGTGGGTCGTGAATGAGGATATCAGACGCAGTCATTACAGATTATTTCATCCTAAACTCCATAATTCTGGATAAACTATTGTTCGTTCGGGAATACATTAAAGATTCAGATGTTCTGACCCAGAAATTATACTAGACTGGAATCAATTAATCCGTAATGTTGGTTGTAAGCGGATTCGGTCTGAATAAACACAATTGAATCTTTAATCTAGGAGGTAATCGTGTTTGTAAGGAATTAAGTCGTTGTCTAACTGGAAATTGAGTATCTTCCAAAATCACGTTTTATGTTCTACTATTTTATTAAAACCGAAGACATACTGTTCATGAAATTGTAAGGGCACTTAGACATGGCCGTATCTAAGTTGCAAGAAGCTATTACAAGCTTGCCTGTAAAATAACTATTAACTGATATCTGTCTATGTGTTATAACTACAGTAAGGCAATACACCATGTTTAAAGTAATCCGAAATATTAACAATATATTACAAGATCAGTATGGAATTAATTTAATCTCTCTTCGTATCGCAGAGATCCTTATTACCGAACTCAAGATATTCAGTCAAAAGGTTGGGAGAGATGTCTTAATTGTGACTGATTGTATATTAATGTTAATGAAAGTGTCTCTGAAAAATTAAAATAAATGGACTGTTTCCAGTCTAAAATTCTGCTAAGCGTACAACAAATACTGTCGATAAACTCAACAGAATATAAAAGAAGCATTTTCATGTATATTATCACTACGTTGCTCGTCCGAATAATGCATTGTAGCAACGAGTTTTATAATTAAAGTTGCAAGTGGAAATATACAACATATTTACAAGGAACTTATTTATGTACACATGTTAGTAAAGTCTTATTTCAGAAGGTTAATAAATACAATTCGCGTTATAAAGTTTAGAAACCGTGTTTAATTACCTTATTTTAAGATCCAAACCGTTTTGTAAATATATATATATAAATGATAACAATAACTGGCCCAAAAGGAAGTCCAAAACGAGGTGAAAAATGTATCGAAAGAGCCTTTATGTACCCATTACTCCAAATTTCAACCAACAAAAACGCAGGGCACAAGCCTAACATTCGAAGAGCTGTCTAGATGTTTAAAATAATTTGCAATAAAGTGATTCAGTCAGTTTTCAAGCGATCTTTAACGCCGAAGCTGGTATTCAAATGTCCTGTTACATTCACGCCTAGTTCAACAAGCAAGTGTTTTCAAATGCCTGTCCCTCAATAAATTGACGAGAAGGGAGACTTCGTTTCAATTTATAAGTATCGTTGCCAAATATTCCGACCCGACGTAACTACTACCATAGTAGAGCCCGTCTATGGGGAAATTTACAAATTGGCTTTTGTGAACAATATAAATCAAGATCAGCCTGTTCATTCGCGTCTGATTAAGATATTCATTGTGCACATATGTATTACACAATATTGTTCGACGCTTCAAAGAACTGCACAATGACGCCAATAGAAAACATTACGTGACATTAAAACAAGATTAAATATTTACATTGTGCACATATGTATTACACCAGATTGTTTACAGCTTCGAAGCACTGCACTATGACGCCAATAGACAAAATTACGTGACATTAAAACAAGATTAAATCTTTAACTCATACAACGCTGAATTTCCTAAAGAAGACTCCGTATTCAAAAGATGGCGACCCCATTCTTCGTGTAATAAAAGTTGTTAAATATATTGATAGTCAAAAAGGGTTCGGGTGAGACAGCTTGTTACGAGCTGACTCGCCCGAACCTGTATTGTTTTACAATAACGAATATTGCCATTGGAGTTGAAAGGGTAAATAGTAATTTGCATGATTCAGAATCTACGCATGTCTCACGACTTGGGGTCTTAAACCCGAATATGCTAATATTATTTAGAATAATGGAAGATGGTGCATAAATTTAGGAAAAAAAATGTCACAAAATGAAAATATATCCTGATTGATCTATCATGGAGGGCAATACCAAAAGTAGGTCAAGGATCTGATCGTGTGTCAAACTTATTTTGTACGACGGCCGGGTCAAAGACTTTTAATCAAAGTACTGAAAGTACTGAACGTCGGACTCCCATGAAAACATGATATAAAGAAACAAGAGCAGCACAAGACAGTACCATTGTTAATCATTGTTTTAATTTGATAAAAGGAAAGAAACTCATTAATACTCGTGGGAGTAAAATGTTGCCTTACAAGGGTGAACAAGCCATAGTTTTTACTGTATAGTGAAGCTAATAAACTACAAAAATGAATAATGTGTTTACCTCTCTGGAACCCATTGACCTTCTAAGAATTCTCAGTTATTAAAATCACACGGGTGTCTCCGGATATCTCACGAAAGCAACCGAAGAACGTTCAACAGCGCAATAATATCCTTTCACTACTGAACTCAAACCAATTAATTTGAGCATAATTTGTGTTTCCATAAGCATAAAAACGCGCATTCTACATTTTCTTTAACCCAACTGCAACCTTACTGCAAATATTGCCAAGTAACGTAATAACACATGTTCTGTAATGAGCTTCTTCTTGGTAGGTAGTTCAGTCGGTAGCGACGCGTGCTGTAAATCTAGGAGTTGTGAGTTCTAACAACAGCTCGGCCATCCTTCTTTCTGACATTTGACAAGTCACTGTGACCAGCGTTATTCGTCTTCCACAAAAAAGGCAAACAGTCTATGTCGAAAAGCAGCCAGTTGCCTGTAAAGTATGTTGATTTGAATACTGATGTGAAAAGGCCTGGGAACACATTAATATGTGAACTGGCCGCCGTGATATGACTCAGAAATTGTTGAAAACGACGTTAAACTCCAATCAATCAATCTTCTTGGTAGGGTATTATTTTCGAATTAAAAGTTCTACAAAAATTAACTATACAAGTCATTGTTGAAGATACTTAGTGAAAATATCGTTCGTCGACGGCAATTCACAACCAATTCCCGGGTTGCTACGTTAATGGAGACAAAGATTGCGACTAACACGGTTTTGTTTTAAGAGAATATTTGGACGCTACTAATCTTATACGCATCCACTAACAGTTATAGATCAGGTTTTCGATATCTTAAAAGTGATTGATTGATTGGGGTTTAACGCCGGATTCAACAATGTTTCATCCGTGTCGCGGCGGCTAGTTCACTTACCCATGTGTTTTCTGGCTTTCTCATACCAGTACTACACACAACAGGCTTTCCAAGCAACTTAATGCTTTTCCACATAGACTATAAGGCAATTGGTGGAAAACGAATGACGCGTGTCACAGTGACTTTTGTCAACGATTTCTAAAGAGACAGCTACGAGTACTTCCGCGCTTGTTACGGTACGAATAACCCTTGGCTAACGACTATGTTTAAGGTGTTGAAAGCTTTAAATGAATTATTGCTTAAGTAAGTTAGAAGGCTCAAAGTAAAGAATGTATAGTGACATGTGTATACATGTGTATAACACACTTTTAATTGGTCAATCACTCTATATCTGGATAAATTACCCTGTAATTAAAGACCACCTGTGAACAAAGACCATATTGTTCTCTTCCTATGGGTGATCTTTAAACACAAGTTGGACTGTATAACAAGATAGTATAATGGAATAAAACCGGCCCCATGGGACGTAATGCCACAGTTAACAAAAGTTCGATTTATTTCTCCAACGGAGGTTAATTGAGTATAAACAACATCTTACTTACAAAATCGTGCGCTAATGTGCGTAATTTTCATATCCTTAACTCTTTCCCACTTACAGACGCATTTGACGAAGCTGTAGCCGACAACTTTAGAACAGTTTGTGACAAAAAGCAGCAAGTGTTAATGATAAGCAATTTTCCACATGTCACAATGTTTTCAATACTTTTCAATGATTACACATAAAATATAAATTTTCCATAGTTATAGTCGTCTGTTACACAGTTTTGTACATAACGCGTTAAACATGTCTCCGCAATCTGGTTTAAGTAGAACGGTCTTCCATCGCATGTGTAGAGATATTGAGTCAAATAAAACATTTAGTAATACAAAACTTTCCTTTAGTTTCGACGAGTCTAAAATAGCGTTTCCACACATACAGACGCATTTCGAGGTATTTGCAAAGAGAAACCTTCGGGAACCATCTGATTACATGTGAAATTCATCATAATGAGTAAAATCTCCATTTAATAAATTTATACAATGGGTTCAACTCTAGTCAATCATAAATGTTAATTTAAGGAGAGTTTATATCATTTTGCTGATTGTTTCCAAAGTCTTCAGCTGCAGATGTATTGTAAGAAAGGATTGAACCAGCTGCTAAGCCAGATGTGGCCCTTAATTAATAAAGGAACAAAAAATTAGCAATAACTTAACAGTTTTAATCAAGAGCGTCAGCAGGTTGTCCTTTATAGTGTTCACTTCTCTTAGGTAGACCTTTCCCGTATATAGAGGCTTTCCTACGCCTCTGCAACAGATAGTTTTTACAAAAAAACATGGCGACAAAAGAAGAAATTGTTCAAACCGACTAATTTCATTTTTGTTACCATGTTTTCAACTTTATTCAGTTATCGTATTTTCATTTAAAGAGAGTTTTCAATAATGTTCGTCTTATGCAGAGTTGTTGCATGTGGGAAAGGGATAACGAAGTAATAACTGGGTCATGTCGGACGTGCGACATGCGACCTTGTTTGAAATCTAGTCGTACAAGTTTCCATGGGAACAAGACCCAACGATACAAGTATACAATTGGATCATAATTATCAACAACACAAACCAAAATACAATGTACATTGCTTTAGATAAAATACTTATGACGAGAATGATGGGATAAGAGTTGTATTTCATGTCGAAAGCATCATTCTTGTCAGAAGAATTGTGAATATAAAGGATTGTTGATATTTTACGCAAGCCGCGTCGAGCGAAAATAGGCATTGTTTCATTCTAGTCCCATCACAGTAATGTTCACCGAACAAGGCTAAGAGGGAATGGGGTTCCAACTGCCTTTGTCTGAAGTTAAAGTTAATATTTATTATGGCATCTCAGTTAAAAAAAATACTCATTTAGGTCTACATTTGTCGAATGAGTCTACATGTACCGCATGAGTGTCCATTTATCGCATTAAGTAACCATGAGTCGGATGAGTCAATATGTAAACCACTTTTGATACATTTTCATTGACTTTCAATTGACTGTTTTTTTCAACATCTACTGCCAAAACAGTTTTGAACTATTGATTTATTACTTACTTTGCTGTCACAGTAAGCAATACTTGCAGATGTTGCAACATTTTCAAAATTTTGACCTACATCTGGAGTTCAGCACCTTTAAAAACGGAAGTACAGTGAGTAATGGTTCAAGGTTTCGTGATAATACCGGTAGTTCTGTTTAAAGTTGGAGTGAAACACCATTCGAACAAATCTGAAGGTAGCTAAGCAAAATAATAGTAAAATATCCTTGAAAGGTATTTCAATACACAAAGCTGTAATAAAGTTAAAACGAGTGTCGTATTCGGCGACATCGGATGAGGTAATATCACATAAATCAGGGGATTATTATTTGTTTCCGTGTAAAATAAGGACGTAATTTTACCAAATCAACACCAAAACTGAAATTGTTCATGACGCGAGTGAAGATATCTCTTTTGATGCTCACAAAAAATAATATATATCTAAATCTGACATCTAAAGATTGTTTGTATGGTATTTTACGACGCTTTCAATAATGTCCAGTTTATACCACAACATTTTATGCATACGTTATTGATAATATATATCCTTTTATCCAGACACCAGCATGTCAGTCGTAATGCTAACCCCACAATCAAAAGCGCAAAGGAGGGAAAACCAGTACTACCATTTGTAAGGACTTTGGTACAGCCGCCCAGTCGGGGATCAAACCCGCGACCTCCCTCATCCGAGGCGGTGACAGGACATCTAAAGGAACAATTATTCACTTACTAACGACGTTTCCGGACAAGTAAAAGATATTTAGTGAACCCAAATCTCATTAAAACCTTACCTAAGCTTCGCCGCTCTAGTAAACGCTCTTATAGATCTGATGACAGCCTGTTACATGTCTTTTCAGATTGACCGTTGCAACAGCCAATCAAATTGTCACTTAAATAAATCTTTACATGTCAATAGGGGAGATTAGACGTATAAATAAACGGGATAGAAAATTGGTGATTGTCAAGTGTTCCGTTTGTATAGGATATATATTCCATTATAAAAGCATGCAATAATTCACGCATAATTCTTGGTATTTGAATACCTTAGGCTGTCATAAATTTCAAATGTGGGTCGTGATCGAGGATATCAGACGCAGTCATTACAGATTATTTCATCCTAAACGCCATAATTCTGAATAAACTATTGTTCCTCCGGGAATACATTAAAGATTCAGATGTTCTGACCCAGAAATTCTACTAGACTGGAATCAATTAATCCGTAATGTTGGTTGTAAGCGTATTCGGTCTGAACAAACACAATTGAATCTTTAATCTAGGAGGTAATCGTGTTTGTAAGGAATTAAGTCGTTGTCTAACTGGAAATTGATTCTCTTCCAAAATCACGTTTTATGTTAAATTAATTTTTCATTCAAACCGAAGACATACTGTTCGTTCAACTGTAAGGGCTTTTGGACATGGCCGTATCTAAGTTGCAAGAAGCTATTAAAAGCTTGCCTGTAAAATAACTATTCTATGTGTTATAAATACACTAAGGCAATAAACCATGTTTAAAGTAATCTCTAATGTTAAACATATATTACAAGATCAGCATGAAATTACTTTAATCTCTCTTTGTATCGCATATATCTTTATTACCAAACCCAAGATATTCAGTCAAAAGGTTCGAAGAGATGTCTTGATTGTAGCTGATTGTATATGAATGTTAATGAAAGTGTCTCTGAAAAATTAAGATAAATGGACTGTGTCCAGTCTAAAATTCTGCTAAAGGGTCAATCCGTAATGTTGGTTGTAAGCAGATTCGATCTGAACAAATACAATTGAATCTTTAATCTAGGAGGTAATCGTGTTCGTAAGGAATTAAGTCGTTGTCTAACTGGAAATTGATTATCTTCCAAAATCACGTTTACTGTTCTATTTTTTTTTTTTTATTCAAACCGAAGACAAACTATTCATTCAATTGTAAGGGCACTTGGACATGGCCGTATCTAAGTTGCACGAAGCTATTATAAGCTTGCCTGTAAAATAACTATTTACTGATATCTGTCTATGTGTTATAAATACAGTAAGGCAATAAACCATGTTTAAAGTAATCCCCAATGTTAACAATATATTACAAGATCAGCATGGAATTAATATAATCTCTCTTTGTATCGCATAGATCCTTATTACCGAACTCAAGATATTCAGTCAAAAGGTTCGAAGAGATGTCTTGATTGTGGCTGATTGTATATGAATGTTAACGAAAGTGTCTCTGAACAATTTAAATAAATGGACTGTGTCCAGTCTAAAATTCTGCTAAGCGTACAACAAGTACTGTCGATAAACTCAACAGAATATAAAAGAAGCATTTCCATGTATATAATCACTACGTTGCTTTCCCGAATAATGCATTGTAGCAACGAGTTTTATAATTAAAGTTGCAAAGTGGAAATATACTACTTATTTACAAGGAACTTATTTATGAACACATGTTAGTAAATATATTTATATATACAAATAAAACAATAACTGGTCCAAAAGGAATTCTAAAACAAGATGAAAAATGTACCGAAAAAGCAATTGTACCTTTACTCCAAATTTCAACCAACAAAAACGCAGGGCGCAAGCCTAAAATTAGAAGAGCTGCCTAGATGTTTAAAATAGTTGGCAATATAGTGAGTCAGTCAGTTTTCAAGCGATCTTTGACGCCGAAGCTAGAATTCAAATGTCCTGCTTTATTCACGACTAGTTCAACAAGCAAGTGTTCTCAAATGCCTGTCCCTAACTAAATGGACCGGAAAGGAGCCTTCTTTTACATTTATAAATATCCTGACCAAATAGTCCGACCCGACGTAACTAGTTCCATATTTGAGCCCGTCTATGGGAAAATGTACAAATTGGCATTACGTAAATCCAGCTCATCGCCGTCTGATAAAGCTATACATTGTGCACATATGTATTACATCAGATTGTTAGACGCTTCAAAGAACTGCAAAATGACGACATTAGAAAACATTACGTGACATTAAAACAAGATTAAATCTTTACATTATGCACATATGTATTACACCAGATTGTTAGAAGCGTTGAAGCACTGCACTATGACGCCAATAGAAAAAAATACGTGACATAAAAACAAGATTAAATCTTTAACTCATACAACGCAGAATTTCCTAAAGTAGGCTCCATGTTCAAAAGATGGCGACTCCATTCTTCGTGAAATAAAAGTGTTTAGATATATTGATAGTAAAAAGTCAGACAATGCTGAGTTCAGGTGAGACAGCTTGTGAGACAGCCGAATCTGTATTGTTTTACAATAACGAATATTGCCATTGCGGTTGAAAGGGTTAATAGTAATTTGCATGGTTGAGAATCTACGCATGTCTCACGACTTGGGGTCTTAAACCCGAATATGCTAATATTATTTAGAATAGTTGAAGAAGTGCATACATTTAGGAAATAAAGTGTCGCAAAATGGAAATATATCCTGATGGATCTATCAAGGGCAATACCAAAAGTAGGTCAAGGATCTGATCGTGTGTTAAACTTATTTTGTACGACGGCCGGGACAAAGACTTTTAATCAAAGTACTGAAAGTACTGAACGTCAGACTCTCTTGATATAAAGAAACAAGAGCAGTGCAGGACAGTACCATTGTTGATAAAAAGAAAGTAAATCACTAAATATACATGGGAGAGTGTTAACCCTTGCAGTACAATATTGCCTTACACGGATAAACAAGCCATAGTTTGTACTGTATAGTGAAACTATTAAACTAAGCACAATACTTCACCAGTAGTGTAAGTGTAAAATGAACCAAACTGCATGCAAGATGCATGATAGAGTTATATGACCATTGCAGTATATATTCACAATACATCAGATGAGCTTAAATTGAGTTAAACACTTTCGCGTAACTACAACAATAAACAAGAGTTGCTGCAAGATGCAGCAATTAGATGTTAGCGCGGGAATCAACATTTTATGGCTTAAGAAATACTGTTTGATTCGAAAAACACGAAACCCGCTTTTAAATATATGATATAAATATATGATATGATCTCCCGAAATTATTGTAAACATTTGTCTGCACATGCGCGTCCTTTTTGTCCCTGAATGTATTCTTAGAATCGCAAAATTTAGCACAATACTTTCGCATTTATCGAACTATTTCCATTTTCCTGTTATTCAAAAACTATGGCTTTAATTTACATTTTAATTATAAAAAAAAATACTCGCATATAAATAGACTGGTTCACTAATCTTAATCTTCTATTTCAAACTCGAGCGAGAACCAGTCTAGTGAAAAACTTCTACGTAAATATACGCGAGCTGACGGTAAAATACGGCACATGTGCGATCAATACGATTAACACGACGCATGCGCAAGCCCATTGCACCAGTGATAGTTCTAAACACAACCAATATACGCGCTGGTGCTGATGCAACCGCACAATAATGTGTTTAGTTCACTGGAACCCATTAACCTACTAAGAATTCTCAGTTATTTTATATCACTCGGGTGTCTCCGGCTATCTCACGGAAGTAATCGAATTACGTTCAACAGTGCAATGATATACTTTCACTACTGAATTCATCAAAACGAGCATTCTAAATTGTCTTTAGACTAACTGCAAGTATTGCGAAGTAATGTAATACACGCGTGTTATGGTATAATGTTTTTCTAAAAAGGTTTTAATTGCCGAATTATCAGTTCTATGAAAATCATCTATACAAGACTTTGTAAGGCATCTTCACATAGTTAAACAATATCGTTCGTCGACGGCAGTTCTCAACCCATTTCCTGGTTGCTACGTTAATGGAGACAAAGATTGTGACTAACAAGGTTTTGTTTCAAAAGAATATGGGACGCGACTATTCTTATACGCGTCCAATAACAATTATAGATCAGGTGTTTCTATATCTAAAGAGAGATTGATTGATTGGGGTTTAACGCCGGATTCAACAATTTTTCATTCATATCACGGAGGCCAGTTCTCTTACCCATGTGTTTTCTGGCTTTCTCATACCAGTACTCCATACAGCAGGCATTCGAAGCAACTTACTGCTTTTCTGCTGTTAGCCAATAGGTGGAAGACAAATGACGCTTGTCACAGTGACTATTGTCAAACGAGTTCTAAAGAGTCAGCTAAGAGTGAGTACTTCTGAGCTTGTTACTGTACGAAAAACCCTTGGCTAACGAATATGTTTTAAGGTTTGAAAGCTTTAAATGAATTATTGCTGAAGTAAGTTAGAAAGCTCTAAGTAAAAAATGTATTGTGTATACATGTCTATAATACACTTTAAATTTCTCAAATACTCATTTTCAGCATAAACTAAAGACTACCTGTGAAGAAAAACCAGATTGTTTTCTTCCCATGGGTGATCTTTAAACACAGGTTGGGCTGTATAACTAAATAGTATAATGAAATAACAACCGGCCCCATGGGACTGTATAACCAAATAGTATAATGAAATAACAACCGGTCCTATGGGACTGTATAAACAAATAGTATAATGAAATAACAACCGGGCCCATGGGACTGTATAACCAAATAGTATAATGAAATAACAACCGGTCCTATGGGACTGTATAAGCAAATAGTATAATGAAATAACAACGGGGCCCATGGGACTGTATAAACAAATAGTATAATGAAATGACAACCGGGGCTATGGGACGGTATAACCTACTATTACAATGATATAAATACCGGCCCCATGGGATGGTATAACCTAATAGTGTAATAAAATAACATACCGGCCGCATGGGACTGTATAACCTAAAAGTATAAAAAAATAACAACCAGCCCCATGGGACTGTATAATCAAATAGTATAATGAAACAACAACCAGCCCTATGGGAGTGTATAACCAAATAGTATAATGAAATAACAACCGGGTCCATGGGACTGTATAACCAAATAGTATAATGAAATAACAACCGTCCGACATGGGTCTGTATAACCGTAAAGTATAATGAAATAACAACCGGCCCCATGGGACTATTTAACCAAATAGTATAATGACAGAACAAACATGCCCCATTAGACTGTATAACCAAATAGTATAATGAAATAAAAAACGGCCCCTATGGGACTTAATGCCACAGTTAATAAAAGTTATATTTATAGAATTAACATATTTCATTTTTCCAATGAATGTTTATTGAGTATAAACAACATCTAGTTTACATAATCGTCCGATAATTTTCCGTTACCCTTACCACTTTCGGACGCTTATCGATGCATCTGGGGCAGACAACTTTAGAAAATGTTATGGCAAGAGCAGCAACTCATATGAAAAGCATTTTTTTTATTTGTCACAATGTTTTCAATACAATTCAAACAGTACTCGTAAATTTATAAAAATGTTCCATGTTTTAGCTTAGGTGTTTTCATAATCGTCTGCTGCGCAAATTTTGTATATGGGAAAGCGTTAAACTTGTCTTCGCAATCTGGTTTGAGTGGAACAGCTTTCAATCGGATGTGTAGATATTGAGTCAATAACACAATTAGAAACACAATCCTTTTCTTTAGTTTCGAAGAGTCTAAAATAACGTTTAAGATAATGAGAAAACCTTTTCCCCACATACAGACTCATTTCGACGCGTTTGCAAAAGAAACCTTCGAAAAACCATGTGACTACATGAGAAATTTCACATAATGAGCAATTTCTCCTTTTATTACATTTACTACACTGTTTCCAAGTCTAGACAATCATAAATTTTCATTAATTTTGCAGATTGTTTTCAAAGTCTTCAGCTGCGGATGTAGGATGTATTGTAGGAAGGAATTGAACCAGCTGTCAGCGAGATGTTGACTCTTGATTAATGAAGAAACAAGGCATGAGAAATACTACACCAACACAAACCGAGCAACAACTTAACAGTTAATCACGAGCGTCAGGAAAATTGTGTTCAATCCTCTTAGTCAACCCTTTCCCTCATATAGACGCTATCACATTTAGTGTATATGTACTTCATTCAGTCTGTATTTGTCGCATTTAGTGTTCATGTATCGCATTCTGTCTTTAATGGTCGCATTTAGTGTACATGTACCTCATTCAGTCTGTATTGGTCGCATTTAGTGTACATGTTTCAAATTCAGTCTGTATTGGTCGCATTTAGTGTACATGTATCACATTCAGTCTGTATTGATCGCATTTAGTGTACATGTATCGCATTTAGTCGCCATTGGTCGCATTTAGTGTACATGTATCACATTCAGTCGTCATTGGTCGCATTTAGTGTACATGTATCACATTCAGTCTGTATTGATCGCATTTAGTGTACATGTATCTCATTTAGTCGGTATTGATAGCATTTAGTGTACATGTATCTCATTTAGTCGGTATTGATCGCATTTAGTGTACATGTTTCACATTTAGTCGTCATTGGTCGCATTTACTGTACATGTATCACATTCAGTCTTTATTGGTCGCATTTAGTGTACATGTATCACATTCAGTCTGTATTGATCGCATTTAGTGTACATGTATCTCATTCAGTCTGTATTGGTCGCATTTAGTGTACATGTATCACATTTAGTCGTCATTGGTCGCATTTAGTGTACATGTATCTCATGCAGTCTGTATTGGTCGCATTTAGTGTACATGTATCACATTTATTCGTCATTGGTCGCATTTAGTGTACATGTATCACATTTAGTCTGTATTGATCGCATTAAGTGTACATGTATCGCATTTAGTCGTCATTGGTCGCATTTAGTGTACATGTATCACATTTATTCGTCATTGATCGCATTTAGTGTACATGTATCACATATAGTCGTCATTGGTCGCATTTAGTGAACATGTATCTCATGCAGTCTGTATTGGTCGCATTTAGTGTACATGTATCATATTTAGTCGTCATTGGTCGCATTTAGTGTACATGTATCACATTCAGTCTTTTTTGGTCGCGTTTAGTGTACATGTACCTCATTTAATCTGTATTGATCGCATTTAGTGTACATGTATCACATTTAGTCGTCATTGGTCGCATTTAGTGTAAATGTATCACATTCAGTCTTTATTGGTCGCATTTAGTGTACATGTATCACATTCAGTCGTAATTGGTCGCATTTAGTGTACATGTATCACATTTAGTCTGTATTGGTCGCATTTAGTGTACATGTATCGCATTCAGTAGCGTGAACGGTAAAATTGTCAATTTCATGATGTTCATAACTGTACATGTATCGCATTCAGTCTTTAAAGGTCGCATATAGTGTACATGTATCGCATTCAGTCTTTATTGGTCGCATTTAGTGTACATGTACCTCATTCAGTCTTCATTGCAACAAGAAACATGTTCTACTCCCGCGGTTCATTATGTAAATGAATCACGAACATAGTGGACGTTAATCGATCCTTTAAATGACAAATGTTTGTTCAATTGATGCAATTACTGATAAATACGTATTCTAACATGTCTAATGGAAATAAAGATTTCACATAATTGGCAGAACATGTCGTGTAAAAGAAGACTAAAGACTCTGATAACATTTCAACGACTAGGCTGAACATTTTTTTTTTTTTTTTTTGACAAAATCAAAAAGGCTTTGAATGCGATCAAAATGTATCAGCAGGAAATGCATATATTTTCTACAATGTTTTAGAATAATGAGCACATTTGACGTTAATAGATCGTTTAAAGTGTTCAATTGATGCAGTCTATTCTAACATGTCAAAAGGAAATAAAGATCTCACATGATTTATATAACGGATACTGTTAAAGAAGACCGAAGCATCTGATAAATGTTTAACTATTAGGTTGAACATGAGAAAGACTTTGAACGCGATCAAAATGAATCAGCACGTAATACATACTTTTGCCAGGAACGTAGATAAGAGGGATAAGTAATTAAGTTGTTTACTAAAATATCACCCGTCACCAACATTTGTAGGAATTAAAACTCAAAAACTATTGAAGTTATGAAAATAACAATGATACTTTCTGGATATTTAAGCATTCTTTTAATTCAGTAAATAAAAATATATTAATATACTCCACGTTCTGATAATATTTTATCCTTATGAATAATGTCAGTCTATTAATTTTTGGAACAAAATTATTATAATTCAGAAATCACAATATCAGTGTCTTTTAAACCATTCAGTTTTTAAAATACAAATAAATTCAAGTTGTTCATTGTTTTACTAACTTAAGTTGAAATTTTAAGCTTTCAGAATATGTATGCTTTGTTTATGTGCAAAATGTGACTTCAAAGTTTTATTTGCTCCATGTGACTCAGTCGGTAGCGACGCGGGCTGTCAATCCAGGGGTTGTGAGTTCGAATCCCGGCTCGGCCAACTTTCTTTCCGACGATTGACAAAAGTCAATGCGACATGCGTCATTCGTCTTCCACCAATGGGCTAAGTCTATGTGGAAAAGCAGCCAGTTGCTTGGGAAGATTGTTGTGTGGAGTACTAGTGTTAGAAAACCAGGAAATGCATGAGTAGGTGAACTGGCCGCCGTGATGTGACTGAGAAATTGTTAAAAACGGCGTTAAACCCCAATCAATCAATTGCTCCATGTGATATTTTAACAAGATAACAGGTGTACAGATGGAGTTGCTTATCCCTCAAATTTGCTTAGAGCAAAGTATATGTGCTAACGTTGTGCAATACATGTGAGATTTAACTCTTTTCCCCTGGCAGACGCATTTTAACGCTTTGCGGAAGTCGAGGTCTTTCGAAAACACATTTATTGAATAGAGTTGAACACATTGTGGCAATAGGAGAAATTTCACCTTTTGCCACAATGTTTTAAACTATACTTGTACTTACAAATACTTTTTCATATGTTTGCCTATTTTACCGTCGTCTGCTGCCTATTTCTTGAATTTGGAAATGTGTTTAATAATCCGTGATAGTACCATGTTAATGAGACTGGTTCTAGCCCGTATAGTTAATTATTAAACATATGTATTTGCTCCCGAAAGGAATTAGCTGTATTAATCGTAATATGAAGTCATGTTTTCTTATTTCCTAGCGATTTAGAGAGGAAATCTCTTTTCTAAATGATAGCAACAACAGTGTGTTATGTCAATACAATGCACATTCAACTGTCCCATGGTCCGCTTAAGATCCTAGTCATACCGACTTTCTAAAGTGTAAAATAATTTCCCACATACAACACATCTACAGCGGGACGTTTTTGAAATGAAAAATTGAAAAATTGAAAAATATAAATGATAGTGTAATTATTGAAAAGAACTGAAAACATTGGGACAGAGGGAAAAGTTGCTCACTGTAATCCATTTTTTCCCACGTGGTTTTCAAAAATCGTCTACTTCTGAGGCATCAGAAAAATATGTATGCGGGAAAGGGAGGAGGGGGTGAAATTAATTAAGATTACTATAATATGATATACATCCAGTGACCATCATCGTACTGCGATACACCTAGGATACGTTTATGAATGTATAGGGACAAATTGATTAATTATTGATTTATGGGTGTTTTAACGGCATTTCAGTTCACCAAACATGCATTATCTTGCTTTCTCGCGCCTGTACTGCGCCCATCATTTTCCCCAGGCATTTTGTAATTGTCCCAGACTTTTAAGCTTATTTTGGAAAGACGAATGATGTGTTTATCAACTACAATAATGCATGATCGAGCTGGGGTTCGAACTGACGACCGATGTTGATCAGGGGAAATCTCTAATCTACATGCTAACGATGGATAAGTGTACTGATCCTACCAAAAAAAGCTGCTTTGAGTTCAATAAACAAGTGGTATACGTTAAGCTGCCGAGCCCTGATAGCTTAAGTCGGTAGCAACGCGTCGTGAGTTCGTACACTAGATCGTTCAACATTTTTTTCGAGGTTCGAAATGATATATGAGTCGTTCCACGAGAAAAACAACATTGTGGACACTGCGTAAAGTATCGACCCATATCAGCCTAAGCATGCACGCAGGCTAATCCGGACAGACACTTTTCTCCTCTTGTGGATTTTTCTGTTTCATGAATCTTTTTTCTATACCTCTATCCACCATGTGTCGGCCCGGATAACTCTGCGAGGACTGCGCCGACCGATCTTAGTCGATATATTACGCAGAGCCCATAATGTGTTATTTTTCGTGGAAGGCCAGATATAATTATGGTATATTTATTGAATAGAGTTTGAATGTCGAAACGACAAGCGTCATTCATCTTCCACCAAACAACTAAAAGTCTATTTGGAAAAAGCAGCCAGTTGCCTGGAAATACTAGTGTGTGGAGTACTAATGTAAGATATGCACGATATGACTGAAACATTGTTGAAATGGCGTTAATCCTAGATGAATCAACCAATCTGTTCGAATATATGTCGAGATAGTGTTGTATAAACCAGTGAACCGCGACCTCTGACATTTAACCTCTAACTAACAACACTATTAGAATAGATGTTTAATTGTTGTTTAGTTAGTTTAGTTTAGTTTAACCTTATTTATTTTACATCGATTGCGAAACAAGCCTCTGGCTTAGATTAATCCCTCTCGACGTCTGCTTCCTGGAGACTTAACCAGTACTCGCGCCGTTCGTCACGGGACTCGAACCAGGGACCTTTGATACCTCTGCACCCCTGTCTTCCACAAATGACTAAAAAAGTTGGTTTCTGGTTCTCTTTCAGTCAGTAGCGCTTTACTCTTTCTGGGCCAAAGGCATAATCGAGGTTTTTGCAAGCAATGCAGATTCAGGTGAGTCAGCTCGTAACGAGCTGTCTCACATGAAATCAGCATTTGCTTGCCTTTTAGTTATAAAACTATTCCAAAGCCCTATTACAAGAGAAATGGAGACGCCCAATTTTAAACATTGAAAAGTCTACTTTAAATCATTCGGCGCTGAAAGAGTTAATGAGATGTTACAGAGACTCATTATAGGTAAACTGTTGTTGTTGTCGAGATATAACTGAACTATTGTTGATAACGGCGTAAAAACATCAAACCAACAAACAAACAATCAACCAATCAGTCACTATATGTCGAAATCTTATTGTATAAATCAGAGAACCGCAGTCGACCGCGACACCTGACATTTAACCTCTAACTAACAACGCTATTAGAATAGCCGTGTATGTGTTGTTTAGTTCTCTTTCAGTCAGTAGTTCTTAATGAACCGTTACAGAGACGCATTATAGGTAAACTGTTGTTGTTGTCGAGATATAACTGAACTATTGTTGATAACGGCGTAAAAACATCAAACCAACAAACAAACAATCAACCAATCAGTCACTATATGTCGAAATCTTATTGTATAAATCAGTGAACCGCAGTCGACCGCGACACCTGACATTTAACCTCTAACTAACAACGCTATTAGAATAGCCGTGTATGTGTTGTTTAGTTCTCTTTCAGTCAGTAGTTCTTAATGAACCGTTACAGAGACGCATTATAGGTAAACTGTTGTTGTTGTCGAGATATAACTGAACTATTGTTGATAACGGCGTAAAAACATCAAACCAACAAACAAACAATCAACCAATCAGTCACTATATGTCGAAATCTTATTGTATAAATCAGTGAACCGCAGTCGACCGCGACACCTGACATTTAACCTCTAACTAACAACGCTATTAGAATAGCCGTGTATGTGTTGTTTAGTTCTCTTTCAGTCAGTAGTTCTTAATGAACCGTTACAGAGACGCATTATAGGTAAACTGTTGTTGTTGTCGAGATATAACTGAACTATTGTTGAAAACGGCGTTAAACATCAAACCAACAAACAAACAATCAACCAATCAATCACTATATGTCGAAATCTTATTGTATAAATCAGTGAACCGCAGTCGACCGCGACACCTGACATTTAACCTCTAACTAACAACGCTATTAGAATAGCCGTGTATGTGTTGTTTAGTTCTCTTTCAGTCAGTAGTTCTTAATGAACCGTTACAGAGAATCATTATAGGTATATTGCTGCTATCGAGATGTAACTGAACAGTTGTTGAAAACGGCGTTAAACATCAAACAAACAAATCAATAAACAAGCGACATACGTCGAGTTCTTGTTATACCGTGACCTCTGACAATTAACTCCTAACTAACGACACTATCGGAATTGATGCTTACGTGTTGCTAAGTGTGCCTATTGGTGTGTTAGAGACAACTAGAAGGGTAATGTTGTTGACGAGACATAACTCGTAACTGAAATAATGTGATGTCGGGATACAAATGAAATAATCTTAAAAACGGCGAAACATGACACAAAACAGATTTTATTTCGGAACACGTAGTATTTCCAGTTCAATAGGCAAGTAGTTTATGTGTTGTTTAGTTCTCTAGCAAGCAGCAGTGACTAGTGTAGGGTTAGAATAAACATAAGTTTGTACAAACAATTGTGGACATATAACTGAAATAATGTTGAAAACGGCCTAACATCCCCCCAAAAACATATTTTTATTCAGGAACACGTATTACATTCAGTTCAATGGGCAAGTTGGATACGTCAATGCAAGTGAGTCGTGACTTTTGCCCTTTTAACCCCTAATTAACAACACTATCGGAATGGAAGTTGATGTGTTGTTTATATCTCTATTGAACAGCAGTATCTAGTGTGTGGTTAGAAACACATATAAGTTTATACAAACAATTGTGGACATATAACTGACATATAACTGAAATAACGTTAAAAACGACGTTACATGCCCACAAAACAGCTTTTCTTTAGGAACACGTATTATTTTCAGTTCAAAAGGCAAGTAGGATACGTCACTGCTAGTGAATCGTGACATCTCACCTTTAACCCCATAACTAACTTACAACCCTATCGGAATGGAAGTTTATTTGTTGTTGAGTTCGCTATCAGTAAGTAGTGCTTAGTGGGAGGTAAGAAACAACTAGAAGTGTAATGATAATGTCAAGATATAACTGAAATAATGTTTTAAAATGGAGTAACAATCCCGCCCACAACAACTTTTATGTGTAGGCAAATTGGATACGTCAATTCCAGTGAATCGTGACATTTGACCTTTAACCCCTAACTAACGTAACAACGCTATCGGAATGGAAGTTTATTTGTTGTTGAGTTCTCTATCAGTGAGCAGGGCTTAGTAAGACAGTAAAAGGAAAACAAAAATAGAAGTGTACTGTTAATGTCGGGATACAAATGAAATAATGTTAAAAACGGCGAAACATGACACAAAACAGCTTTTATTTCGGAACACGTATTATTTCCAGTTCAATGGGCAAGTGAGATATGTCAGTATCAGTGAATCGTGACATCTCACCTTTAACCCCTAACTAGCAACATTATCGGAAAGGAAGTTTATTTGTTGCTAAGCTATCTATCAGTGAGTAGTACTTAGTGGGAGCTAAGAGCCAACTAGAAGTGTAATGCTAATGTCGAGATATAACTGAAATAATGTTTTAAAACGGAGTAACAATCCCCCCACAACAACTTTTTATGTGTAGGCAAGTTGGATACGTCAATTCCAGTGAATCGTGACGTTTGACCTTTAACCCCTAGCTAACGTAACAACACTATCGGAATGGAAGTTTATTTGTTGTTGAGTTCTCTATCAGTGAGCAGTGCCTAGTGGGAGTTTAGAGAGAGACCTGTAACGTATAACGCATTGTAAATAAGCGGGAGTATATTTTCACTTCAGTTCTAGAAAGTAATTACTTTTTCTATATCTTCCTAAAAGAAAACACCTTGGCTGTCGGAACTTATTGGAATAATCTGTCTGGGAAATTTACACGACCATTTTATTTAATAAAAAGAATTGCAGTGTTTAATAATTATTGGTGTATAAATTGATTGGGACTATATTGTTTTAGTCAGGCTTTGAATTAAACAGAACATTAAATAATGTGTGTATTTAATATTTTAAGATACGTACTTGAGCCTTAATCCATATGTTAGTCAAACCATAGTTTATAACAATAAAAGTGACATATTATTAGCAATACATAACGAAAAAGAAACCGGATTAATTAGAGAGAATGCTTAACGTCTATAATGTTCCTCTCTTGAAGCCTATGTTGGGGGTACACAAAGAAACGTCTAACAGATACAATTTCTTTGAGTGCCCACAATATAGACTGGAAGACGAGTTTATTTTCACTCTCATACAATACTTGTACCGTTAAATATATACATAGAGAGCCGTTCCAAGTGAAAACTTAAAGTATGGACACTGCGTAATATATCGACATAAATCAGCCTGTGCAATACGCGCAGGCTGATCCGGGCCGACACATTCCGTCTCAGGGGGAAAGAGGTATAGAGTAAAGATTCCTGAAACAGAAAATGCTCAGGAGGCGAAAAGTGTCTGTCCGGATTAGCCTCCGCGGCATGCTTAGGCTGATCCGGGTCGATACTTTACGCAGAGTCCACACTGTTGGTTTTGTCGTGGAATGGCTCAAATATATATAGTCCAAACTTTCTGCATTAAAAGAGAACTAAGCATTAGCACAGATCCTTGCATTCATCTTCTTTCTTCTAATTAGTTAAAACAATGTAAGTTGTTGTGTTGCATATTATTAAGATTTTCTCACAAACAGACCTTTTCTGACGCCTATCCAGCAAAGGACTTTTGCAAACATTGTTACAAAGGGAGAAATTGCTCTAAACCAGAATTTTTCTCATTATGCCACAATATTTCCAACATTATTCATTAATTAAACTTTCAATGTCATTTTGTACATATTTGCTATGTTTTCACCTTGATGTTTTCAAGTCGTCTGCTGATTTGGGTGTATGTGTAAAAAATAATTGTTTAGTAATAAATAAATAAATATTGGTGAATGCTACAGTACGTCTATATAGTAAAAAGGCATGAAAAAACATTTTAAATAATAAATTGTTTAATTCACTTGTGGTAAGTCTAAAGTGTAAAAGAACACAACATATGTGTCGGATAATACAATAGTGATGAAAGTAAAGTGTTGATAAGCCTTCCGTTTCAGTGAGTAAATGGTAGTGACATTGTTGAAGGTATAATTATCGGTGATGGGTATTCTAATGTGGTATATGTAACGGGAGATAGTAGGATAATTGGTTATTCCGGTGTCCTGTTATTCTAGTAATAACAGGATTACCGTCAAGCTGATATATGAATTTGTTTAGATAATGCTTTAACGTCGCTTTCAGCGGTTTTTCACAGTGAAATCACGACAATTAGTGGGTAATTTACTGGTAATGTCGGTTCGTTTATTATTTTCTTAGTTGCGTTTTACGCCGTTCTCGACATGTTTTAAGTTAAATCTGCGGCGTGTACAGTTCAAAGTACAACCGGTACTCTTTAACCAGACGATGATACACCAGTTTCTCGACTGTATGTCAGTACAAACCACAACGTTAACAAATTACCAGTAATACCGGTATGTTTTTATCTTGACAATTATACATCAGTCACTCGACTCTATGTCAGTACATACCACGAGTTTATCAGTTAAAATGACAAGTAATACCGGTATATTTTTATCTCGACTTTATTTCAGTTTAAAAACACTGTGTTCCCAGTTCAAATTGCCAGTAAATCCGTTATTAGTTATCTTGATACTGATAAATCAGACGTATTGCTATCACCACGAGCTCCAAATCGGGCAGCAAATCCTACCACTTTTTAATTATCTTGTATTACCTATTGTGATGCATGTTTTAACCTGTAGGTATTTGCGTTAATCGTTGACAACTGAAACCAATTTTGTGAAGCGTGTGTCACCAGGATAGACCCTGATCAGCCTGCGCCGTCTTTTAAGATTCATAACTGTTGGGCGCTCAAATTAACATTTTAAAATTGATTTTCCCAGAACTCTTCAAAATACAACGCAATAGATTGGTAACATCCAATACATATTAAAACTTATTGGACGGTCAAAATTTAATTCGGACAGTGAATGTTATATCGTGGATTTTAATAATTTGATAAGGAGGTTTCGAGTTGATCTGACTTGATGTGGACAGTTTTTAACAGTTTTCAGTTCAAATCACAGCGACAGTACACTCATTCGAAATCCCTTTGGGATACATGGCTTAGGAAATGTGCACTGATCATATGTATTAAACTAGCGCATGTTTTGTCCCTAAATAATAAGTTTATATAACATTTGTATTCTTTCTAAAAAATCAGATATTCTGAAAATAAATTTTACGCTGTGGTTGTCAGGGTTTGATCTGCGTTCTGGTCATTCGGATCGATGGCTTCTGTCATTAGCGGTCAAAGGTACGGGATTGTATACTGAAGGATGCACCTGTCGCAGTATTAAACATTGCGATAGTATTGGTATCCCAGGAAACCAAATGATATCAAAGAAACACTGTTGAAAGCTTAATTCACGATTTAAAGCGACTGAACTCCAGATACCCAACTGTCGAAACAAAATAAAATTTCCAATTTTAAGAAAATAAGTGTTATTTTTGTATTTGGGGCATTAAAATATGATAACTGACATATTACATACCCCTTTAATCGGTGAGATTTTCTTGTTTTTGATACTTTTTCCATCGCAAATTCTACCCTGCCAGTAACGGGGTAAGTATTTTTAAATAGGAAACCCCTTCATCGGGACAATTGAAATCGACTCAAGTTCACTTTATTGATAACAAACGATACATTTTCTACCCTTGTTTTACTTGGATATCATAAAGAATAACATTTAGGACGAATTTGATTTTTTTTTTTTTTTTTTTTTTTCGTGCCATCTGGATTTCAGTCGCTTTAACAAGTAACACCATTTGATTAAAAGGAATTTGCATGTCCCTGCCTGGTTTTCGTCTACCGCTTTCGTGGTGTAGTGGTAGAGTGCCAGCTTCTGTTGTGAAGGAGGTCGTGGGCTTGATCTGCGACCGAGTCATACCGAGGACTTTTAAAATTGAAGTAATGGCTTTCCCTCATTTACGCTCAGGATTGTTAGGTTAGCATGACGATTGACTAGTTGGATTCAGGATAAATGAACCGGTATATATAGGATCCATCATGAGTTTTCTTTGGAGATCAAGATTTCTTAAATGAGTCTAGAAAAAGACGGTTATTAACCGAGCCTCTTGGCGAGGTTAATAACTCTCTTTTTCGAGACGAATTTAAGAAATCTTCTCCAAAGTAAAACGAGTGATGGATTCTTTTTATCACCTAAACAGTGTGTTTTAATGAAAAATATTGACAACATCAAAACAAAGACCGAATAACATATTCTTCATAAGAACTTGTGATTCACCGAATAAAAAAGTAGTCCTCATCATTTTTGAATAAGAAGAAAAACAACAACAATGTTTTAAACAATTAAGACTCGTTATTTATTCAAAATAACGTATTATTGCATTTTTCAATGTGTAAAATTTAACAACTTAACAATAAACATAATAAAGATAAAGGTCAAAATGACGTCATCAGTAGTCACGTGTATGACGTGTATTTGATATCACACATGTTGGATATCGTTGTTCCGTGATTTGTTCTCAACTTGAAAATAAGGGTATTTATGTGATAAAAATTGATATCTTACCTAGGAAACTTCGTGATATAACACAATAATTGTCGTAAACGGCGTTTAAGACCATACAAGTACAACATCCAAATCATCATGATGTCCCTGTATTCCTGTCTATTTGACGTGATATCGCATCTATTAAACCAGTCTTGGCAGTGAATTTCTTAAAATAATGGAGTCTTGGCTAGAGACGTTTAAGTGACATTTAACAAAGGTTTCTCTTGGGAAACGGGATCCGCTTTAGACTGAGGATAATAAAGGTTGGCCATGTTGACACATTCCCACATACAACAAATCTGCAGCAGATGACTTTAAGAACGTCTGGACAAAAATCCCAGTAACTCTTTATAAATGAAAGTATAATGTTTTAAATAGAGTTGATAACCTTGTGACAAAAGGAGAAATTGCTCGTTTTGAGAAATTTCGCATTTTGTCGCAGTGTTCTCAAAAGTCGTCTTTATTAGCGATAGGCGGTCATTAGAAGTGCATTTTACAGTATTATTTCAGACCATAAGTACTCGGTGTACTGGTTCTTTACTCAGGAGACGTAAAACACCAGTTCAACCAGTAAATAGATATGCATTTGTTTTAATTATTACGTTACACTTTGAAAAAGCGATAGGCGGTCGTTAGAAGTGTATTTTCTAGTATTATTTCAGATTATAAGTACTCGATTTACTAGTAGTTTACTCAGGAGACGTCGTGTGTAAATGAAATACTAAATTGAAAACGGCGTAAAACACCAGTTTAACCAGTAAATAGATATACATTTGTTTTAATTATTACGTTAAACGTTTAGGGATAGGCGGTCGTTAGAAGTGCATTTTCTAGTATTATTTCAGATTATAAGTACTCGATTTACTAGTAGTTTACTCAGGAGACGTCGTGTGTAAATGAAATACTAAATTGAAAACGGCGTAAAACACCAGTTTAACCAGTAAATAGATATACATTTGTTTTAATTATTACGTTAAACGTTTAGGGATAGGCGGTCGTTAGAAGTGCATTTTATAGTATTATTTCAGATTATAAGTACTCGGTTTACTAGTTGTTTACTCAGGAGACGTCGTGTGTAAATGAAATACTAAATTGAAAACGGCGTAAAACACCAGTTCAACCAGTAAATAGATATGCATTTGTTTTAATTATTACGTTAAACTTTGAAAAAGCGATAGGCGGTCGTTAGAAGTGCATTTTCTAGTATTATTTCAGATTATAAGTACTCGGTTTACGAGTAGTTTACGCAGGAGACGTCGTGTGTAAATGAAATACTAAATTGAAAACGGCGTAAAACACCAGTTCAACCAGTAAATAGATATGCATTTGTTTTAATTATTACGTTAAACTTTGAAAAAGCGATAGGCGGTCGTTAGAAGTGTATTTTCTAGTATTATTTCAGATTATAAGTACTCGGTTTACGAGTAGTTTACGCAGGAGACGTCGTGTGTAAATGAAATACTAAATTGAAAACGGCGTAAAACACCAGTTCAACCAGTAAATAGATATGCATTTGTTTTAATTATTACGTTAAACTTTGAAAAAGCGATAGGCGGTCGTTAGAAGTGCATTTTCTAGTATTATTTCAGATTATAAGTACTCGGTTTACGAGTAGTTTACGCAGGAGACGTCGTGTGTAAATGAAATACTAAATTGAAAACGGCGTAAAACACCAGTTCAACCAGTAAATAGATATGCATTTGTTTTAATTATTACGTTAAACTTTGAAAAAGCGATAGGCGGTCGTTAGAAGTGTATTTTCTAGTATTATTTCAGATTATAAGTACTCGGTTTACTAGTAGTTTACTCAGGAGACGTCGTGTGTAAATGAAATACTAAATTGAAAACGGCGTAAAACACCAGTTCAACCAGTAAATAGATATGCATTTGTTTTAATTATTACGTTAAACTTTGAAAAAGCGATAGGCGGTCGTTAGAAGTGTATTTTCTAGTATTATTTCAGATTATAAGTACTCGGTTTACTAGTAGTTTACTCAGGAGACGTCGTGTGTAAATGAAATACTAAATTGAAAACGGCGTAAAACACCAGTTCAACCAGTAAATAGATATGCATTTGTTTTAATTATTACGTTAAACTTTGAAAAAGCGATAGGCGGTCGTTAGAAGTGCATTTTCTAGTATTATTTCAGATTATAAGTACTCGGTTTACTAGTAGTTTACTCAGGAGACGTCGTGTGTAAATGAAATACTAAATTGAAAACGGCGTAAAACACCAGTTCAACCAGTAAATAGATATACATTTGTTTTAGTTATTACGTTAAACGTTTATCGATAGGCGGTCGTTAGAAGTGTATTTTATAGTATTAGTTCAGACCATAAGTACTCGTTTTACTAATATTTGACTCAGGAGACGTCATGTGTAAATGAAATACTAAATTGAAAGTGGCGTACAATATCAGTTCATCCATCAAATATATTTTCATTTCTTTTAATTGTTACGTTAAACGTTTAGCGAAAGGCGGTCGTTAGAAGTGCATTTTATAGTATTATTTCAGACTATAAGTTTTACTAGTAGTTTACTCGTAGTAAACGTTTAGTGATAGGCGGTCGTTAGACGTGTCAACATGCATTCAATACGATGAATACTTTGTTAACAAACGAACGTTATACTTTACGAAGACCAATCACGGGGTATATAGCGACCGTTGTAGAACCAGATCGACATGCGCGATCGTTCTCTAAACTGTCCGCAAGAACGTCTCAGACGGTGTAATAAGAGCTTCTAACAAACATGATATATTTTGATCAGATTGCATTGATACCCAGATAGATCTTAATCTCCAATGCATCGGTTGTGTATTGGTAGAGAGTGTCCGCGTGCGGTGCGGGAGGTCGCGGGTTTGAATCAAGACCGGGTCATACTAAAGCCTTCTAAAACAAAGCAGCAATGGCTTTCCCTCCTTGGCGCTCAGGATTGTGTTTTTTTTTATAACTACTGATTTTTCTTGATTCTCTTGTGTCATGATTAATAGACCAATCGTACTGGTAACTTAACAAGGAAACGCAGTGATGTAATTGAAAAGTAATTGAAAGCGGCCCGAAATATCATACAAACAAACAAACAAATTAACAAACAAACAAAGAAGAGATCTTAATCTTCAAGAGCATGAATCGAATGTTCATACGAGACAAATGTAGTCTTTTATCGGCTGGTTAAGAGTTTTATCATATGGGAATCTAAATATGGGAATGCATTAGATGTTGTCTTTTAAATATGCATGAACCCTAAATCCTGTTGACATTAAGAAACCAGTCACCGGATCGACAATACGATATCGCTTTGTATCCTCCATCATCCCACTATATGTAACTTTAAAGAAAGAGTATTCATACGCCGTACTGTAATACTTAAAACTCTATTTGTCACCGTATAGTTTTACTTACGTGTGCAGTATCGTAAGACTTTAATATACTACTTGTGTGTCGCATTGTAAGATATTAAACTATATGTGTGTAGTATTGTTATACTTAAAACTATATGTGTGTGCGGTATTGTAAGTCTTTATCCAACACGAGTGTTGTATTGTTAGAATTTAAACTACATTTGTGCCTTTATGTAAGACATTGAAACTACGTTTGTGCCGTAATATAAGACATTACAACTACATTTGTGCCGTTATGCAATACTTTATCCAACTTGAGTGTTGTATTGTTATAATTTAAACTACGTTTGTGCAGTAATGTAAGACATTAAAACTACGTTAGTGCCGTAATGTAAGACATTACAACTACGTTAGTGCCGTAATGTAAGACATTAAACCTACGTGTGTGCCGCATTGTAAGACATTAAAAATACATTTGCAAATCATGTAGATCGAGATTCGTAGTCTAAGTTTGGTCTTCAGGGTTCGCTTCTCACAGATCAATAAATAGCAAAGACTGTTCTATAGAATGGGGACCGCCTCGGTAGGATTATGGGTATCATGACGGTTGAACCGCTGGTTTCAGAATGAATGAACCAGTAGAACCAGTAGAACCAGTAGAACCAGTAGAGCCAGTAGAACCAGTAGAACCAGTATAACCAGTAGAACCAGTAGAACCAGTAGAGCCAGTAGAACCAGTAGAACCAGTAGAACCAGTAGAGCCAGTAGAACCAGTAGAACCAGTAGAACTGGCAATTTACCAAGACAGAGGCGTGAAATAACTGAACATTGTTGAAAACGGCATAGAACACCAAACAAACAAATCAGCGCTAGACACATATTTGTCCAAACAAATATTCGGGCTGTATTCTGTAGTGATAAATATCGGTATGACTAAATTATGCAAATGGCTGACAAAAACGAGTGACGATTTGTCACAGAAGATATCAGGACATCTCGTACGAAATTACTGCATTTTGCATCAGACTGCTTGGAACCACAGACTGATAAACCTTTTCCCATGTTCCACAACTCCAATGCGCAGAATCCTGGAATTGTGAGTTCGAACTCCAGCTCGGACAATATTCTTTCTGGCGTTTGACAAAAGTCACTGTGACAAGCGTCATTCGTCTCCCACCAATGGGCTAACAGTCTATGTGGAAACGAAGCCGGTTGCTTCTAAAGTATGTTGTGTGGAGAACTGGTGTCAGAAAGCCTAGAAACACATTAATACAAATGTAGGTGAACAGGCCGCCGGGATATTTCATTTCATACGTTTAACACCTTCCCTCATGCAGACGCTTTCTGACGCCTCTGCAGTAGACGGCTCCTTGAAAACATAGTGACAAAATAAGAAATTGCTAAAAAACGAGCCATTTCTCCTTTTGCCACAATGTTTTCCACTTTTAGTCATAGGTTATCCATTAAATTATAGAGATTTTCTATTTTTTGAGAAAATATGTTCAAAGTCGTCTGCTGAAGAATTGTCGTATGAGGGAACGGGTTAGGAGTGATTGCCACGAATTGAAACCACTTCAAAACCGCCTATAGTTGGTACCGGTAGTATTGTACGTTTGTTTGCGAGTTTTTTTTAAGTCATTTTTCAACATTATCTCGGTAATATCACGGCGATTCCTTTGGGAAATTACCATGACTTCCTGGTATTATTTATCTTGACACCCGGATGCATCAGCCGTTAATGCTATCCCCGTAACACCCGAGCGCCAATAAAAGAACACATTAAGTATTTAGTTTAAACTTATTTAGTTTAAACTTATTTTAGTTTAAACTTATTTAGTTTAAACTTATTTAGTTGAAACTTATTTTAGTTTAAACTTATTTAGTTTAAACTTATATCAGTTTAAATTGAGTTTAAACTTATTTTAGTTTAAACTTATTTTAGTCTGAACTTATTTAGTTTAAACTTATTTTAGTATAAACTTATTTAGTTTAAACTAATTTTAGTATAAGCTTATTTAGTTTAAACTTATTTAGATTACATCGATTGTGAAACAAGCTTTCAGCTTATATTAATCACGCTCGATGTCTGTTTCCTTGAGACTTAACCAGTACACGCGGCGTTTGTGTGGAAAAATCCCAAAGGTCAGGACCCGCTCATCACGGGACTCGAACCTGGGACCCTTGGTACGAGAGTAGGCAGACGCTCTACCTCTGCACCACTGTCTTCCACATTAATAATTTGGTATGACCCGATGAGTGATCGAACGTTTGTCTCCCGTTCTTAATGCGGACACTCTAAACCCCTACACATCTAAGACGGTTGGTAGCACCATAGTGTAAAAGCACGAGTCTAATATATTAAGAAAATGAATTCCAGTTACTAAGTTCAAACGATTATATATCCCAGACTCAGACATAGACGAGAGAGAGAGAGATCTTCATCGAAATTAATTCCTTGTCCAAACAAATAAACGGCCATTAATGGATACTAGACGGAAGGATTAAACCCCTTCCCACATACAGAAAAATCTGCAGCAGACTACTTTGAAAATATCTCTATAAATGAAATATAAGTTATTGAAAAGAGGTGAAAACTGTATGGCAAAAAAAGGAGAACTTGGTAACAATGAGCAATTTCTCTTGTTGCAAAAGTTTAGTTATTGAAAAGAGGTTTAGTTTAAACTTATTTATTTTATATCGATTGCGAAACAAGCTTTTAGCTTATATTAATCACGCTCGATGTCTGCTTTCGGGAGACTTAACCAGTACTCGCACGTTTGTGTGGAAAAATCCCAAAATCAGGACCCGCTCATCACGGGACTCGAACCAGGGACCGCCCAACCTCTGCACCGCTGTCTTCCACAAAAGAGGTGAAAACCGTATGGCTAAAAGGAGAACTTGGTAACAATGAGCAATTCCTCTTGTTGTCACAATGTTTCCAAACGTCGTCTGTTGCAGATATGTCAGAAAGCGTATGTATGTGGGAAAGGGTCAAATGCTGCAGAAATCAGAGAGCCAATAAGATCCGAAATCGCTAGTCGCGAATCAAAGGCATTTAGATTATTTTGTAGACGCGGAAATAGTCTCGCTGTCAAACAATTTGTGTCAAGTGGGGATTTGTTACGGGTTTTAACGGGTTTCGCTTTTTGTTTTAACCCTTTCTCTCATATAGACGCTTTCTGACGCCTCTGCAGCCGACGGCTTCTTGAAAACATAGTGACAAAAGAAGAAATTGCACAAAACGTGCAATTTCTCCTTTTGCCACAATGTTTTCCCACTTTTTGTCATAGGTTATCCATTCAATTATTGAGATTTTTCTATGTTTTGACAAAATATGTTCAAAGTCGTCTGCTGCAGAATTGACTTATGAGGGAAAGGGTTAACGGGTTTATCTTTTTGTTTTAAAGTGCCGAGAAACCGACCAGACATCTAGAAAGCCATTATCATCTACGCACTGTATAGATGATTGCAGAATATAGACATTAATAAAGAAAAGGAACAAATTGTTAAACACGCGTTAAACAGATATAATGGGGACTAGTTAATGGATAGTCTAGAAGTGTAACAATAATTCTGTAAAAAAACAAACTTTGAAATAGTGTGTATTGATAACAGTCTGTATAAATGCAAACCGGACTGTGGAAACTGTGATATTGTTGTCGGCGATTCTGTGGATATATATTGAAATCATCTGCTCTCTGAAGGTAAGAATTATAATATAATTATATACTATTTAACTTAGGCTATTAAGAAACCGACGACTTTATGGATTTGGCGATCGGTCAAGATTCAGATCAGTCAACACCATTGTCCACTCTGATCAGGATCTTCTTTATTTATTATCTAGCGACAAAAACTTTTTCTGTAATCATCTCAATATCGGCTATGACGATGATCAATCGGTTTTAATTTTCTTTTTAATTTTCAAGTTTTATTATATCGAGGGCTTGGCGTGACACAGTTGTAACTTAAACCCTACTTTGAACAATCTGGTTTAGGGGCAATTTCGACCCTTTTGTAAACAATGCAAATTTAGGGGCCATTGCTCAGAACGAGCATTGGCACCTAAATTTCCATTGTTTACCAAGAAAAAAAGATTTAACGCTTATAAAGACTTTATGGCGAGGTGATTGACCTTGGTAAAAAATTACCAATTTTAGTTACAACCGTTTCACGCCAAGCCCTCGATGTGTTCATCTACATATTATGTATGCTCTGTATTTTTCCAAAAAAACAATGAAAATTGATTGATTGCCTGTTTGGGGTTTTTACTCCGCATTCAACAAATTCCAGTTATATCACGGCTTTTTCTGGGTAAGTTACCAGCACTGCTGGTCCATTTATCCTGACATCAGCACACTCAGTCATAATGCTAACCCCGTAAACCCTACGCGCCAAGGAGGACAGCCATTACTACCATTGTTGATGGTCTTTGCTATGACCCGGCCGGAGATCGAACCCGCGACCTCCCGCACCCGAGGAGGAAGCTGTAACACTACACCAGCATGGTGGTCAATGAAAATTGAACTTTGGACTTTGTTTACGGTTGTATACGGTTGTTCAATATTTGAGCAGGTAAGTATCGTTAAACGACCAATGATCATCAGTTTTAACTAAATACGATCAGTAAAATAGAGAAGACGTATTCTGCCCTCTACTTCCGCAGCAGTTTTTTCTATATTTTGTTTTCGCCGAGCCTCGGTAGCTCAGTCTGTAGCGATGCGGGCTGACCATCCAGGGTTGTGAGTTCGAATCCCAGCTCGGCCAACATTCTTTCCGACGTTTTGACAACAATCACTGTGGCAAGCGTTGTTCGTCTTTCACCAATGGACTTACAGTCTATGTGGAAAAACAGCCAGTTGCTTAGAAAAGTATGTTGTGTGGATTACTGGTGTGAGAAAGCTAGGAAACACAGGAGTAGGTGAACTGGCCGCCGTGATATGACTGAAATTTTGTTGAAAACGGCGTTAAACTCCAAAACAATCGATCAAATTGCGCAGCAGTTTTATCAATATCTCGATGACGAACTAAAAGGAAAATCTACGTTTCAAGCAAAATCAACATCTGTTGCAACTTTAATAAGTAACGCCCATCGCGAGAGGCTAGCGGAACGAGCCCGAACACATATCGGATTTTCTGCTGCGTTTCTGGTCAAACGCTGAGTAACAAGTGCTATGTTAAGAGTTTCGCTCCGACACATTAAAAACAAAATGCAGTTTGATGCATCTTAACTGATATGTGCTGGATTCACTTTTGATTAATTAATTAAGGCAATCGAATGTTTACTTTAATCGAAACTTGATAAATGTTCTAAGAAGCAAATAACTTTTCTAAGAAGCAAATGTTTCAATTGACACGTTTTTTAAACCACCCTTTCCATATTGAAGTATTTGCAGCAGAATACTTTTGAAAACATTGTGAGTAAATACTACTTTTGACGCAATGTTTTCAACTCTATTCAATAATTAATTATAATTCAAATGTTTTCCATAGTTCTCCCATGTTTTATCAACGCTGTGTGATGCCGATTTTTTGTAGTGAGAATGAATCAAAGAATTTGGGTCATATTTTAATAAAGAAGTTATCGCTTTATTTGGCATAAACGACTATTGTATCCCTATTATGATATTGGCTGATTTCTCTATAATCCGGACATCAGATACTAGCTGATCTATGGACTAACAGTCAATGTGGAAAAGCCGCCAGTTGCTTGAAAACACTGTTGTGTGGATAACTGTTGTGAGACAACCAGGAAACACATGGATAGGTGAACTTGCCGCCGTGATATGATGAATTATTTACATTCGCACTTGATTTTCTGTACAATACAATTTGGGTTCGTTTTGCATGTACCGGTCGACCTTTAGTGACCTCCGTAGGGATTATGACGTCATTGTTTATTTCAAAATTGTACTCCGATTGGATTAGCGCGACTTCATTTAACCAATGATATACGATGTTACAAATATCAGATATTCATTTAAACAAGTATGTTGTCGGTTACATTTCTGTATTGTTATTTTAAAAAAAGAATTGTTCGCGAACACTTTTAGGTCGAAAAAAAAGTTATGAAAAGGGGAAAATGTAAATGTAAGGATTGATTCTTATTGTTTTGTGCGTCCATGCAGTACGAACGCACGAAAAATAAGAATCAATCCTTAATTAAAGTTGAAAACGGCGATATAACCCAATCAATCAATCAATCAATCAATAAAAAACTGGCTGATCTTAATATATATATGTAAGCATACAAACTAGACCACATAGCACACATTTGCAGCAGACGACTTTTAAAAATAATGAACATTTCTGAAAGATTGAAATTTAATATATTCGAATGGACTTGGAAACATTGTGGCAAAATGAGAAATGACTCATTTTGAGTATGGTTTTCTTTTGTCACATTATTTTCAAAAACCTGTCTGCTGCAGAGGCGTCAGAAAGTGTATCTATGTGGGAAAGGGTTAAACATGGTTAAATGTCAATTATAAATACAAAACTCTGTACCAAAGAATTAATTTGTTTTATCAACAATTAATCAGCAGAAACTACACGTACGGAGTGTAATAGAAGTATAATGAAGTAGGAAATGTCTTTTTAAGAGCCAACTCAAAAGGTCAAACATTACGTTGTAGCCGTATGTATGACCACAGTCCAATTAGTAATGGAATAGTTTAATACAACCCACATCTACACAACTAATTATAATTACAGACATGGTTATCAAAACTAAGTGATCAATTAAATAACATTAAAGCACATTACTGATGCAGTTTTCTCGAACAATATTTTCTTTCGAATTCACCAGTTGAATGGGAATATAAATACGAGTACTGGGATTTTAACAAAATAAGACAACATTAAGATAACTTTACAGCATTTATAAACTCTTTGTTGGCGAAGCATGCACAAACAGGTCGAATTTTCGAATATTCAAATGCTTTGTGATCAAATACTCGAGTACTTATTTTTGTATTCTTTGCCAATCCTATTTAAAAGTAATAAGGGAAACCACGTACCGCTAATTTCATTAAAAATCAGATCAAAATACTTCGCTGTGCGTATATTGGATCTGACGTCATCGCATAAAAGTCGTCTTGAATTGACCCTGCACATTTGAATATTCTTGATGCATGTTTTCGCTTTTCTGTACAATGAAATGGCACGAAAACAACCATCGGCCATCAGCGCTTCTCTATCTCGTTATCTCTATATGAATTATCTCCCCTATTGATACGATTTTGTAGGCGACAATATTAAAAATATTATGATCATATGCTTGATTTTCTGTCCAATTAAATCGCACGATATATTATACAATGGGAACACTCAGTTATCACCCCTGTTCTTATCTCGATTTTTAGTATGTGATTCTCTCCCTGTTGATACCTGACGATTCTAAATGCGTCAATTTCATTGGCTAACGCACAGGTCAATCTGAAACGACCTGTTATACTCAGGCATCATATATACACCAGCATTTGCTACTTTAGAACAAGTGTATGTCTGGTTTTAATGAGACTCCGTGTACTAATTGCGTACTGTGTACTTATGCCCATTATACAATTATCAAGTCTTATTTCAGAACTGAGCACCGGTTAGTCAGCGGGAGGTCATGGTTACTGGTACTCTAGCTGTGATAATCTGTTATATTGCCGAAAACGGCATTAAACCGAAAAAGAAAAACTAAAAATTATTGATATCAAATTTTATTAGTTGAACCCCCACCATTTAAAGGATCCATCATTTTAAAACGATTTTGAAAACGGCGTCAAGTGTACCACATACGTGTTGTGAAACATCAACAATTCAAAAATAGTACGGATACGTAGTTTGTTTCATTGGAAAAGTAGGCGGTGGTAAATGGCGGTATTCCCGTGTTATGGCTTCAAATGTTGTCTAAAGCATAAGTTAACGTCATATTGCGTTTGTGTCCCAAAATATTATTTGCGAAAACCGACTTTCGTATTTTTGTTTAACTCTTTTCCTCATATAGACGCTTTCTGACGCCTCTGCAGCAGACGGCTTTTTGAAAACATACTGACAAAAGAAGAAATTGCACAAAACGTGCAATTTCTCCTTTAGCCACAATGTTTTCCATTTTTAGTCATAGGTTATCCATTCAATTATGGAGATTTCCTATGTTTTGACAAAATACGTTCAAAGTCGTCTGCTGCATAATTGTGGTATGAGGGAAAGGGTTAAAATGAAGGAGTTTCTAACCAGGTTGCAACTTTAAAGTCCTTTTGTGCCATAACATCATTACAGATGTCCCGGGTCAGATCCTTAGTTGCGGTGTTCTTGATGGAGTACACTTTGCCAATGCACATATCCTAGCTTAGTTCTGGTCTGTTTACCAAGGGATCCATCATCGGTTCCCACGATATTATACAATTATGCTAGTATCGGTAAGAATAGCCTGGGTACCGAGGATGCCAGGGCTCACGACAAAGTGAACTGTAGCCGTAATATAACTGAAATCATTTTGAAAAAAAACACGACGTAAAACCCAAATTAAACAAGCAAATTAGCGATTCCCGCGATGGTCATGATGGCATACCTTATAAGGCACGATATATGTCCAAGTATACAGAGAGTTTGTCGCCAAGGAAATATGGAAAAGTATATTACCAGTGTATGTGTACCACGTGACAAATTACGTTATATTTCTAGTAGATTTGGTTTGTTTTTAGACACTAAATAATGATATGATCCATTTCACGAGAAAATCAACATTGTGGACTCTGCGTAATGTATCGACCCAGATCAGCCGGGCAGACACATTCCGTCACAGGGGGATAGAGGTATAGGGAAATGATTCCTGAAACACAAAATCCACAGGAGCCGCAAAGTGTCTGTCCGGGATAGCTTGTGCGGCATGCTTATGCTGATCCGGGTCGATACTTTACGCAGAGTCCACACTGTTGGTTTTCTCGCGAATCGGCTCATATTGTCCCTTTAGACCATATCCCTTTCCAAAACATATACGCGTCTTAATACATCTGCAGCAGATGACTTTTGAAAGCAGTAAGACACAATTAATGAGAATAAACAATATTACCTTTTTCCACACGGTTTTCAACTCTATAGAATAAGCTTACTTTTGTTTAGAGACATCTTAAATGCATTTGTTTGCATAGATTTTGTCAAAGATATTCTGCTGCATATTTATGGTATGTTGTAAAGCGTTAACCTATATAGTATAACAAACAATTACAATGCGAGGTCAAAAAAACACAACCGATATTTGCTTCAGGCTTATTGAAACCAGCTTAATTGCGGAAAATACCTTAATCCAATTTTCAGCAAGCTCCACGTTTATTATTGGCTTAACTCCATCCCAATCGAAACTTGATCCAGTTATAAAATAACATTACGCAAGTTTATAATTGGGCCGTCTATAAATGGGTCATGTCAAACGGAGACCGAGCTCCGAATGTTTTGAAAATACCTGGAGTTGTATACAGACAAACTTGTGTAAGCGGCCATCAGCTAATTAATCTCTGTTAATCAGCTAATTTGTATTGAGCTGTCACTTGATAATTAACCCAAACAACATTTTCTTCTGTATTTCACTTGCATTAACCATTTCCCTCATATAGACGATTTCTGACACGTCTGCAGCAGACGGCTTTTTGAAAAAAAAAATAGTGACCACAGAAGAAATTGCTCAAAACGAGCAAATGTCTCCTTTTGACACAATGTTTGCCACTTTTAGTCATAGTAGGTTATCCATTCAATTACAGAGATTATTTTTATATTTTGACAAAATATGTTCAAAGTCGTCTTCTGCACAATTGTCGTTATGAGGGAAAGGGTTAAGCAGTCACCTGTGTTCAGCAGCTACATTTTGACTCTTCCCGTGGTGGCTGCTTAACTCTTTCAGGGCCAAAGGCAATATTGAGCTTTTTGCAAACAATACAGATTCAGGTGAGTCAGCTCGTAACGAGCTGTCTCACCTGAAATCTGCATTGTTTGGCTGTGAGTTATACAATTTTTTTTCTAAAGATCCTATAACATGAAAAGAGAGTCGTCCATGTTTGAACATGGAAGAGTCTACTTTAAACAATTCGGCGCTGAAAGGGTTAAGACAATACTCGACTGTACCTGTATAGTCGAGTATTGTTTACATTGTAAAATTGTACAGTTACCGGTTTTCTTTTCAAAGTCGCGTGAACAACTTTAATTGAGTCGTCCATCGAGAAAACCAACATTGTGAAATCTGCGTAAAATATTGACCCGGATCAGCTTAAACATGCAGAGCAGGCTTACCCAGATTTACACTTTTCGCCTCCTGTGGATTTTCTGTTTCATAGAATCATTACTCTATACCTCTATCCCCCTGAGACGGAATGTGTCGGCCCGGATCAGTCTGCGCGGAATGCGCAGGCTGATCTGGGTCGATACATTACGCAGAGGTTATAATGTTGGTTTTCTCGCGGGACGGCTCATATTGTGAGCAAAGAAAAGCCATCGATCAGACAGAGGCGTAGGTTGATTTGGATCTGAGCAAGTCGCCAAGCCTGAGTGTCAGTTTTTGTTTGATGTTACTCAAGTTTTCGAATTCGGTCATCATTATTGAAAAACAATATGCATACAATATACAGACCTCCATAGAATGCCAACTGTGAAGATTCAGATCATCCAGCTACCTAAGTGCAGTCTCTTTTCCACCTCTGTTTATACAAGTATCCTTATAACCTGTCCGCGTGCGGGAGGTCGTGGGTTCGATCCTCGACCGTGTCTTACCAAAGACTTAATCAATGGTAGTAATGGCTGCTATCCTGGGTGCTCAAAGGTTCGAGGTCAGCATTACGACTGACTAGCTGGTGTCAGGATAAATTTACCAGTAGTACTGGTAAATATACCCAGTAAACGCCGTGATAAAAATGAAAAATTGTTGAAAGCCGCGTAAAACACCAAACAATCAATCAATTAAAACCTGTCGCGAATGATTATAACCTAACTCCGAGAATACAAGTTGTCAATGTTGTCGTTATACAGTTAATTTTATAACACGACCATTACGGTTGCTTAATGTGTTACGTTGTCCCCAAATACGGCCAAGAGCTGTCAATTTGCTTGATAATATCCTGTATGTAACCGAACAGATTGAATTGAGAAGCCTTAGGGCAGTCCTTCAGAAGAGAAATTCCGGATAATTACTGCCTCGGTCATTATTAATGCTTATCCTGTAAATGATGGCGCTTTATAACTGCGATGTCAACTATTGACTTTGCCTTTGTTGTTGTTGTTGTTGTTCTTTTGCTTGTTCACTTTATTATGCGATGTCTTTGTTAAATGATAAGTTAACAGTATAATTATAATGTACAAAATCTAAGAATATTACACGTGATGTATACGAAGATTTATAAGGTATTGATAATAAAGTCAAAATAAAGTTTTCACCAAATTTAATATTCATACGTGCAATATATTCAGCAGGTTTTTTGGACTCACTTTTGGCTTATTCTGAATTCTCTATATCCCAGATAAAGAGGGGTTTCGCAGCTCTTTTCCCCACAATATCTCTTTTATTATTCAACCAAACCTTATGTTGTGGGTACTCAAAAGAATCGTCTCATTGAGACGATTCTTTTGAGTACCCACAACATAGGGTTAGCGGATAAAATAAGGATTTTAGAACAAGCAAAACTATCCTTATCTAGAGGTCTATATCCATTTTAATGTAGGAATGGCATCTGCGGAGGCAATCATATATAATAATCACTCGAAATCATGTATAAACAGTTTAAGTATTCATTCAATATGCACGACTAATCTTTTGAACCCCCTAAAAACGACATGAAGGTATCAGTATCAAGCCCCCAACCTGTCGCCACGACAAATCCCATGTTATATATACTATGAAGGGTGATCAATATGTCTGCGGGAAGCTGACATATAGCATCTTAAGTGTGGCTTCTTTCATGTAAGAACTATCATTATGATTAAACCGCCTCGGACGTGTAGTGTAAAGGTAAAGTGTCTGTCATTGATGCGGGAGATCCCGAGGTTGATCCCCGGGCTTGTCGTACCGAAGACTTTAAAAATGGTAGTAATGACTGCTCTACTTGGCGCTCCGGGTTGCGGGGTTTGTATTGGCCAGTAGTAATGGTAACTTACCCAGGAAACGCCGTGATATAACTGAGAACTTGTTGCGATAAACAACAAACCATCATTAAATCAATCATTATGATTCACGTTTACATGTCCGGATAAAACCGTGTATGTCTGGTGTGATGTGACTAATTGATGTCTGTTCTAAAAATGCGAAAGAAATGTCTCTTATCAGCGACTTAGTAAAATGCACCTAATTATGTGTCCTGCATACGTTAAGATTCTATAGTAACAAAGGCTACGTCAGTTTGGGTTTTGAACAACTTTAGGTTTATGTCCAGTTTCTGACAACCATGCGCAAACAGAGCTTTTCACGTACTTCCGCAAAACAATTTAGACCAATTCAGTACAGTTGCCCCGTACAACGCGCGTCCATAAGATCAAGTCAAAAGTAGAAATAATGTCGATCCAATGTGTTATATATAGAGCCACGGGCTGAAGCTAAATTAGGAAATATTCGTGCACTATATAGACTTAACCAATTTTCGCCTTACGATAATTAAGTTATGAATACGGGGTTCTTTTCGCAATCCGAAATCCAGAGTTTGTGACAAATATTGCCTCTCTAAATCTTCAATATCCAAGATAATATCAATTACCGCAAACACTTGTAACATCTTATTTCTAAAATTGCAAATGAGCCGTGTCAGGGAAATTGGGGCCTTTTTAACATTCCATGACGGGACCATATAAAGTTTTTTTTTTTGTGAAACCAATAGGGTAACAGTGTTGTTGTTGTTGGTTTATTTGTTGGTTTTTTGAGGGTTTTTTTTTCGGGGGAGGGGGTTGGGGTCTTCGCTTACATGCTTGGAGACGGCTCGGATGAGATCGTTAGCTGAGCAGGATAGTGCGTCTACACTGTACGTAGATGCCTTAAGGCACTCGAATTTCTACGCGCAGTTCAAACAGTAAAGAGAAGCAATATCTTTAATTGAGCCGTCCCGCGAGAAAACCAACATTATGGTCTCTGGCGTTATGTATCGACCCATATCAGTCTGCGCAGTCCGCGCAGACTGATCCGGGCCGACACATTCCGTCTCAGGGGGATTCATGAAACAGAAAATCCACAGGAGGCGAAAAGTGTATATCCGGTTAAGCCTGCGCAGTATGCTTATACTGATCCGGGCCGACACATTCCGTCTCAGGGGGATAGAGGTATAGAGTAATGATTCATGAAACAGAAAATCCACAGGAGGCGAAAAGTGTATATCCGGTTAAGCCTGCGCAGCATGCTTATACTGATCCGGGCCGACACATTCCGTCTCAGGGGGATAGAGGTATAGAGTAATGATTCATGAAACAGAAAATCCACAGGAGTCGAAAAGTGTCTGTCCAGGTAAGCCTGCGCAGCATGCTTAGGCTGATCCGGGTCGATACTTTACGCAGAGTCCACAATGTTGGTTTTCTCGCGGGACTGCTCATATCTGCAGCAGAATACTTTGAAACTACTTACGAGAAAATACGGAAAACATTTTTTTCAACGAAATTATAATAATAAAGATGTCTAAGTCTTATCCTTGATCTCGTTTTGGGTTATCAACCCTTTCCCACAAGATAGATACCTTCTGACGCCTCTGCATCAGTATACTTTTATAAACATAATGAGTTTTATGCCGCAATATTTTCAGCTTTATTCAATGATAGCAATTTTATTAGTAAATAAATGCTATACATTTGCTTAGATGTTCTATAAAGCCGTCTGCTGTATATTTGGTGAATGTGGGAAATGGTTAATAGAAAAGTATTCTGAATTATTTTTTTTTTACTTTTTCTTGTTTATCATGAAGGCAGTAGATCGAAGTATTTGGAAATGAATGTACTTTACTCGTTATCACATAAATACCCTTATTTTCAAGTTGAGAACAAATCACGGAACAACGATATCCAACATGTGTGATAACAAAAACACGTCATACACGCGACTACTGATGACGTCATTTTGACCTTTATCTTTATTATGTGTATTGTTAAGTTGTTAAATTTTACACATTGAAAAATGCAATAATACGTTATTTTGAATAAATAACGAGTCTTAATTGTTTAAAACCTTTTTTTTTTCTTATTCAAAAATGATGAGGACTACTTTTTTATGCGGTGAATCACAAGTTCTTATGAAGAATATGTTATTCGGTCTTTGTTTTGATGTTGTCAATATTTTTCATTAAAACACACTGTTTAGGTGATAAAAAGAATCCATCACTCGTTTTACTTTGGAGAAGATTTCTTAAATTCGTCTCGAAAAAGAGAGTTATTAACCGTCTTTTTCTAGACTCATTTAAGAAATCTTGATCTCCAAAGAAAACTCATGATGGATCCTATATTTCCCACATTCCTAGAAACGTTATTTGTTTGTTTGTTGGTATGGAGTTCAACATTTTTTCATTTATCACGGCGTTTTTTGAGTAAGTACTACTGGTCTATTTATTCTGACATCAGAGAGGCATTCGTAATGCTAACCCCACATTCCTGGGCATCAAGGATGGAAAGCCATAAAAACAATGTTTTAAAGTGGATCGAACCTGCGACCCCTCCACGTCCGATGTGAACGCTAGAGATACCACTACACCACAGAGATGGACTAGAAACGTTGAGTAGCTCGTCGTGAATTCTGTTAATTGGTATTAAAGTAGTTCACACATTGTGGCAATAGGAAAGATTTCTCTTCATGAACAATTCCTCTTCTTGCCCCAATGTTTTCAACTACCTTCAATTGTTTTGCTTTAGTTTATAGATATTTTCAATAAATCTACAGCAGACGACTTCTTTGAACATATCTTGAGAAAACGTGTGGAAAATATCTTTAAATGAAAACATTGTTGAAATATTTGTGACAAAATGAGAACTTGCTTATCATTAGCACTTTCTCCTTTTTTCCATAATAATTTCAAAAGTCCTCTGCTTTCACTGGCGCCTGAATGAGTCTGTCTGTAACCCTTCCCCCACATGAAGACGCATTTTGACGCATCTGCAGCAGACGACTTTTGAAAAGATTGTAACAAAAGGAGAAATTGCTCAAAACGAGCAATTTCTTCTTTTGTCACAAGTTTTTTTAACTTTTTTCAGTATTTATACTTATATTTAATTAATAGAGATTTTCTATGTTTCTGATTAGATGATCTCAAAGTCGTCTGCTGCAGATTTGTTATTTTAGTTTAAATATATTGTATTACCAAAATAACATATAATATTTACAAACATACAAATTTATACATACATGTAGTTTACCAATTATATAAAGACAAAAGGCTCTGGCCACAAGTTCGCTCAACTTAGAAAAGGCCATTCCCTAGGCAGATGTGTTGTATGTGGGAAAGGGTTAATAGTAAATAAAGAAACAAACACGTTTATGCGAATATCTACCTGAGTTCATAACAATGTTGAAGGATTAAGTCAGGTGTTATTTTCGTTTGATAAATAAACTTTCGACGGCTTTGTTGTTTGTGTATAAACCATAACCCCTGTTAGTACCAATATAAATGGTCAGACTTTATTGTTTCTACGTAATATATCTACTTTGATTTCAATGATCAAAACATTTTCATTCATTTTGGCTTCACACAGAGCTCTAGTTAAGGGGCGTTTTCCATGTTCTAAAATCCTTAGTTTACCCTTCAAACCTATGTTGTGGAAACTCAAAAGAATCGTCTCATTGAGACGATTCTTTTGAGTACCCACATCATAGGGTTTGGTTGGATGATATGGGAGATATTGTGGGTAAAAGAGCTGTATACTCCTCCCTATCTGGACCTCTGTAATCACAGTAACTAGCTAATTAAAACTCACCTTCGTTCAGTGTAGGTATGAGTCAGATAGCGTCGGTGATTTAATGGTTAAGCGCCCGCTGGCCGGGTCATACCAAATACTTTTAAAATGGTAGTAATGACTTTCCCTCATTGGCGGTCGGGATTGTGGGATGAGTAAAAACGACTGGCTCGCTGGTGTCAGGATAGACTGAGCAGTAGAACTGGTAACGTTCACAGAGAAATGCCATGATATAACGGAATAATTGAACACAATAACAACCTGTATTCTGGGTAAGGGCCCGCGCTGTCGTTTGCCAGCTTCGCCAAATGCGAAGACTATTTTAAAGTGGCGAAGTTTTTACATAAGTGGCGAATGTAAGTGGCGAGAGGTTTTTATCATCGAAATTTACCTGTTTTGGATATCAATTTACGACATACAGTGACTGTTTCCGTTAATGTCAACTTATAACATAATCAAATTAATATATTTGAGCCGTCCCGCGAGAAAACCAACATTGTGGACGCTGCGTAAAGTATCGACCCGGGTCAGCCTAAGCATGCCGCAAAGGCTAATCCCGCATAGACACTTTTCCCCTCCAGTGGATTTTCTGTTTCAAGAATCATTACTTTATACCTCTATCCCCTTGAGACGGAATGTGTCGGTCCTGGTCAGTATACGCGGACTGCGCAGGCTGATCTGGATCGATACATTACGCAGAGGGCATAATGTTGGTTTTCTCGCGGGACGGCTCATATAGATATTGCTTCTCTTTACTGTTTGAACCGCGTGTAGATATTCGAGTGTCTTAAGTTGTAAGTTGAATGTTATATAATATGTACGTATTGTATGCCGGAGGCCTAATTATGCAAATAAACTATTGTATTGTATTGTATCGTATTAAGGCATCTACGTACGGTGATGACGCACTAGCCTGCTCAGCTGACGATCTCATCCGAGCCGTCTCCAAGTATTTAAGCGAAAACCCCAACCCCCCTCGCGGGACAGCTCATATCTTATGTTATGTTATGTTATAGCACAGAAAAAAATATGTATAGACAGACTTGGATAACCCGGTAACGAGTATAACAGAGGTTGAAGTTTACGATCGATCCATACCTATGGGCCAGGTCATACTAAAACAACGACAATCGGGGGGAAATCATAGTCTGATCAGTATATTTGGGTGGTTCTTTTATCTAGTGTATATAAAACATCACAATAGACTCTTCCCAAATGTTAAACCATCCCCGAATACAACATTTCTGCAGCAGACAACTTTAAAAACATAGTGACAAAAATCTGAAAAAAAAAAATCTCCATAGAAGATAGCTTAATTGTTAAATAAAGTTGAAAACATCATGAGCAATTTTACCTTTGGCCACAAAGTTTTAAAAAATCGTCTTCTGCTATTGCGTCAACATGCGTATGCAGGTGGGAAAGGGTTAACAGGGCAAGTACATATTTGTAGCTAGGGCGTAATTCTGCAATAAACCCTTTCCAACATACAAACAAAATCTGCAGCAGACGACTTTGGAAACATTTAGTAAAAAGATATATGAAAATCTTTTACTAACAAAAGAACAATTATAATTGAAGTTGAAAACATTGTGGCAAAATGGTAAATTGCTCAAAGTGAGCAATATCTCCTTTTATCACAATGTTTTTACAAGATGTCTGCTGTAGAGGCGACAGAAAGCGTCGGTATTTTTTGGGGAAAGGTTACTTTTCAAAAACTGTGTGATGTGGCTCTTATACTGGTGGCTTAATCTTCTCGCAAGAAAACAGTAACCTAAACATACCTTACCTACATGGTCAAAGCTCCAGATAACGGCGTTTTACATGTTCTAAAATCCTCATTTGACCTTCTAACCCTATATTGTGGGTACTCAAAAGAATCGTCTCAATGAGACGATTCTTTTGAGTACTCACAATATAGGGTTTGGTTGAAAATTAAGAGAGATAGTGTGGAGAAAAGAGCTTTATACTCCCCCCCTTATCTGGATCTCTGCAAGAATAATTTTTTTTTTTTCCCCCGTTTTTTGTAGCATTTATAACTCGTTGTAGGCTCACAGGTGGTCATTCTTATTCCTGGAATCTTTGTTTTGCTTGTTTATACATGTACTGTGCACTACGCTACTTTAATCAGTGTGTCAGTTTTATCACGGCGTATCCGTGATAAGTTACCAGTACTAATGGTCTGTTTATTCTGACATCAGAGAAAAATGCTAACCCCACAATCCCGAGGAGCATCAAGAAGGAAAAGCCATAAAAAACAATGTTTTAAAGTGGTTGGTATGATCCGGCCGGGGATAGAACCCGCGACCACCACAACCCGATGTGGACGCTCTACCACTACAGCACAGAGATGGACTAGAAACTTTGAGATGCACCTCGTGAATTCTGTTAATTGGTATTAAGTTGTTCATACATTGTGGCAATAGGAAAGATTTCTCACCTTGACCAATTGATTCCTCTTCTTGACGCAATGTTTTCAACTACCTTCAATAGTTTTGCTTTAATTTATAGATATTTGCAATGTGTTTTGCCTATGTGTTTTTAAAGTTGACTGCTACTGATTCGTTGTATGTGGGAAAGGGTTTAGTCATGTCCACACGAAAACATAAGATTCAGACGTTTTTAATAAGATGAACTTGTCCAGCTTTGCATTTCGGAATAGCCTATAGCAAAATAGGGTTTTTATATACAACCGTTTCACGCCAAGCCTTCGATATTTGAGTCGACTTGTGTTGCCTTTGAGAACTATTAATACTCGTATCAACTAAGTATACGCACTGTCTCAGCCAGATAATTCAATGTTCCCCGGAATTGCAATCTCATTAAACCAGACTAAAACGTTGCTTCAGTAGCAATCGTTCGTAAAGATCTGACGACTGCCTGATACAGGTCATCTTAGATTGACATGTGTGTCAGCCAATCAAATTGTCATCAATATCTGATTACTGACGTTTACAGGTCTTTTATCTGACTTTTATCTGAGTCTGACCTTTGCGTCAGCCAATCAAATTATCGTTTACAAAAAATCCTAAGGTATCAACAAAAAAGATAATCCATTAAAATAAATGATATATGGAAGCGGAGTTTGTCGAGTGTTTGTCGAGTGTTCTGATTGTATAGAAACCAGTAATAGTGTAAAAATAAATATTCAGATGTAAAGGGTCAATTCGAGATTATGTGGTGTCGTCAGGTCCTATATATTTACGTCCAGCGAAGTATTTTGTTCGGATGTCAATGAGATTGCCTAAATTACGAATAATCATTTTGGATGAGAGACTTCGACATTAGCTCATCTGGTTCCCCTTGTATCCGTATAATAATGGGAATGCAAAATGTGCCCGCCCCGACTCGCGTGTTTCTTATGCGTTATTAAAATGTTACACAGGTTTATATAATGTAACAACATGTTTTGTTACATTTCAAATTAGAAGCAGGTTTTTCTTTGCAAGCAAGTCGTGTTATGGGGGAGTTTGTATTAACATCAAGCGAAATGGTGTCAACCTTGCCCCCACCCCAAAAATGACAGAAAGCTTTTCGCGCATTTTCTTCACTTTTTTGTGCTATTTTTAAACAAACAAGACAGTAGTTTGTGTCTGCTTCATATCAAGGATCCGCTCTTAACCATTTCCCTCAAATAAACGCTTTCTGACGTCTCTGCAGCAGACGGTTTTATGAAAACATAGTGACAAAAGAAGAAATTGCTCAAACTAGCAATTTCTCCTTTGGCCACAATGTTTCCCACTTTAAGTCATAGGTTTTCCATTCAATTATTTGTTTTTCTATTTTTTTGACAAAATATGTTCAAAGTCGTTTGCTGCAGAATTGTCGTATGAGGGAAAGCGTTAACGACCATCAACTATAGAAGTAGTACAAGGTTGAGCTTTGACAACTTTTTATTTGACCTTTAACCATTTCCCACATCTGAAGCAGAAGACTTTTGAAATCATTCTGGCATAATGAGAATTTGGTCGTAATGAGCATTTTCTCCTTTTGTCACAATGTTTTAAAATCTTTCCAATTTGTGTATAATCATAGTAAAGCATAGATCGATTCAAATTCGTTTTGCTTCAGATTTGATTGATTGATTGGAACGTAGTAACCCTTTACCACATAAAACAAATCTGCAGCAGACGACTTAAAAAACATTTAGGAAAACACATGGAAAAGCTCTATAAATGAAGGTATAATTACTGAAAAAGTTGAAAAACATTGTGGCAAAAGGAGAAATTGCTCGTTATATATATATATATATATCGGAGAGAGTGAGGTACGCCATCATTTATTTCAGTAGTAAGTTTGGAGTTGTTAATGATGTTTAACGCCGTTTTCAACAGCCTAAAATGCGTAATATCACGCTATGTCCTGGATAAATAACTACGGTGGCATAGAGGTGACATGTGTGTGTTTTTATTTTCATTTTACTAAGTCGTGCGCACGAGTTACTATTTCCATGAAATATTAGCGAATATTACTATGAGAGCAGATCGTCAAATTGTGTGTGTTTTTATTTTCATTTAACTAAGTCGTGCGCCCGCGATAATTAAGTCGTGTGCACGAGTTACTAAGTCGTGCGCACGACATAATTAGCCAATCAGAATACACTTTACATACATGAATGTTGTTTGAAAATAGCTGATAGCAGAAACGATTTTATTCTTTTATATTTTAATGCAGGGTTAACGTATGAAGAAATTCGGTTTCTTTTAGGCAATCAGCACGATATACACATATTCTCAAAACAATATTCATGTCTGTAAAGTGTATTCTGATTGGCTAATTATGACGTGCGCACGACTAAGTATGTCGTGCGCACGACTTAGTAAAATAAAAAATAAAAAAAACATACACATGTCACCTCTGTGCCACCGTAATAACCCATACTTTATATAAATGTACTATATGAGCCGTCCCAACATTGTGGACTCCGCGTAAAGTATCGACCCGGATCAGCCTAAGCATGCCGCGCAGGCTAAACCCGGACTGACACTTTTCGCCACCTGTGGATTTTCTGTTTCAGGAATCATAACTCTATACCTCTATCCCTCTGAGACGGAATGTGTCGGCCCGGATTCGCCTGCGCGGACTGCGCAGGCTGATCCGGGTCGATACATTACGCAGAGGCAATGATGTTGGTTTTCTCGCGAGACGGCTTAATTATATGATTCATCCTAACACAGATCTAACGGTCGTATTGCTATCCCCGCAACGCTGAACGCCAAGAAGGGAAGCCATTACTACCGGTGGGTTTTTTTCTTAAATAATCGGTATGACCCGGTTGGGGATCGAACCCAGGGTCCGAAACTATAAAACTTAAAAAAAAAAGTTCTCACTGCTCAGAAATGAACTCTATGTGCTCCAAAGAAAGGCTTCTAATTGGTCAATTTGGAGATCGAATTTGCTTCAAACCAATGAGATACTTGAACACAATTCCTGGGCACAGATCAAATGTTTATAGTCTCTCAACCCTGGGTCCAATTCCAGAAACATTACTAAAGTGCTAAGTAATACTTAGAGGCATAATTCATGATTCTTGTTTCCCTTATACAAATGGCATTTCTTAAAAATAATTATTTGTCAGCAAGGTAACTATTAATGTCCATTTAGTCATATACTTAAATTTATTTCACAATTCATGTATTACAAAATATTAGGGAAACAAAAATCATGAATTATGCCTTTAGGTATTTAAGTATTACTTAGCACTAAGTAATGTTGGTGGAATTGGACCCTGGTCTCCCGCTCCCGATGCAAACGCTCTTACCACTTTATCTCCATAGATACAACACGACCCCGGTAGCTCAGTCGGTAGTGACGCGGGCTGTCAATCCAGGGATTGTGTGTTCGAATCCCAGCTCGGCCAACATTCTTTCCAACGTTTGACAGGAATTCGCTGTGGTCGAGTGGTTAGCGTCGGGGATTTCGAAACCGGGTGCCCCGGGGTCGATTCACAGTCGCCGCACTACGGTCATGGTGGAGTGTTCTTGGGCAAGGCACATTTTCTAGCCTAGTACTGGTTTGTTTACCCAGGGATCATGAATAATTAAATTTAATTGCGCGCTAAATGACCTTAGCTGTCGATGCGCCATAAAACAATATACATTCATTCATTCATTCCAACGTTTGACAAGCTTCACTGTGACAATCGTCATTCGTCTTTCACAAATCGGCTATAGCCGTCTACGTGGAAAGGCAGCCAATTGCTTGGAAATTATGTTGTGTTGAATACTGGTTTGACATAACTAGGAAACACATTTATGAGAAGGTGAACTGGCCGCCGTGATAGGACTGAAAAATGTATTAAAACGGCGTTAACTTCTTCCAAACCTGTAGACGCATTTTGACGAATTTGCAGCAGACGACAATTGAAAACATTGTGGCAAAATGAGAAATTGCTCAAAACCAGCAATTTCTACTTTTGCCACAATGTTTTCAACTTTTTCAGTAATTATACCTTCATTTATAGAGCTTTCCATGTGTTTCCTTAATGTTTTTAAAGTCGTCTGCTGCAGATTTGTTTTATGTGATAAAGGGTTACGTTCCAATCAATCAATCAATCAATCAATCAATCATACAATCATGCAATCATGCAATCAAACAATCAATCAATCATTCAATCAATCATGCAATCAATCAATCAACCATTCAACCAATCAATCATATAATCAATCAATAATCAACAATCAATCAATCAATCAATCAAGTACCCAATCAAGCAATCAATCAATCAATCATTGAATAATTCAATAATTCAAACAATCGATCAATCAATCAACAAAACCCACAATCGTATGGCGTGGTTCAAAAACGTGCAAAATAATATTAACAATCCTAATATCCTTAGATAACTGAATCAAACTGAAACCAGATGACTATGGCCTAAGGCGAAACAGAATTCATCATTTTAATAATGCATTAACGTGTCTTTAGGATCACTGGAATTGTTATTTGGTGGTAATTATAGAATGAAGTATTAGTGAAAACGCATTCTTTAAAACATTTAAAACAACACGTGGCAAACATTTTGATACAATTAACTTGCGAAAACTTAAAAATTAAAAAACTCGAAGAAAACACTTTAATTTGAATCGTTTCAATCGAACTCGCAATAATTAGAATATGAAATCACTCGAAAATAACCTTTAATTCGAACCACTTTGATCTGACTTGCGTTAACTCGAATATGAAATAACTCGAAAATAACCTTTAAATTCGAACCACTTCGAAATGACTTGCGTTAACTCGAATATGTTATAACTCGAAAACAACCTTTAATTCGAACCACTTCGAAATGACTTGCGTTAACTCGAATATGTTATAACTCGAAAACAACCTTTAATTCGAACCACTTCGAAATGACTTGCGTTAACTCGAATATGTTATAACCCGAAAATAACCTTTAATTCGAACCACTTCGAAATGACTTGCGTTAACTCGAATATGTTATAACTCGATAACAACCCTTTAATTCGAACCATTTCGATCAAATTCACAATGATTCGAGTAATCGATAACTCGAATATATATATTTCACCTCTCGAATCATTAACTGAAACGATTTCGTCTTTAGAAAACAGTGAAACGGCAGCTCTTATGAGTTAATTAGGTATGTATCATACGAAATCTGGTAATGAATTATTGTCTTTATTATTTTTCCCAATTCTCGCAGTCTGGTCAGGGTCATCTCCACTCGCAATCTATTCGTACAAATATTTTAAGAAGTCTCTGGAAAAGCTTTGTACTAAACAAGACTATAAAAGACATTAATTTGATCGTTATTCCTATGTGTAATAAAATCTCTTAACCCTTTCCCTCATATAGACGCTTTCTGACGCCTCTTTAGCAGACGGCTTTTTGAAAACATTGTGACAAAAGAAAAAATTGCACAAAACGTGCAATTTCTCCTTTTGCCACAATGTTTTCCACTTTTTGTCATAGGTTATCCATTCAATTATGGAGATTTTCTATGTTTTGACAAAATAAGATCAAAGTCGTCTGCTGCAGAATTGTCGTATGAGGAAAAGGGTTAAAGTCAGTTTTGGTTTTTAGTTTATTCATATTCGTAATTGCATATCCATATATAGATGTACATATTAATACAATTCATATGAAATATCAAAAAGGATTAAGCAGAAAGTATAACACTTACTGAAGTAGCTTTCTCCATTCTAGGTCTGTTTTCGTGTGGCGTGCGAGGGACTGAAATATTTTGAAATAAAGGAAAATTAATCAGGAATTAATAATAGGATTTTATCGCCCATTACAGACAAAATGACTCAATCTTCAATTAATTCATATTCAATAAACTTTGTACCAGCATCGTATAATGAAGGCCATATGCTTCAAATCACGCGAAATTCGGCCTTCATGAGGTTAAGAAGTAAACAATTCTTTACATGAGAGAAGGAGCAAGTTGACTTGTATGTAAAGTGTAGATCTAGATCCAAATGAACGTGTGTATCCGCACAGTCTGATTAAACATCGTTCATATTCAATAAAAATTGTACCAGCATCTTAATGAAGGCCATATGGGTAACGTCTCTCGGAAACCGACCTTAGAGGTTCAGAAGTAAACGAGTCTGTGCATGGGAGAAGGAGCAAGTTGACTTGTATGCAAGGTGTAGATCCAGATAAACGTGTGTATCCGTCCAGTCTGATCAAACATCTTTCATATTCAATAAACTTTGTACCAGCATCGTAATGAAGGCCATATGCGTTACGTTACACGAAAACCGACCTTATGTCGTTTAGACATAAGTGACCCCTCGTGCATGCGAAAATGTACAAAATGGCTTTTGTATACAGTGTAGATCCATATAAACCTATGAAACCGCACAGTCGGATCAAGATCTACACTGTTCACATATGACTTACACAAGTTTGCTGGAAAATGATATCGACTTGGGTATATTCTGATCAAATTAAACAGTTGGACAAAATCATCTGAACATACATTGTTCGAAAATGCCAACTTGTACATTTTCTCATGCACTGGCTCAAACGGCAATTACGGTCACGTTTCCCACTGTATAATAATTGGCTGTTGAATCATAATAAAATGCTGATATAAATATAAACGGCTAGATGTCGAACAGGTCCTGGTCAGGCTGTTTGGAGGCGCATGCTGATCAGGGTCTACGCTTGTCGCAAAGTCCCAGTGTTCGGTTTTAGTATGAGATGTTCCATATGAGAGTTATGGTAAGCAAAGCCTCAAATGTTTACCGAATTCTAATGTGGACATACAAGGGAACCTGTCTAAAAAGACCACTCATGGTAACACAACAATATGGTCTTTGTTCACAGGTGGTCTTCAATTGCAGGGTCATTTATGGAGAAAATTAATTATAAGAAACTAAAATGTTGTGTAAACAGGGGATCGCTATTGGGAGGTAGTCTTTAGCACAGGATTGACTGTATAATATTTCCTATCCACCCTTTTGACGTCATTGATTTTGCTGCTTAATAACGTGTCATTTAAACTGATATGAACCGTTCCACGTGAAAACCAACAGTATGGCATCTGCGTAATGTATCGACCAAGATCAGGCTGCGCAGTCCGCGCCTGCTAATCCGGACCGACACATTCCGTCTCAGGGGGATAGAGGTATAGAATAATGATTCCTGAAACAGAAAATCCGCAGAAGGCTTACAGTGTCTGTTCGGGTTAGCCTGCGTGGCATGCTTAGACTGATCCGTATCGATACTTTACGCAGAGTCCATAATGTTGGTTTTCTCACGGGACGGCTCAGTTTTTATAGTGTTGCCTGAATAAGCCTGCGTGACATGCTTAGGCTGATCCGGATCGATACTTTACGCATAGTTCACAGTGGTTTTTTTTTCGTGGGACGACTAAATTATGACATTCGCAAGTAAGTCATTTCCTATTTATATTGCGTATTGTTTCTATTAATGAAGGCGTAGTGCAGAAATGTTTTATTATACTTTAATATACTATAAGCAACGTCTGAGTGTGGTTATATTTTTATTTGTATCTCGAGGGTTTGGTGCAAAACGGTTGTAACTCAAATCCTATTTAGAAAACCCTGGTTTAGGGGCAATTTTGACCCCTTTGTAAACAATGCAAATTTAGGTGCCATTGCTCAGAACGAGAGCAATGGCACCTAAATTTCCATTGTTTACCAAGAAAAATGATTTAACGCTTGTGAAGACTTTATAGCGGGGTGATTAATCTTGGTAAAAAAATACCGATTCGAGTTACAACGGTTTTACACCAAGCCCTCGATCTGTTTCTAATGAAATACATCTTCAGTACTGTGTTTCGGGTAACGTTGTGAGTTTTTTTTTATCTTAGACTAATCCAACGCGATAGTTTTCGTCAAAAAGAAAGAATATGAATTCAATGAAAATTGAAGGTGCGAAGAAATTTAGTCTTGAGGGAAAAGAAATTATGTACTTGAAGATTCAAAGTTGTTACTGACAAGATATTTAGTATTGAGAGAAAATACAGTAAATGAATTTGTAGATTTTAAGTTGAGACTGAGATGAGACTTGGTATTGAGAAAAAAAAAAAAAACAATGCTAATTATGTGCCATTCCTTCATTCCCCTTTGCGTTTACAAATTTGAGCCGTCCCGCGAGAAAACCGACATTTTGGACTCTGCGTAAAGTATCGACCTGTCATCGAGTGTCATCCTGGATTAGCCTGCGCGGAATGCGCAGGCTGATCTGGATCGATAGATTACGAAGAGACCATAATGTTGGTTTTCTGTCGAGACGGCTCATATATTTTAAGATTTGAATTATTGGTCTTTACTTTGGATTTTCAACGGCAGCTTACTGAGACACAGGCATTTTGGATGTTTCACATAGGGGAGAATGTTGGTATTTTCCAGGCAATATCTCTCTTATTATCCAATTAAATCCAATTTCAAAATGATTCAAATGAGTAACCACAACACAAGCTTTGGGGGGAAAATAACGGATTTTATAAATATATAATATAACCCTCAATTAAGAGATTTGTCTGTTTCTTGTTCATTGATTTCCCTCGATAGCAAAGTACACACAAATCATGAGTTGTTATCCAGATTACATTGTATATTGAAAATGCAGGGCAAAGACCAATAATTCATTATTTTATTTTCCCTCAATACTAAGTCGAATGCACCTAAAATTGTTATTATACAACTACGACGTATTATTTTTTTCTGAAATAAACCTCTTCGGGGCTTATCTTTTTAGATGTGTCAATCATCCAGGATATATCAAGACTCAGCCTTTATCCAGGTACACTACGGCTTTTGCAATGTGGTTAGAATTTGTGGGATTTGAAGTATTGCGTATCGGGTTTGATTGATTTTTGGTGTTTTACGAAACTTTCAACAAATTTTCAATTATTTCTCAACGTTTCCTTGGTACGTTACCAGTACTACTGGTCCATTTATCCTGACACCAACCAGTCAGTCGTAATGCTAAACCCGAAACCATGAGCGCCAAGGAGGGCAGCAATTACTATAAAAAAAATTAAGCATTTCGTATGACCTGGCCGGGGATCGAACCCACGACTTCCTGCCACCGAGGTGGACGCTCTACCACTACACCATCGATGCGATAGTATCGGGTTTGATCCCTTCTCGCTGTGATCACGGTTGAGTACCATTTGGTTAGCATTTGTTCAAGGTTTGTACTATATAGTCCCCCAGGGATCATGAATAAGTCTAGTGACGTCATGATATAACTGAACTATCATGGAAACGGCTTTAAACTCCAATAAACAAACCAGGACATAAATAGAGGATATTACATGAGTGGTCATTCAATCCTACATTTTATTAAACGAGTTTAATAAAATTTTGTATTGAATGACCACGAATGTTATATTCTATTTATATCATAAATTCCAATTCGACGATTATTAGCGCAAAATATATATAACGTCGCTATATAGCGCGGTCATTTTCAATGCTTTTCACTATGACGTTACGTAGCATTGTTATTACACTAGTTGAATACGCAATTTATACAATGGCTTTATTACACTCCCGGCGACCTCATTTATGATATAAATATTGATTATATGTCTCGGTTAGAACTTGTACACAAGTTGAGAGATAAACATGCAGCCTGTCCGGGACTCGAACCCGTGACCTCTCGCTTTGCAGCGGTTCAGACTTGTACACCAGCCAGTCCGGAACTCGAACCCGTGACCTCTCGCTTTGCAGCGGTTCAGACTTGTACACCAGCCAGTCCGGAACTCGAACCCGGGACCTCTCACTTTCAGTGCGAGTACTCTATCGACTGAGCTAGCCGGGCCAATCTCTCCAAATAAATACAAATTATGGATAATACGACTCCCTTTTATCGGTGCACATTGAAAGCTTCTGATGAACTAATCAAAGCTTAATGAAGATTTAAAATGAGATGTTCAAGATCATTAGATAAAAAGATCAACCCTTCAATTTCTTAACCCTTTCCCACATACATCAAATCTGCAGCAGACGATTTTGAAAACATCTTGGCAAATCACGGAAATTCTCTACAAATGAAGCTTAAAGTATTGAGAGAAAAAAATGAAACATTGTGACAAAAAGAGAAATTGTTGATTTTGAGCAAATTCTCATTTTATCACAATATTTAAAAAAAAGATAAAGCGTGATAAACATGCGTCAGAAAGCGTCTATGTGTGGAAAAGGATTGATTAGTATGAAGAATCCAGCTTTAAATTTGTGAAGATAGGAAAAGTATTGCATTCAAATCCTATTCGTATCTAGTTTTCGTTTTCCCTTACTCAAGGCGAAAGGTACAAGCTTATTATTAACCCCAGAACAGAGATTATGTAGATTTTGTGATACGCAATCCGTTGAGGATGAGATGCATGTTTTGTTACATTGTGGACTATATAATCATATCAGAGAAAACGTGTTCCAAGATATATTACTTAAAGATGTGTTTATGAATGATAATTTTGAAGGAAAAATGACATATTTAATTCAAACATTCCCACGAAAATTTGCCAAGTATCTTGTTCAAGCCTATCTGAAACGTAGAAGCGTTATATATATTAACTAATCCCATAATTGATCATGTTAAATCATTCTATCATACAATTCAGTCGGATTATAATTATGTAAATATGTAGTAAACTAGACTATACGTTAAATTATTTCAACTCAACCCATTTATATTTGTTATATATTTATTTATGAACGAAATGGACACTTGTACTTATATAAGGTGACTAATAGGCCCAAGGGGCCGGGTGCGTTTTATTGTGTGTATTGCTTGTAAAATATGCACATGTCACTATAATAAAATATTTACTTACTTATAATACCCCTTTCCCACATACAGACACTTTCTGACGCCTATGCATCAATTGATTGATTAGGGTTTAACGCCGTATTCAACAATTTTTTCAGTCATATCACGGTGGCCAGCTCACCTACTCATGCGCTTCCTAGTTTTCCCACACCAGTACACCACACAACATACTTTCCAAGCAACTGGCTGCTTTTCCACATAGACTGTTAAACAGCCCATTGGTGAAAGATGAATGACGCAGGTTACAATGACTTTTGTCAAACGTCGGAAAGAATGTTGGCCGAGCTATGACTATGCATCAAACAGCTTAGCATAATGAGTAATGATAGATAAGATACATTGTAGATACTTTATTTTCAACTTGTACAACATAAGTACATCATTGTTACAAATACAAATTCAATTTCAATTTCCTATCGTGACATATTCACTAGTTAAGCACAATAGGATTCTATAGAATGTTATTCGAGAAAATATTGAAAAGAATTGATTTAGAGGAAATGTCTCCATTTGCCTCAATGTGTTCAACTCTTTTTAATAATAAGTATACTTTCATTTATTGAGATTTTCCATAGTACTGCTAAGGTGTTTTGGCAGTCATCCGCTGCGGGAAAAAAATGTATAATAAAAGTTAAAAATAATTCAAATTTGAACAGTGCCTGTTTTTTCATTCCCAGACAAAACAGAAAAGTAATAAAGAATTGAAGTAATGGGGACAGGTAATCTTCAACTTTTCATTCCCAGACAATACAGACAAGTAATAAAGAATTGAAGTTATAGGGATAGGTAATCTTCAACTTTTTTTTAAATCCTTTTGCACGTAGAAAATAATTAACTCTCGTCAATCTCCTGTGTGCAGCTTAAACCATTTCCCACATACAAAAATAAATCTGCAACAGACGATTTTGAAAACATCTATGTAAAATTATAGCTAATATCTCTAACGGAAAGTGTAGTTTTGTTATAGAGTTGAAACCAATTTGGCAAAAAGAAGAAATTGCTCGTTATATGCAACATTTGCAGATAAACGAAGATCATTCGTCGTTAAAGATGTATTATTGCTTAGAAATCATCACTCAATAAATGCGAACAAACTTATCTAAAATCAAGTATGATGATATTTTTTGAAGAGCGGGTTTGATACCGACCGGGACATACGAAGGACTTTAACCCTTACCCACATATAGACGCGTTCAGACGTCTACTGCATATTTGCTGTATGTGGGAAATGGTATAACATGGTAGTAATGACTGTTAATCGTTGGCGCTCAGGGTTGCATGGTTTATCATTACGACTGACCGGCTGGTGTCAGGGTGGTGACTTGAACCAGGAGAACTGTTAACTTACCCTTGATATAACTGAAACATGTTGAAAGCGGCGGTAGACACTATACGCAGCAGTCAAATGAGTTGCAGCAATTCAGGGGATGGGGGCTTACTGATAATATTTACCATTCACTCTTACCCATAAACAGTAAATCTCCAGCAGTCGATTGTAAAAGCATCTGGATAAAAACGTGGAAAATGTTTAATCATGATAGTTTAATTAATGATAGTTTATTTAATGATAGTTTAGTTTAATTAATGATAGTTTAAATAATGATAGTTTAATCAATGATTGTTTAATTAATGATTGTTTAATTAATGATTGTTTAATAAATGATAGTTTAATTAATGATTGTTTAATTAATGATAGTTTAATTATAAAAAAAAAATTGAAATTATGGTAGCAAAAGGAGAAATTGCTCATTGTCATTAATGTTCTACCTTGTCGAAGATTTCTCCAAAGGTCGTCTGCTGCAAATGCGTCATAAACGTCTGCATGTTCAGAAAAAGGTTTTGATGGCTTTACCCCCTCCGCGCTCAGAATGTTTGGGGTCAGCATGACGACTGACTCACTGGTGTCGGGATATAATCGAAACATTTTGAAAGCGTCGTAAATCGCCATACAAAACATACTACCGATTTGTAGCAATTCAGGGAGGGTTGGAGATAGGGGGGATAGCTGATCATTTTACCATAAATTTAAATTTTAAACTTGATTGTTGATTAATATCTTTTTTTTATAATCCTCATCCTCATGAAACAGGGTTAATCTATTAGCTAGTGTATACATTATGTCTACTTCACGCAGGGGACCTGTTATTTATCTCTATTTTTATCTGGAGGATTTATCTTAAGATTACGGCATTTCTACTAAGTTTAGTTGAGTCCGTTAATGAGAAAAGGTACAAGTTAGTTTTTGCGAACAGTATAGATCCACAACTGCTTGTGATTCCGCACATTCTGATCAAGAACTACATTGTTCAGAGATTACTTACACAAGCTTGTTAGAAGCTTTTGATAACTGGTATAGATTTTGCTACGACTGACCAGATAATCTGGACCTACACTGTTTGGAAAAGCCAACTTGTACCTTTTTTCAATGCTGTGGCTTTTTTTAAATGTATCTTTGTTAAAACACTATCGGTTTTTATCCTTTCATCTGACAGAAGGTTACGAATACATCACTGATGAAAAGTATCTGATCAGCACTTTTGTTTTATGACTCGAATACTATACCATTTTTTTTGGTATTTACATGGTCATTCTTTAAACAAACTCTTGATTCTTAAAATAAAGCGGTACTGTTAAGCCCTTTATATAGTTTAATTAACCCTTTTCCTCATATAGACGCTTTCTGACGCCTCTGCAGCAGACGGCTTTCTGAAAACATAGCGACAAAAGAAGACTCAAAACGAGCAAGTTCTCCTTTTGCCACAATGTTTTCCACTTTTAGTAATAGCTTATCCATTCAATTATAGAGATTTTCTATGCTTTGACAAAATATCTTTAAAGTTGTCTGCTGCAGAATTGTCGTATGAGGGAAAGGGTTAAAAGACTAATGTATTTTGCTCGACAATTAATTCAATATGGTAGGTGTACTTCATGCGGAGCATCAAGACTGTCATGTTGCAGTGCCCATGGTTCGATCCCGATTCGCGACACAACGATTATAGACATCACGAGTTTGATCCCCAATTGCAGCACAACGGTAATGGTGGAGTGCCCTAGGGCAAGGCACGTTTCCTAGTCTTTGTACTGGTTTGTTTACCCAGGGATTATACATTAGTGACCTGTCGCCTTGACATAACTGAAATAATGTTGAAAATGGCGTAAAACAATAATAATAATTAATTTAAATCATACGGAGGGTCGTTCTTTTTCGCAATAGCGCCACTTATCATATAGAAACGACCCTCGGGGATTTTGATTGATTGATTGGGGTTTAACGCCGTTTTCAACCATTATTTCAGTCATACGTGTGTCCCCATACAACTTTATAATTCAAAGCTAACAGTCCCCATAGACTAAGTCCATTTGCGGAAGGCGAGTGGCGCATACCACATTGACTTGTGTCGAACGTCTGATATAATGTTGACTGAGCTGGGATTCGAACGCACAACGCATGGATTGAAATCCCTCGCCGCTACGGATTGAGCTACATAGGTTCGTTAAACAGACATCCGTAAGGGGCTGGAATCAGGATTTCATTTTTTTCTTATGACAAAATACGACCATGCTGTTATCTTGTCGGGTTTTCCGTCACGACCAAGGAATTCTGAAGGCTTACTGGATGGATATACCTCCAGGTGATGGACATTGTTTCTCCTGGTCGTTTTGTACGAATATGTTCTTGTTGATCATCTATATAACTTATATACCTGCTGGTGTAAATGTTTTGGAAATCTGAAAGATACTTTCGGAGGAGAAGATTTATAAAGTTGTGATTATAGCCATAATAAGGAAAAATTGCCACGCCCTCTGGGGACCATGTATTTTAACCAATCTTTAAGTCTTTAAGGAATCTGATATAGGGTCAACAGAGGAAAATTTCTACAAAATTAGTTTTAAAACGGCCTTATTTTTTGGAGAAAAAGATTTATAAAGCTTTCACTATATAATTATATGGCAAAGCAGCCACAGCCCCTGGGGGGCCACGTTGTTAGACTATTCTTTTATCTAAAAAAGTATTCAAAGATATTTGTATTCACATGAAAAGTATCTAAGTTGTTACTTTATGAGCCGTCCCGCGAGAAAACCAACAGTATGGTATCTGCGTAACTCATCGACCAAGATCAGCCGGCACAGTCCGCGCAGACTGATCCGGACGGACACATTCCATCTCAGGGGGATAGAGGTATAGAGTAATGATTCCTGAAACAGAAAATCCACAGGAGGCGAAAAGTGTCCATCCGGGTAAGCCTGCGCGGCGTGCTTAGACTGATCCGGGTCGATACTTTACGCAGAGTCCACAATGTTGGTTTTCTCGCGGGACGACTCATAGTGGTGTTAACCTGTACTATTTACTCTCTCTCTCTCTCTCACATACAACTTCTTTGCAGTAGCCGAATTCGGAAACATCTGGTCAAAGATATAGTAATTGTCTATATAGGGTCGTAAAATTATAGAATATAGTTGAACATATTGTGGCAAATGGAGAAATTGCTCTTCAAGAGCAATTTCTCCGTTTGCCACAATGTTTTTAAAATGTCGTCTGCTGCAGAAGTTTCAAAAAGCGTCTGTATGTGGGAAAGGGTTTAGGATGGAAATGAATATTTCTGATAAAGCTGATGAAACGTGTCTGATCCTGAAAGTTGAAGTGAGAAATGGATTAGAACTTCCTTTTAGCTTTCTGAAACGCAGCCTTAACATATTCAACAACAAAGGGCCGTTACCCTCTGTAGTTACACGTTAAAGTCGTTTCATGAAAAGTCAGAAGAAGAAGTTCTAAGCAAATGCATATCCTCGAGTCTTGATTATAACCGATATTACAATCGGAACTCTTCGGGTAAACTCGTAAATTCAATTTTATGCCTCGGAATCGATCGGGGATTATACCGAACATATGAGTTATACTTCGGGTGAATCCGGTTAACGTCACGAAGTCTATAGTTGTGTCTACTCTTGTTTTAGTTTGCCTTGTTGACGTATAGACATAAATTAATGAACGCATGCATTCCGAATCAAGTCGAACCGGAAGTGCGTCACTGATATATTCAATGACGTCACTAAATAGTGCGTGAAAAATACTATTGTTGCCACAATGTTTTCAATCTTTTTCGGTAATCCTACCTTCATTTATAGAGATTTTCCACGTATGTGTCTAATTGTTTTATAAATTGACTGCTGAAGATTTAGTGTATCCTGGAAAAGCGTTACAGTCTAGTGTACCCTGGAGAGGAAATATTGTTTATTTGTCGCGTACAAGAATGTAAGGGTGTGATTATTCGCGTACAACAATGTAAGGGTGTGATATTAATTATAACGTTTCACGGTAAACAAAGTGAGTGGTGGTGCAGGTTTTGAATGAATATCCCAGACTATGTTTTACGGCTTTATGATAATAAACTCGCATATCGTCTGCCAAACTCGTGATTATTTACTATAAAATATTAAATTCATTAATCAATTAAGTGCATAGCCTCCTAAATTTCAAAATTAAAGTCAGACCTGAAGAGCTTAATTAAGGCATACTTGATGATAATGGAATTAGCATTCACTCAAAAATGGTGCCACGCCATTTGTCATAACCACCTTCATGCTGTGCGATACCGACATTAACTGCACCCTGGTGTGATGTTATGATGTTGTGATGTTTTGATGTTTTGATGTTTACGTTTAAACTTGTGTATTTAACATCGATTAAAGTTCAATTAAATTTTTCAACTCTTTCAGAGCCAAATGCAATATCGAGGTTTTTGCAAACAATGCAGATGCAGGTGTGTCAGCTCGTAACGAGCTGTTTCACCTGGAATGTTTGTCTTTTAGTTATTATAGAAATATTCCAAAATATAAGCTAAAAGCTTGTTACGCAATCGATGCAAAAAGTTTAAACTTAATGCATTTTTGACTAAAAATTACATTTATTTTATACCTTACATATTATGACTATGTTCTATATTTGATCGATGCTCTGCGAAAACCAACCTTAACGTAATATTTACAGGTTGGGGGAAAAGGACCTGCATGCTCGGAAATGCTAAAGGCTCTAACCGGATACTACCTTACAACCGTTCACAAACGGCTCTTGAAACCTTCTATGATAAATAAAGTAACGGCGTATTGCCAGATCAGACTTTTGTAGATGCTTTGACTGATCTGAATCTCCACGAGTCGGACATTTTGTTTACAAACACTGCTCTTTTCTTCCATAATGGGACAGCAAAAATGTTAAAGGGCAACAACAAAAATATGTAGATATAAATAAGTCCTAAAAAGTCTACGTATCCTTTCACAAATAAGTATTGACTGTTTGCATTTGAAAAGTCCTTTTAATATAAAAGTAAATAATTAATAAAAGTTTCATTTGTAAAACCTCTTTTGAAATAGGATCTAGATTAGATTGTTGGAAATGCTTTTCAATAGATATGTTATTTTTGTGTAGATCACTGCTCATTTCTTCCCATAAGGCGACGTCGAAATATTTGACGGGCCAACACAATACATGTGTGAATATAAATAAGTCCTAAAAAGTCTACGTAGCCTTTCAGAAATTTGTAAGGTTTGCATTTGAAAAGTTGTTTTAATATAAAGGTAAATTATGAATCAAAGTTTCATTTGTAAAACCTCTTTTGCAAAAGGATATAGATTATATTGTTAGCGATGCTTTTCAATAGATATGTTCTTCTTTTCAATAGATATGTTCTTCTTTTGTAGATCACTGCTCACTTCTTCCATAATGGGACATAATATTTAAAAGGAAACACAATCATTGTGTGGATATAAATAAGTCCCAAAAAAGTTTACGTAGTCTTTCACAAATTAGTAACGAGTCGTTTTAATATAAAATTATGAGTCATTGTCTCATTTATAAAAACCTCTCATGAAATACGATCTAGATTATATTACTGGCGAAGCTTTTACAATAGATATGAACTGGCGGAATATACGTGAATCTCAAACATTAGTCAAAATTACATCAAATCGAATAAAACTACATATTTTGAAAAAAAAAGGGATCATCAATTAAACCTTTCCCCAGTACATAAAACATCAACAGCAAACGACTTTTCAAAATTTGAGGTTTAATATGTCAAAAGTCTATCGAAATGAAAGAGTAATTATCGAACATTTTCTCCTTTTTGCCGCAATGTTTTCAAATTTCGTCTGCTCTAGAAGCGTCAGACTACGTATGCAAGTAAAAAAGTAATTAATCAACGTGCAATCCATATATACATATATGAGCCGTCCCGCGAGAAAACCAACATTAAGGACTCTGCGTAATATATCGACCCAGATCAGCCTGCGTAGTCCGCGCATGCTGATCCGGGCCGAGACATTCCGTCTCAGGAGGATAGAGGTATAGAATAATGATTCCTGAAATAGAAAATCCACAGGAGGCGAAAAGTGTATGTCCGGGTTAGCCTTCGCGGCATGCTTAAGCTGATCCGGGTCGAACCTTTACGCAGAGTCCACACTGTTTCGTTTTCTCGCGGGACGGATCAAATATCTTTTTTTCAATATTCAGTAGATGATTGAGTGTCATATATTCCACCGTTACAGTAAATTAAGGAAGATACATTCAATATCTATAATGAACAATATGAGACGTTACACGACAACCAACAGTATGGCCTCTGCGTAATGTATCGACCCAGATCAGCCTGTGCAGTCCGCGCAGGTTTATCCGGGCCATCACATCCCGCCTCAGGTGGATAGAGGTATAGAGTAATGATTCCTGAAACAGAAAATCCACAGGAGGCAAAAGGTGTATATACCGGGTAAGCCTGCGCGGCATGCTTAGGCTGATCCGGATCGATACTTTACGCAGAGTCCAAACTGTTGGTTTTCTCGCGGGACGGCTCATATATCTTTCTTTCAATATTCAGTAGATGATCGAGTGCCATATATTCCACCGTTACAGTAAATTAACCCTTTCCCTCATATAGACGATTTCTGACGCCTCTGAAGCAGACATAAAAAACATAGTGACAAAAGAAGAAATTGCTCAAAACAAGCAATTTCTCCTTTTGCCACACTGTTTTCTACTTTTAGTCATAGGTTATCCATTCAATTAAAGAGATTTTCTATTTTTTTGACAAAATATGTTCAAAGTCGTCTGCTGCAGAATTGTCGTATGAGGGAAAGGGTTAAGGAAGATACATTCAATAGCTATAATGAACAGTATGAGACATTCTACGAGAAAACCAACATTGTGGATCCTGTGTAAATTATCAACCCGGATCAGCATAAGCATACCGCGCAGGCTAACCCGGACAGACACTTATCGCCTCTTGTCGATTTTCTGTTTCAGGAATCATTACTCTATACCTCTATCCCTCTGAGACGGAATGTGTCGGCCCGGACTAGCCTGCGCTGATCCGGGCCGATACATTACGCAGAGTTCATATTGTTGATTTTCTCGTGGAACGGTTCATATTATATTACCAGGTTCACATCTCCATACAAATAAAACAGAGAAACATTGAATAGATTTGGTGAGCAATACATTTATTCTCGGTCTATATTTCAATATGAATACAAAATTATACTATATACATTAATCATTATTCATCAAACGTAACGGGGCACGCTACTTTTCTGTCTTGGAGGACCAAATGATACCTTAGAAATATCGCCACTAGTTGGTATAATTATCTATCGAGCCCGTTAGAATTCATTGTTACCAAGAACTAGACCGACTTTAATTAAAGAATTGGCAGCAGACACTTTTGGAAAATCAGCCTTTCAAAAATACAACCTATGAATCTAAATCCGTAATAATTATATAAGACAGAATTCGCTACCGGAAATAGAAATAGAAATAGAAATATCGCCACTAGTAGGTATAATTATCTATCGAGGCCGTAAGAAAACATTGTTACGAAGAACTAGACCGACTTTAATCAAAGAATTGGCAGCAGACACTTTTGGAAAATCAGCCTTTCAAAAATACAACCTATGAATCTAAATCCGTAATAATTATATAAGACAGAATTCGCTACCGGAAATAGAAATAGAAATAGAAATATCGCCACTAGTAGGTATAATTATCTATCGAGGCCGTAAGAAAACATTGTTACGAAGAACTAGACCGACTTTAATCAAAGAATTGGCAGCAGACACTTTTGGAAAATCAGCCTTTCAAAAATACAACCTATGAATCTAAATCCGTAACAATTATATAAGACAGAATTCGCTACCGGAAATAGAAATAGAAATAGAAATATCGCCACTAGTTGGTATAATTATCTATCGAGGCCGTAAGAAAACATTGTTACGAAGAACTAGACCGACTTTAATCAAAGAATTGGCAGCAGACACTTTTGGAAAATCAGCCTTTCAAAAATACAACCTATGAATCTAAATCCGTAACAATTATATAAGACAGAATTCGCTACTGGAAATAGAAATAGAAATAGAAATATCGCCACTAGTTGGTATAATTATCAATCGAGGCCGTTCGAATACATTGTTACCAAGAACTAGACCGACTTTAATCAAAGAATTGGCAGCAGACACTTTTGGAAAATAAGCCTTTCAAAAATACAAGCAATAAATCTAAATCCGTAACAGCAATTATATAAGACACAATTCACTACTCCAAGGAAGCGTAATAAATAACAATCTGACTGAAAAGTGCGTCATTATAACACTACGCACGTCCAATAAAAGTACTTGTTATAAGTCTTATTGCGCGGGTGCATCAGCACCAGGGCATATATTGGTTGTGTTTAGAACTATCACTGGTGCAATGGGCTTGCGCATGCGCCGTGTTAATCGTCTTAATCGCGCATGCGCCGTATTTTACCGTCAGCTCTCTGATGTTTCCGTAGCAGTTCGTCACTAGACTGCTTCGAACTGTTCAAAGTCACATAACTGAACACAGGAAGTATACCAGAGCGGAGTCTATGTAACATCACTGGGAACCACCGGGGTTTAAGCAACAGGAAAATGGGAATATTATCATAAATGCTAAGTTATTGTGCTAAATTTTGTGATGTTAAGAATATATTAAGGAAAAAAAGGACGCGCATGCGCAGACAAATGTTTAGAATAATTTTGGGAGATCGAGGTAAACACGTTGGGAAAAGAATTTTTTGTTTTACTTTTACGTTTTTAACTAAAAAACTATTGTTATCATATATTTATATCATATATTTTATAGCGGGTTTCGTATTTTTCGATATAAAATGCTAATTCCCGCGCTAACATCCAATTGCTGCAGATTGCAGCAACTCTTAAGCAGTGGTTTCGTGTGCTATTGTACCGGATGAGTAAACAAACACATTGTGTGGACAGCGGTGCGGTTAACCCTTTACCACATACAACAATCTGCAGCAGACGACTTTGAAATTATCTGCGGATAAGTAAGGAATATCTCTATAAATTAAAGTTTAAATATTGAATAGAGTTGAAAATATTGTCGTCAAAGGAGAAATTGCTCATCATGAGCAATTTCACCTTTGGCCACAATGCTTTCAAAAAGTCGTCTGCTGCTATTGCGTCAAAATGCGTATGCAGGTGGGAAATGGCTCACTAGTCTGCAGGTGGGAAAGGGTTAAAGAGCGCCGGCCTCTCCTGCAGAAGGTCGAATACCGAGAAGAGCGAGTTCTTCCTTTAGGACTTTTTTTTCAGACAAACAACACGAGCACTTGTTTCGTCTCCAGGAAATAAACATCTAGCGTTGTTATTACAAGCTGAAAGCTCTTTTGGCAATCGATTTAAAATAAATAAGTTCAAAGTAAACTAAACAGTAAACACAATAGATGGGTATGCATACACAAGCATGTTTGAAGGAATTAATGGTTCATCTGTCAGTAAAGTGAAGATGTCGAATAGATGGACACAGACGGACAAACAGTCAGATGGACAGACCATAGACTATATGAGTCACCCCTTGAATATATGCATCGTTTCTTTATTATAATCGGAGGTCTAGATTAGGAAGGGTATCCAGCTCTCCCACTAAAAATTTCTCTTATCATCAAACCAAACTCTATGTTGTGGGTACTCAAAGAATCGTCCCACTGAGACGATTCTTTTGAGTACCCACAACATAGGGTTACAGGGTCAAATAAGGATTTGAGAACATGCAAAACGCCCCTCATCTAGAGTTATGCTAATCTAAAGAATTTGAAGATATGTTAAATACTATTTATCATCGACGTGTATAATTTAGACGCCCAATGGTTAACCATCATACAGTTTGTCTCATATTTTAAAGGGACTGAATCCCATATGAGAAAAAAGCGAAGAAAATTGTTAAAATTGCTATTACCTTGATGTTTTTGCATGGAAGGCATTGAGATTTGCTGACTGATGTACTACAATATATGCACACTATTAATATTGCGGAGATTTTTCGTTATTTTGCATTGTAAAATCTACTGGGTTAGTAACCCAGTAAATCTAAAAATATCGCTGTATATTTATCACGTGATCACTACAACCGAATTGACAATCTCCTTCGCAGAGATGTCGTTCCTTACACTCACGCATACATGATAGTGTTAGAGAATGCCGAATTGAATCCACAAATTCAAATGAGCAAGAGGAAATTCCACGGTATTTTTAAACGGGAAAACACGGAGCGAACGTTTTTTTAACTGCTTATTTCCTATGAAATAATGAACAAGACTTGTACGACCTTCTACAACATTCCGTTACATATATATCGACGTATTTTGGATTAATTAGAATAAGTATAAAATATAACAATTTTGGACCATTATGGTGTTCAGTCCCTTTAAGTTTCATCAAATAACTAGAACTAGCCGACCGACAGAGAAAACACGATTGAAATGGTTAAAGGCGAGTGCATTGGCAGTGTGTGTATACCACGTGACTCTGACGTCACAAATGCTACGACGGACAGCAATATTTTACTTCAGTTTAGAAGTAAAAACAAAGGTAACTTTTTTACTTCTTCATCATTTTTAATTAAACATGGCGCAGTCTACGCCGCTAACAGAGCCCTATCTCCGGTTTTTCAACGGAGTTTGATTAGTGGTTTAGTTTCTTCAAACACTTCGATGAACCTGTTCTCAAAATGTATTAATATCGCAAACAGCCGGAGCATTATCAAAACTGGATTTTGAGAACAGGTTCGTCGAAGTGTTTGAAAAAGCTAGACCACCAATAAAACTCCTGTAAAAACCGGAGACAGGACATTGTAAGCGGCGTAGACTGCGCCATGTTTCATTAAAAAGGGTGAAGAAAAAAAAAAGTTACCATTATTTTTACATTCTTATCAAGAACAATTATGGCTGTCTGACCATGCAAATATGACGTCAAAAGTCACGTCCTATACACACACTGGTTGGTGTCTCTATAAACATTATTAACACACTAGGTGAAGTTTCAAATACTTTTAATGATATTCAATTTTCTATTTTCACTTTTTCAAAAACATTTGACATTTTTACATTTAAAAAAATAAAACGATGTACTTTCATAATGCCATTAAAGACAAAGGGAATGTTGCATTTCGTCAGGAAATATTGTCCAGGAATATGTTAACTTTGTGTGCGAACCTCAGTGTCAAGATCTGGTGAAAGCACCTCTAAAGTTGTTTAAGTCATTTAAATGCCTGTATATTTAAGAGATCAGCTGCTTAATTCAGCGCCATTAAATGACTTTTTTATGACTTTTTTTTAATAAAAAAAAGTCTCCAATTCCTGTGTAGTACTGTGTTCAAATCCACAGATATGTGCCATTTCTTAAACATTTAAATGAAATGAATTGAATGATTAGGGTTTAAACCCGTTTCCAACAATTATTTAGTCAAAGAAAGGACTCAAGTTCATATACCTACGTTCGTTCTGCTTTTCTCGGCCGAGCTTTGTTTCGAACTTATTCCCCCCACCCCCTCGGATTGACAATCCATGTCGCTTCTTGGACTTGTCTTGAAAATATATGAATCTGAATCTGTAAAAAGCTTAACTTGTTTCCTATCGATATTTTATATACTGGTATTGCATGTGTATTTCATTGGGATTCGCTTCGTTAGATATCCCTTATTGTCAGGCTTTTCCGGCTGTCTGTCTGTCTGTTTGCTTGTGAAGCGACGCTCCACAGCCCAAACCGACGGGCCGATTCCGATGAAACTTGGTGAACAGGTGCCAAACGGGCTCAGGGTGTGCGCGTTTGAGTTTCGTTGCTAAGGACCCACAACCAAGGCGAATCCCACGGCGCCTACCGGCTTGTCAGACTATAAGTGAGCGTAATGTATTATACCACTGGGTGCATGTGTATATCTAACAAAACAAATCACACATTATATGAAATTTGAGATTCATATAATGTGTGATTTGTTTCGATAGATATACAAAGACACCCAGTGGTATAATACATTACAATCATTTATAGTCTGATGAAAATACACATGCAATACCTATTTATTTGACATCGATTGCGAAACGAGCTTTCAACTTATATTAATCACGTTCGATGGCTGCTTCCTGGATACTTTTAAAACAAGTACTCGCGGCGTTTGTGTGGAGAAATCCAAAAGTCAGGAGCCGCTCATCACGGGACTCGAACCCGGGACCTTTGGAACGAGAGGCCGACGCTCTACATCTGCACCACTGTCTTCCGTTCTTAAGTAACACATTCTTTTATATCATAAATGACGTCGCCAGCGTGAAATAACGTCATTCTATATTTTTCGGTATATAACTAGTGTAATAACAATGCTACGTTATATAACTAGTGTAATATCAATGCTACTCAACGTCATAATGAAAATCATTGAAAATGACCGCGCTATATAGCGACGTTAAATATATTTTGCGCTAATAATCGTCGAATTGAAATTCATGATATACATGTAAATAGAATATAACATTCGTTGTAATATCCTCTATTTCAAACTCCCTGACATTTATTACAGTAGGTGGTGATACAGCAATAATTAGAGGGACAAGACAAGACAAGACAAATAAAACGAAATCATAACAAGTAAACATAAGTGATAATGGACTTACAATGTCCGAGTGGTCATTATTTGTAAGCAGTGTCAGTTTGTGTCTGATCGAATCAATGTAAATTGTTTGCTTGACCTTGTTTGACAATCGGTGACATTTCCTTTTACTCTTTCAGCACTAATGGCATTATTGAGGTTTTTGCCAACAAATACAGATTTAGGTGAGTCAGCTCGTAACGAGCTGTCTCACCTGAAATCAGCATTTGTTTGCCTTTTGATTTATCAAAATATTCCAAAACGCTTTATTACAGAACAGAACTCTTTTGACTTATACATAGTACATCGTCATACAATCGCATACAAAGTACAACATATACATTACTATTAATATGTATTACATGAATAATGGAGTCGGCCTAATATAATTTGAACATGGTAGAGTCAACTTTAACGAACTCAGCGCGGAAAGAGTTAATGGTGATTCCATTAACTGACCGCGGTCAGTTTTATTCGGACTGACACATTGGACAAGGCCGTAATGTGATATTGATTGTGTTTTTAACCCTGTCCCACATGCGGTCGCAACTTGACGCATCTGCCGCAGACCACATTTGAAAATAATTTGGCAAAAGGGGAAATTGCTCATAATGAACACTTACTCTCTCTTCTTGTGATGAATGTTTTCAACTTGTATCAATAAACTTTCTTTCATTTATAGAGAGTTTCCATGGTTTTGAACACATACTTTCAAAGTCGTCTCCTGCAGATATGTTGTATTAGGAAAGGGTGGTTTATTCGTGTCAACAATGCGTTATGTCTTCACGCTGCTATATATGCTTCCAAGCAATTTAGACAAAGTTTAGCTGGCACATGCATGCACCTAATCCTGATCAACATCGTCGCAAGCTCTTGCTGAGGCAGTGAGAGAATTGTATTTCATGTGTTCATTGGGATTTTACGCCGTTTTTAACAATTTCTCAGTTATATCACGGCGGCCAATTCACCTACTCATGCATTTCCTGTTTTTTCTCACACCAGTACTCCACACAACTGGCTGCTTTTCTACATAGACATAGACTTAGCCCATTGGTGGAAGACGAATGACGCATGTCGCATTGACTTTTGTCAATCGTCGGAAAGAAAGTTGGCCGAGCCGGGGTTCGAACTCACAACCCCTGGATTGAAAGCCGGGCGCTACCGACTGATCTACCGGGGCTCGACCAAGTATTTCATGTGTGCTAAAAAAAAGAGATGTTCTGACGGGGCTGTCATAATCTACGCGCTACGTATGCCACAAAATAACAAAGCCATTTTAGTCTGACATGGCTAATACTGTTATTCCTTGTCATCATCAAAATAGTATTTATCATTGTACAGTTAAGTGTTTGTTTATTGTATTGTCACGCCCATTGAAAGGGTCAGTTATATTTCATTACTTATCATAGATTGTTCATGAAATCGTTATCAAGTTGGTAAAAGCACCAAACTTCGCACACATGTTTAGTGCATCATAGGGAACTGATTTCAATGGGTGTGCCCGGATTGTATATTTTATATTAAATTAGCTGAAACTCTGCATCTTTGTAACGAAAAATAACTAGTGCACATCTTACCAATTAATTCGAAGTACTTGATCGAATCCGCTGAAACCAATTATGATTTCATTGATAGATTTGGCGCATAGCATTATGTTGTGCTTATATACCCAATTCCCAAGCGTTGTGCCAAATGTCATGCATTAAATTTAGCTGATAACTGTATTTCCCTTATCCACTAGACTTGTCGATACATTTGTCCTAAATAAATGATACTTTCGCGAAGCCAACCCATTTTGCCAGGCGCCAGACAGGTGGACATATCGTACAACCAATTAACTACTTCGCAGCTCAATAACCAACCATTTCAGAATGGACCCCACTGTCGCTAACTGCATTCGAATCGACGAGCTCCGGTTCATAAAGCAGAAATCCCAGTCCGAGCCATACCAAAGACTTTAAAAATGGTAGCAATATCTTTCGCTCCTTGGCGCTCAGAGCTGTACGACTGACTCGCTAGTGTCAGGATAAATAGACCAGAAGAACTGGTAAATTACCAAGGAAATGCCGTGATATAAAAATATGTTGAAAGCGGTGTGAAGCACCTTTCTAACAAAAAAACAAACAACATATCATAAAGCTTATGCACAAACCACTAGCCTATTTGCGTTGGTAGTAGCTAACAGTTGGTAGCTGGTAACATAAACAATGAAGGATATTTAAGGCCTACGGGTCGTTCGGTAAAGCTTTTAAACTACCAAGCTCCCGGCAACGTTTTTATTAGGTTAATATGACCACACCCAGATGTAAACAACATAAAATATGTTTTTGTAATTATTTAAAGAGGACTTATAAGCTCATAAACACTTGCAGAAGTGCATATTTAAAGCATCTGCTATCTTATTACCCCAGACGTGGATATGCAATATATACCGTAATAATTGCCCAATAAAATGCATGCGAAAATAAATTTAACACTCCGTCGTTCCTTGGATTTTAATGTCATTGAGAAACCGTGTCATGATAATGTTTCCATTTATCATATTGGTAGAAAATTTTGATACAGATCAGACTGATCAGACAACATAAAATATGTTTTTGTAATTATTTAAAGAGGACTTATAAGCTCATGAACACTTGCAGAAGTGCATATTTAAACTATCCACAATCGCTGAATAGGTTAATGTACGCCCTCTTAACTATTTCCCACATACAACAAATCTGCAGCAGACAGGTTTGAAAACATAGTGACAAAAAACCTGAAAAGAACTTCATAAAAGATAGCTTAATTGTTAAAAAAAAGTTTAAAACATTGTGACCAAAGGAGAAATTGCTCATCATGAGCAATTTCACCTTTGGCCACAATGTTTTCAAAAGTCGACTGTTGCTATTGCGTCGCCAAAATGTGGGAAAGGGTTAGCTCATTTCACTGCCGAATTTCACGAAGTTGACTCTTCCATGTTGATAATTGTACCACTTCAGTTTTCGTCCAACAGTTTTCGTCCGTCCAACAGTTTTCATCCAACAGTTTTCGTCCAACAGTTTTCGTCCAACAGTTTTCATCCAACAGTTTTCGTCCAACAGTTTTCATCCAACAGTTTTCGTCCAACAGTTTTCATCCAACAGTTTTCGTCCAACAGTTTTCGTCCAACAGTTTTCGTCCAACAGTTTTCATCCAACAGTTTTCGTCCAACAGTTTTCGTCCAACAGTTTTCATCCAACAGTTTTTGTCCAACAGTTTTCATCCAACAGTTTTTGTCCAACAGTTTTCGTCCAACAGTTTTCGTCCAACAGTTTTCATCCAACAGTTTTTGTCCAACAGTTTTCATCCAACAGTTTTCGTCCAACAGTTTTCATCCAACAGTTTTCATCCAACAGTTTTCATCCAACAGTTTTCATCCAACAGTTTTCGTCCAACAGTTTTCGCCCAACAGTTTTCGCCCAACAGTTTTCATCCAACAGTTTTCATCCAACAGTTTTCGTCCAACAGTTTTCGCCCAACAGTTTTCGCCCAACAGGGTATTTGGTAATATTTTCAAAATGTCTATAAGTGTCAGGCAATGGAGAGCTGATAACGAGCTGTCTCCCCTGAATCTGCATTGTTTGCAAAATTGCCTTTGGCAGCGTAGGAGTTAAGAAACCCAATTGGATAATCAGCAACGAATTTTGTTAAAGTCAATTGACCGCGGTCAGCTGAATACACCATTCGGAAAAAAAGGTAGACACAGTCGATATGGTCAGACCAAAAATAAAAATAGTAGTAATGGCTATTCCTTCATGGGGTTAATGAGTGTTGGTTATCAGTGTGACTAAGATGCTGGTGTCAGGGTGAATGGACCAATCGTACTGGTTACAGGAAACGCCGTGATATAACTGGATTTTGTTTGAAAGAGCGTCAAAACACAATAAAACCAAACAAGCAGCTGGTGAATGTTCGTTAACCAGTTTTCGCTATGAATACCTGTCTATGTTATTACATATATAATAATAATTCAGAGCTCTAGATAAGAAGAGTATTTCACATAGCCAAAAATCCTTATTTGACCCTCAAACCCTATGTTGTGGGTACTCAAAAGAATCGTGAGACGATTCTTTTGAGTACCCACAACATAGGGTTTGGTTGAGTTATAAGAGAGATATTGTTGGGAGAAGACCAGTTTACTCCTCCTTATCTAGTCCTCTGCTTGAATATCATACCGGTCATCATTCTTTAAAACGTTTGACAAAAAGTCAATCGTCTTCCACCAATTGGGGACATAAGTGATCATTATATTATCTCCCTTGTTAGATAAATACCAAGGAAGACCAAATGGTTGGTAGGTCCTTTAAGTTGGAATCCTTTGTCTTTATCGCTATTTCGCAATGAGATATTGCAATTAATCTGTACACATTAATCATAAATGTGTTAATTAAAGTGATGATTCAAAAGAGATAATTTACATAGCAGTGTTTAAAGAAAACAAATGTGGAATTACTAATCAATCTAATAACAGTTGGGCAAGAAAATGCAATTTATAAGTGCACCATCCAGTGCAAAGAAACCAATGATAAAAACAGAGGAAACCAAATGATAGGACCTAGCTAGATGTAGAGAGTTTTAAAGGGAGATAACTGACCGATGTCTCACATTGGCTAACAGCTCATGTGAAAAATCAGACAGTTGCTTTTAAAGACGAGTTTGTGGTGTACTTTTGTTAGAGATTGGATCAAATTATGTTCGATCGCCGCCATCTTTATTACATGGACATTATCGTTGCGTACGTCATAATTACTAATCGTAAACAGATCTAACCTTTTCGAACATGCACACGCACATTCAGAGAACTAGATAAGGGGGAGTAGACTGGTCTTCTCCCAACAACATCTATCTTATAACTCAACCAAACCCTATGTTGTGGGTACTCAAAAGACTCGTCTCACGGAGACGATTCTTTTGAGTACCCACAACATAGGGTTTGAGGTTCATATAAGAATTTGGCTATGTGAAATACTCCTCTTATATAGAGCTCTGATATTATACTATATGTAATAACATAGAAGCATTTGCCGCGGACAACTTTTGACATCATTATAGCTAAAAGAAGTAATTTCTTAATATGTTATCAATTTCTCCTTTTGACAAAATTATTTTCCTTTATGTACAATTATAATACTTTCATTTATATATAATTACCTCAGGCTTATTTTGATGTTTTTAAAAGTCATCTGCTGCAGATTTGTTGCATTTTGGGAAAGGGTTAACCCATCACCACATAAAACAAATATGGAGCAGACGACTTCATAAACTACTGGTCAAAAATATAGAAATATATAATAAACAGTTAAAACATAATAATTTTTATTTATCGAATGTAATTGAAAACAATATGACACAGGAAGGTATTTCAGCTTTTGTCAAAATATTTACAATTGTTGTCTGCTGCAGATACGTTAAAAATGCGTGCGTTTGTATGTGGGAAAGGGTTAAGAGAAACAGTCAAATACTAAAATGACAGATATAAGGTTTTATAGATCTGTATTTAAACGTTAACATGATAAGTCACTTAACTCTATCCTTGGTACATACGACATTTATACCTTGGCGCCTTTGCTACAGACGACAGTTTTAGTTCGTCTGTTTATCAAAAAAAAAATAAAGTTATGATACATTTTCACTTGACCCCACCCCTGACATTCCAATATGCCCCGCAGTTGATAACTGTTTTTTCAACTACTATAATGTAAGTGTGATGCATAACTGCAGTATGGATTTCCGGCGACATTGATGCGTTGTTTCAACTTTCTCTTATAGTACTGTATTTGAACGTTTACATGATAAATCACTTAACTATATATCCTTGGTACAGACGACATCTATACAGAGGCGCCTTTACTGCAGACGACATTTTTAGTTCGGCTGTTTATCGAAGAAAATAAGTCGGGCTATAGTGAAAACCCTTTGTGTCGTCGTCTGCATCGTCTACGTAGTCATAACACTCAAAAACCGTTCTTTTCTTTTTTTTTCCAAACGAAACTTGGAACACATGTCTCTAGGAAATACGCATGTAGACATGGAGTGTGATTAATATAAGCTGAAAACTTGCTTCGCCAATCGATGTAAAATAAATAATTCCCCTTTTTTGACTTAGAACAAAAAAAACAGGCGATCGTTGGCCTTCGCTTCGTGGCGCTCTTGTTTCAAACATTGATGGAAACGGATTAATTCCCCTAAAATTAATTTAATTCTCCTTTTACTACAGCGTGTTTTAACCCTTGAATGTGCCACTTTTGAAGTTTGCGTAGGGAAATAAGGTCCAGCTTTCCCGGGTTCGATCCACACGCTCGTGTATGTTATGTTAGTCTAAGGTACTGGTTGATTTACTCAGGGATCATGAATAAGTAGACTATCGCCGTGATATAACTAAAATTATGTTGAAAATAGCGTAAAATGCAAATATAAACAACAAAATCTTATAAACTTGCAAGGATTTATCCATTTTTTTAATTTTTTATTTTGCTTTCTCATGCAGCTCTAAAAAGACAATATCAGGTAAGGAGTTTATCAGATGCATCCGAGCATTGCCAATACAGATATCCATGTGTGTGACGTCATTCTGTACGATCATTGTGACACGGGACTCATTGTAACTTCCTTAACGTTTATTTCGAGGGCTTGGCGTGAAACAGTTGTAACTAAAATTGGTATTTTTTTTACCAAGGTTAATCACCTCGCCATAAAAGTCTTTGTAAGAGTTCAATCATTTATCTTGATAAACAATGGAAATTTAGGTGCCATTGCTCTTTTTGAGCAATGGCACCTAAATTTGCATTGTTTACAACTGAGTCAAAATTGCCCTTAAACCAGGGACTTCAAAATAGGTTTTTAAGTTACAACTGTTTCACGCCAAGCCTTCTATTTGTTATCTTTGAATTATGTGTTCGTGTTGCACTTTACTACGCTTTAAACAATTGTTCTGTTATATCACAGAGTTTTTGTCTAGATCAATTACAAGACCTACTGGTCGATTTATTTCTGACGCCAGCTCGTCAGCTGTAATGCAAACCCATCCATCATGAGCGCCAAGGAGGTTTAAAACCTTTGTAATGACTCTTTCAGGGATTGAACCCGCGACCTCCCGCACCCAAGGTTCTCAAACTACACCACAGATGCGGTTGTTATGTTTGATTCGTAAAAAGGAAGAACGCTGGTATAAAATATGTAATTTGTATGGACAAATAAATCACCAGCATTTTTTTAACGAAATAATAGATTAAATGGCTACCAATGCAACACCAATTTTACATTTATAACCTGTGCAAATTGCAATTTTAATCAAAGCACTTAAAGTACTGGTGGGACTGTTGTGTTGGTATTCGTAAATTAAGGTCAGACAGGCGGTTGCATATTACAAGAGGTGTGTGTCAATATGAATGCCTTCCTTTACCAATGAGGTTAGTCACTCTGAAAATCATTTTATGTTTTGTATGCCCATGGGTTTTTGAAATGTCAACAACATTCAGACTAGTTCCATTATAACCAAATAACTTAAAAATCAAACTCCATTTTCTGCTTCGATAGGGGATACATCTGGGTCAGTTTCGGTTCCAAAGGCTGATTAAGCGTAAGCGCAGTCGGATACACTTTTACTTTGTGTTTCAAAGGTACATGTTGTAAATTGACATGCACATTCGATTATTTAACCCTTTTCCCTCATACAACAAACAAGCAGCAGTCGACTTAGAAAACATCTTCGAAAAAATATGAAACTCTCAGTCAAAATCTGTCAGTTCGATGAATATGGTTAATAGCCATAAACTAGACTGCTTTAATAGCGTCTGCTCTCCAAATTATTTACTGTTCTCATATACAGACAGTGGTGTGCTCTTGTAGAATGTGTAAGCGCCATCGCTATGAAATTGTTTAACCCTTTTCTACAATGTTTTCAACTGATTACAATTATGAACTTCTCACTTGTAGAGATTTTCCGTATGTTTTTTGCAGAGATGTTTTCAAAGTCGTCTGCTGCTAATTCGCTATATGTGGGAAAGGGTTAAATGATTCGCACCGCCATCAAATTGTACATCGCTCGTGAAAATGCATGCACGTTGAGTGAGTACCAAACATACACGAATGTATGCGACCTACTACCACACCAAGCCCCTACCTTCCGTGTTAACCATTTCCCACATACAACAAATCTGCTGCAGACGACTTTGTAAACTTCTAGGCAAAAATACGGAAAATCTCTATAACTGCAGGTTTCAGTGCTGAACAAAATTGAAAACATTGTGGCAAATGGTGAAATTGCTAATTTTGAGCAATTTCTCCTTTTGTCACATTGTTTTCAAAAGTCGTCTGCTGCAGAGGCGCCAAAAAAGCTTCTATATGAGGAAAAGGGGGTTAGACAACCATGGCAATACAACATGCTGTTGAGGTTTCTGGAAATAAACTAAGTTGAACTTGTGCACTACTTATAAAGGAGGACAGACAAAGTTAATTAATTTCGACAGACTGTCTGCGTTGCTTTTAGACACCATATAAACCTGACAGGATTGTCATATATGTGTTGTTTAACATCTTTACTTTAGATTTGTGTATTATTTATATAATAAACAAAAGTTGCTGCAAGATGCAGCAATTCGATGTTGGCGCGGCAATCAGCATTTAATGGCTTAAGAAATACTGTTTGATTCGAAAAACACGGAACCCGCTTTTAAATATATGATATAAATATATGATAACAATAGTATTAGTTAAATACCTTTTCCAAACGTGTTGACCTCGATCTCCCAAAATAAGTGTAAATATTTGTCTGCACATGCGCGTCCTTTTTTCCCCTTTATATATTCTTCAAATCGCAAAATTTAGCACAATAACTTCGCATTTATGAAAATATTCCCATTTTCTGCTCTTAAAACCCCGGTGGTTTCCAGTGATGACTCCGCTCTGGTATACTGCATGTGTTCAGTTGTATGACTTCGGCTCGAAGTCAAGAGAAAAGAGGGAGAAATGTAACGGAAACGGGGTTTAGGTATAAATGTCACTTCTACAGCCTTGCCGTTAAAGCCGGCTTTTATAGCGACGTTGGTAGAGTGGTTGAGAGTTAAGCAACGTTCAGCGCGGTTAGTGCCTGGATGGGTGACCCGCTATGGCTTAACGCCGGTACATGTTACACTATGGATTTAATTTACATTTAATTATAAAAAAAAGTACTCGTATATAAATAGACTGGTTCACTAATCTTAATCTTCTATTGCAAACTCGAACGAGAACCAGTCTAGTGATGAACCGCTATGGAAATATCCGAGAGCTGACGGTAAAATACGGCGCATGCGCGATGAAGACGATTAACACGGCGAATGCGCAAGCCCATTGCCCATTGTCCACCAGTGGTAGTTCTAAACACAACCAATATATGCACTTGTGCTGATGCACTTGTGCTGATGCACCCGCACAACAACAATCATGACCTTTGCCTGATTATATTGAAGCCTCGCCTACACACAGACGCTTTCAGACACCTGTGTGGCAGACGGTTTTTGAAAATTATGTTAGAAAAGGAGAAATAGGTTGGATAGTAAGATGTATAGTGTTGGGTAAAGAGCTGCATATCCTTCCTTAACTATATAATCTTTGAGGATTTGGGATAGCAGTAGGAAACAATATCTGAGTTGTCTGAATAATTTTACCGTTGTCATGATACACTTTACGATGTCAGGACAAGTTCACCGGTGCAATGATACAATGTCCAGGTGTCATATAAATCGTTGTCAGGATAAATTATAAGTTTACCTATATCAGGATAAGTGAACATGTTTTAGGTGTTAGGATAATAAACATACCCGTGTACTTCTTGACTAATCGAAGTCATAATAAACTTGAGGTTGTGAGGATAAACTAACCCGTGTCAGGATAAACTTGTCGGTGTCAGGATAAATTTGTCGGTGTCAGGATAAATTGACCGATGTCAGAATAAACTAACCGGTGTCAGGATAAATTTACCGATGTCAGGATAAACTTGACGTTGTCCGAATAAACTAACCGGTTGCAGGATAAATTCAGTAGTGCCGGGAATTAACACAGTGATTACAACAATAACAGAGACAATATAGTAACTGTTAAAGTGGTTTAAAGCACTCAAAAAGATAAACCATAATTATTTGAGACGCACCATGACGTTTTCTGACTGTAAACCACGTTGTAAAACGTTAACCCTCTACGGTCCATTGACCCGGGTCTCGTAAAATGTCTAGGTTTGATTTATTTTATAGTCTTCAATACTTATATATCAACGGGAGTCGATAAAAGTCTTTCAATAAAACGTTTTAATGGCAAATTACAAGAGAAAGTTGTCAGTTACACAATCTTTGAAATTTCACTGTTATTTTCCGGCATGTGCAATAAATCAAAAGTTACCAAATGTAATATATTCAAGATATATTTAATATGTTGAGTTTTATATACATACACATTTCAGTAAAGCCTTTCTGGTGCATCTACAGCAGACGACTTTTGAAAACATTTTGACTAAAAGGAGAAATTACTCAAAACGAGCAATTATTTCTCCTTTTGCCCACAATGTTTTCAACTTTTTTTCAGAAATTATACCTTCAATTATAGAGAATTGCAACGGTTTTTTTTCTAGATGTTTACCAAGTCGTCAGCTGCAGAATTGTTGTACATGTATATGGAAAAGGGCTAACGACTTCAGTATGATTGCTGTGTGAGTAAACTGTAAAAGGTTTTTTAATTGTGTCATGTAAAAAGCCACCACTTCACATCACAGTCAAACTCGGTAATAATACTACTCCAAGATCTATTGAGTCTCCCTCGTTATAAAGAGCATCCCACTTGACACTGAAATTAGGAGAAAATGACTTAGAAGAAACATGGCATTAAAATGTGTTCGCCCTTTCATATGGGTTAAAGGTTAAAACAAGTACCTGTACAACGGGACCTGTGATTGGCTGCACGCTAATTTTTGTTAACTCGTCTTTCCCGTAGATTCATGCGTGAAAGTCGAGCTTGACCGGAAAAGCGGATTGAATTTTTTACTCACAAACACTTATATACCTACACACAACAATATAAACAGAAAGCGGGATATGTTATAATGAAAATAAGTCAAATAATATCAAAAGTCTAAATTATATACAAAAAAAAATAAAAAAAATATATAGTCTACCCCTAAAATAAAAACATAATTGAAGAGAGAGAACAAAAGCTGCTCGCCAAATAGCTTTATGCCGAAAGGCAATGGTAAAAAAACCAAACCATCATCATCATCATTCATTAAAAGTAGGAGAATTGTAACGCTTTATAAGTGTGCGGAGATTAAGCCGTTATAGCCGTTATAGCCAATAAATCTAATCATAGCATCTAGGAGATTAACGACCTAATGAAATACGACTATCCAATAGGGATAGCATTATTTATTTCCGGCTTTGCCCGTTAAATAGCAGATACAATATACTTCATTATCATACGTCATCATGTCGGAACTACGCAGTTCCTTCCTACATTTTGCCCGTTAAATAGCAGATACAAAATACTTCATTATCATAAGTCATGTCGGAACTACGCAGTTCCTTCCTACATTTTGCCCGTTAAATAGCAGATACAAAATACTTCATTATCATACGTCATGTCGGAACTACGCAGTTCCTTCCTACATTTTGCCAGTTAAATAGCAGATACAAAATACTTCATTATCATACGTCATGTCGGAACTACGCAGTTCCTTCTTACATTTTGCCTGTTAAATATCAGATACAAAATACTTCATTATCATACGTCATCATGTCGGAACTACGCAGTTCCTTCCTACATTTTGCCCGTTAAATAGCAGATACAAAATACTTCATTATCATACGTCATCATGTCGGAACTACGCAGTTCCTTTCTAAGTGTTCGTGACTGGTTTGCTTTACGTAAACGTAAAGACTCCCGTGTTATAGCCAGACCATTGTATTTGTAAGCGCATGTCTGTTTTATGAATTGGTTGGTTGCAGTGATTGATTGATTAGTTTAGGTTTAACGCCGTTTACAACAATTGTTCAGTCCTATCACGGCGGCCAGTTCACCTACTCATATGTTTCTTGGTTTTCTCCTCACACCAGTACTTCATACAACATTCTTTCCAAACAACTGACTGCTTTTCAACATAGACTGATATCCCATTGGTGGATCGACGAATGACGCTTGTCACAATGACGTTTCTCAAACGTCGGAGGAAATGTTGGCCGAGCTGGGGTTCGAACTCACACCTCATGGATTGACAGCCCGCGTCGCTACCGACTGAACTACCGGGGCTCGGCCTTGGTTGCAGTGACCTTCTGACCTTAACAAATCAGACTCATGCATACGTATAAGCCGCGTCTACCAATAAAGGATCTGAATATAAAAGCGTAAATTAAAGACTCACCCCCATCCGCACAGTCTGACTAGAGCATTCACTGACAAATGAAATTTAACGCAGTTAAAACTATTTGAGTCGAACCTGGAATAAACTTTTAATAAATTTGGGACGCCGCGCCTCTTTTATGGAACGAACGAGTTAGTTTGAGATTGCCCCTTTCTTAAAGTTAATAAGTAGTTTAAGACAACCCCTAGGAAATCGATAGCGTCATCAGTCGCCATATTGTAAAACTAAATTAACACGGGTTTCTTTTCCTGGGACAAGTGTTGTCCCATTAGCTTTACTTTATTTTATATGTAAAAGGCTTTATTACATGATATGTTCAAACCGAACTGGAAATAGACAGTAGCTGTTGACATGCAACCGCTGACTGCACATTTTCTTTCCTGTTACTGCGTGTTGCAATTCCTAGAAAACAATTTCTATATCGAAATAAAAGTTTATTACCAAAGGATAGCGATTCGACTTCCAAAAAGCCATGAATTCACATTTATGAATACTTAAATGTCAAATATGATAGTTCTCAATGTTCACCCGTTTTGTTATTTAAATCAATAGTTTGTTCAGGCTATAAAAGCATTTCATGATTCCTGGTTGACACATCAGTACGTTCTAGGCTAGGGTATATAACTTCGCCGAAGGGTTCTACACTTTGACCGTACAGAACGAGGATCGAACCTCAAACTTCCGATCGAAAATCACCAACTCAAATTCTTCGGCCACGGCAGGTACCTTGCAATTATAGCCCAGACAGAGCTAATCTGTTTTTGACAATAATGTCTACATTGCTTTTAGATGATGTATAAACCGTGACAGGCATTGTCAAAAATGCATTTCGTTACTGCTTTGTGGGAATATATCTCGTCGGTTAAAAAAGAACCGTATGTTAAACACAACATGCCACAGACAGTCAAGAGCTTCGGAGATTGATAGATATATGTGTTTTGGATCTATGGTCAAAACTGTTCTCATACGTGTTATAGTAGGCTTTATCGACTAGAAAGCCTTCGACCACGGCAGGTACCTTGTAATTATAGACCGGACAAAAAGCTAACCTCTTTTAGACATATAATGTCTGCATTGCTTTTAGATGACGTATACACCGTGTTAGGTATTGTCGAAGGTGCATTTCGTTATTGCCTTGTGGGAATAGGTTTCGTCTGTCAAAAAGGGTCCGTATGTTAAACATGAAATGCTAAATCTGTCAAGTAACACGAACATTTGATTTCGGAGATTGATAGACATGCGCATTGTGGGTCTTAAATAAAAGCTGTTCTCAAACGTGTTATATTGGAATTGCGTCACTAGAAAGCAAACATGTTAGATTCCATGCGAAAGTGTGGCTTACCTAAAGGCAATATAAGCCGTTGCCTTCCAATAGTACCAGTACAGTCAATTTCCGGATGGAAAGCACATCTTGAAGATACTAAACAAAACCACATTGTGACCGTCACTTTAGTTACAAGTTACAGTAATTGTGCTTACACGTGTACGATCTTCCGCTGGACTTCAACGTTTGCAAAGCAATATCATCGTCTTTTTGTCGAAAAATACAATATGATAAAGGTATTACTATAGCATTCTTTTGCGGTTCGATCGAGTGGTTTGGTACATAAGAGCCACGTGATACACATATATCGACATTCGAAGACTTTTGATTGGTTTGCCTAAATGAACAAATCTTCCCACTGATCGTGTGTCGTGGGATATTTGTCACACCGTTCTGTAGATGCGTCCGTGTTTCTTTCAGGAGTGTGACATACAGGGCAAGGACGTTGATCAGCTTGCGATTATTAATCTCGATCTTCAGTGGTCGCAAATATATGACGGCGTTCACATGTTTTTTTAGACTAACAAGGCCGTTCTTGGTCTAGCCAAAACGTAATAAAGAACAGAACGCTGGTCGGTCATCGCTCACAATATCGTATACTAATTAGTCTGCGAAATCCTAACCAAATTACTTTCAAACGAGTTTATAATTCGTCAATATTAACATGATCCTGTCCTTAACGCATTTATGCGTTTAGATTAAGACTAATAACTTTTTGAGTCGTGTGTAGCCATTTCGGGTCTTAATGCATCTGCGTACAGTGAAGACTCAGACTAGCCTGTGTATCGATTCAGTCAATATGGTCTCTGCGTAATGTATCGACCCAGATCAGCCTGCGCAGTCCGCAAAGACTGATCCGGGCCGACACATTCAGTATCAGTGAGATAAAGGTATAGACTCATGATTCCTGAAACAGAAAATCCACAGGAGGCGAAAAGTGTCTATCCGGTCAAGCCTGAGCGGCGTGTTTATGCTGATCTGGGTCGATGTAGATTATTAATTAATGAATACTGCGGGTTTATGGCCAAAGCATGCACGGGAAGAAGGCATAGGAAGCCGGTTGTGACCACAAGAATAAACAATACACCTTAACGATTTAATGTAGGAGGTTATTAATTAATTAATACGGCGGGTTTATGGCCAAAGCATGCACGGGAAGAAGGCATAGGAAGAATGCACCATTATCACTAGATACCCATTCTGACAATATTTAATATAAACCCCCTCTTAAAATGTGTATCCTTGTACACATTTAGCTGTCTCTCATAAGTATTATAGCTATAGATACATGAGTACATCAATCAACATGATTCTACTTTGGGCAAATTTAAATATGAGATCACATGACAACATTTCAATATATCTTGTGTTCTGTACTCTATAATTTCCCCGTGTTGTGCAACAACAATGTACAGTATGTACCATCGATGATACATACCGAGAGATTGATTAAAGTAATGTCATGTTATGTTATGTTATGTTACAAACAATCTGCACCAGACATCGAGTGTGATTGGCTTCCATTACTAACAGTAAATCTAATTACGGATTGAAATCACATCTTGTAGGATCGAAACAAAACCACAATGTGACCGTTACTTTAGTTGCAAGTTACAATAATTGTGCTTACACTTACGCAATCACTCTGATGGACTTCATCGTTTGCAAAGCAATGTCTGCGTCTTTTTGTCTAAATCAACCATATGATAACGGTATTGCATCTGCTTATGGGAAAATGTCTTAATTCCTCTTAGAATTGATTGATTAATTGGGATTTTAACGCCGTTTTCAACAATTGTCCAATCATAACACTGCAGCTAGTTCACCTACTTCTTGTCTCCTGGCTTTCTCACAACATAATTTTCGAGCAACTGGCTGTTTTTCCTCATAGACAGGTTAGCCCAGTGGTGGAAGATCAATGAATGTTGTCAAACGTCGGAAAAGAATGTTGGCCGAGCTGGGGTTCGAATTCACAACCCATTGATTAACAGCCTTCGTCGCTACAGACTTAGCAACCGTGCTCCTCTAAGAAAACCGCTCATCTACAGTTTATATAAGCTTTTCCGTGGGAAAAGGGTACAACTCCGCCTTTGAGAATGGTGTAGAACCAAATCAGTCTGTTCATTCGCAGCCTGATCAAAGTATGTTTGCAGTTCGATCAAGTGCTTTGGTATTTTTAAAACTCTTTCCCTCATACGACAATTCTGCAGCAGATGACTTTGAACGTATCTTGTCAAAAAAATAGAAAATCTCCATAATTGAATGGACAACCTATGACAAAAAGTGGAAAACAATGTGGCAAAAGGAGAAATTGCACGTTTTGTGCAATTTCTTCTTTTGTCACTATGTTTTTAAAAAGCCGTCTGCTGCAGAGCCGTCAGAAAGCGTCTATATGAGGGAAAGGGTTAATAGACACATCACACACAAATAGACCTCCGCAGGATTTTTATTGTTTCCCACCTGCAGACGCATTTTGACGCAATAGCAGCAGAAAACTTTTGAAAACATTGTGGCAAATGGAGACATTTGCTCATAATGATCAATTTCTCGTTTGGCCACAATGTTTTCAACATAATTGAACAATCAAGCTATCTTTTATTGAGATTTTTCAGGTATGTGTCACTATGTTTTCAAAGTCGTCTGCTGCATATTCGTTTGATGTGGGAAAGGGTTAAATGAACAATCTGCCAACTGAACTTATATCGTGTGATGATGGAAACACCGTTCTGGTGATGCGTACGTGTTTCTTTCAGCATTGTGACATAAAGGGCAAGGACCGAGATCAGATTCCGATTATAAATCTGGATCTTCAGTGGTCGCAAAATAGTTGAAGGTTGATTTTCATATGATGTCCCTGGTATGGTAAAAAAGGAGACGGGGTGTGTATGCATGACGGCGTCCACATATTTTCAGACTTATAAGGACCGTTCTTCGTCTAGCCTAAACTTAATAAAGAAAGGAAAGCTAGTCGGTCCATCGCGCCCAATATCGTTATAATTAGTCTGCGAAAACCTAAACAAATTACTTTCAAACGAGTTTATAATTCGACAATATTACCCTGATCCTGACCTTTATGTTAATTTTTTTCTGTTTTAACATAAACGAATTTTCAGTAAATATGCGTTTAGATTAAGATTAAATACTATTTGTGTCGCATCTAGCAATTCTGGGTCTCAAACCTTTCCCACATGCAACAACTCTGCAGCAAAACATACCCGAAAAAAACATTGGAAACTCCCTTTTAATGAAAGTACAATAATTGAATATACATGTAGTTGAAAACATGGTGACAAAGGAGAAATTGTTCGTTTTGAGCAATTTCTTCTTTAGTCTGCATGTTTTTCAAAAAAGCCGTCCGCTGCAGAGGGCGTCAGAAAGCGTCTATATGAGGGAAAGGGTTAATACATCTGCGTACAGTGAAGACTCGGACCAGTCTATACATCTGTTCAGTCTCACCAGAGGCTCCACCATCCGCGTACGAGCCGTCCCGCGAGAAAACCATCCTTATGGTCTCTGCGTAATCTGATCCGGGCCGACACATTCCATCTCAGGGGATAGAGGTATAGCGTAAGTATTCCTGAAACAGAAAATCCACAGGAGGCGAAAGTGTCTATCCGGTGAAGCCTGCGCAGCGTGCTAAAGCTGATCCGGGTCGATACTTCACGCAGAGTCCACAATGGTATATACCTGAATGTATACTCCATCAAATAAAATGGAAATGTAGCACCACAATTTTATGCCAATTTGTCAAATCCGGTGATGCATTTTGGGATTTTTTTCTACACAAAAGCGCGAAAAGCGCTGAAAGCTTTCTTCGCTATCGGTGTAAAATGGATAAGTTTAAACTAAATCAACGTTCTGTTCTGTTCTGTTAGTTACACATGAACGACATTAAAGGCAATGAGATTTGGCTATATTGATGTATATTGTCTGTATGTATAAATGTTTATCATTGAAACTGTTCATCGTACACGTCTAAATAAACGTTCTGTGATTCTTTATAAATGTACGACATTACCGGCCGTGACGAATGGACCACACTAATACACCTTAACGATATAATGTAGGAGGTTATTAATTAATTAATACTGCGGGTTTATGACCAAAGCATGCACGGGAAGAAGGCATAGGAAGCCGGTCGTGACCACAAGAATAAACAATACATCTTAACGTTATAATGTAGGAGGTTATTAGGTAATTACTGCTGGGGCTTATGACCATTAAATGCACGCGGAGAATGCATAGGAAGAATGCACACTGAACATAACTATCACTAGATACCCATTCTGACAATAATGTTTTTGAGTATCATTCGTTAATTAGTATCGGCTGTAAGTGTCATTTAGATGTCGGCAGGAACACATGAAAAACAGATCTTCGCAATATTTGATGTTGATAATAGGCGACACTTTCCCACATACAATATATTTCTAGCAGACTACTTCGAAATTTCTTCGAAAATACGTAGAGAAAAAAAAAAAAATATATATATATCTATAAATAAAAGAACAGTTATTGAATAAAGTTTAACACATTGTGGCAAACGGAGAAATTGTTCATTATGAGCAATTTCGTCTATTTTCATAATGTTTTCAAAAGTCGTCTGCTACAGAGGTGTCAGAAAGCGTATGTACATGTATGTGGGAAAGTGTTAAGCCATGCTCAATCAACATTATTGCATTTAACTCTTACCCACGTAAATTAATCTGCTGCAGACATCGAGCGTGATTAATATAAGCTGAAAGCTTGATTCGCAAATCGATATATAATAATTAAGGCTTTAATGTGTCTAGACTGACATACAACAGACGACTTTGAAAACATATTGGCAAAAGATGAAATAATATATATATATATTATAGACTAATTATTGAATAGGGTTGAAAACAGTGTGGCAAATGGAGACATAGCTCATTATGAGCAATTTCTACTTTTGACACAAAGTTTTTCAAAAGTCGTCTGCTGCAGAGGCGTCAGAAAGTATATGCAGGTGGGAAAGGGTTAACTAATTTACTTGCATCGGCGAATACTCCAGAGGTTTCTTGGACCGTCTCGTTGTTGTAGTGGTAGAGCGTCTGCCTCGGGTACGGAAGGGTCGCGGGTTAAAACCCCTGTCGGGTCATGTCACAGACTTTAATTATGTAAGTATTAGCTTTCTCCCGTTGGCGCTCACGATAGATGGGGTTATCGCTGACTATTATTATAATAATTAAGGCTTAACTTTGTCTAGACTAATTGACCTGCAGCAGAAGACTTTGAAAACTTTTTGGCAAAAGATGATTTTTTTTTTATATATATATATGAAAGACTTATTATTGAATAGGGTTGAAAACATTGTGGCAAATGCAGAAATAACTAATAATGCCACAATGTTTTTAAAAGTTGTCTACTGCAGAGGCGTCGGAAAGTATACGTATGTGTATGCGGGAAAGAGTTAGATAACATATTGGCGAGTTACTTAAGAGATTGTTTTTGACTGCCTCGGTGGTGTGACGATGGAGCGTCTGCCTCAGGTGCGGGGTTGGGTTGGGGGGGGGGGGGGGGGTTGGGTGGGTACCGAGTTCAATCCTCTGTAGGGTCATGTCAAATACTTTAATAATGTAAGTATTGGCTTTCTCTCGTTGGCGCTTAGGATTTGTGTGGTGAGCATTACGACGGAATCGCTGGTGTCAGGATAAATGTACCAGTCGTACTGGAGACGTAACCAGGGAAATCCGTGATATAACGGAACACTTGTTGAGAGAGGCGTACAATACAAACAAACATGCCAGAGACTTCCATGATATGTGTGTGACTAGTTCAGACAGCACGGGGATGTAGTCTGATCTGGTTAGACACTGCTCGTCAATGTCCTGAAGGTCGGTTTTCGGGTGACGTGGCTTGGCCCGTCTTATCAGTTGATGTTGTTGGTTATCATTTCTATTTGCGAGTTTAACATTCGACTGATGGGCTTGTGTCAGGGTATTTTGGTTGTTATCGGTTTTCTCGCCGTTTTCATAATTAGATGAATTATATCAGGCGACATTTCATGTATTCATGGTCTTAGTGTAATCAAACCAGTACTAGGCTAGGAAAGTGTCTAGTCAAAGGGCATTCCACAATGACCGCAGAAACTGGTGATTGTACCTGGGACGCCCGGTTCCAAATCCCCGACGCTTACCACTCGGCAGAGGCGGATTGCGTGGCGGATTCCAGGATATATTTACTGGTAGTACTGGTATTTACTGGTAGTACCGGTATTTACTGGTAGTACTAGTATTTACTGGTAGTACTAGTATTTACTGGTATTACTGGTATGTGTCCAGTTAATGCCGTTTCATAGCTGAAATACCGTTTAAAGCGGTTTTTGTCGCCATGGAAACAAGGGGATTACCAAACTTCACAATATGGAACGTTTCTTGTATTAATGCTTGGAGAGACGAGCATTGTATCTAGCTTACTTATATAGTGTGTCTATAACCGTTTCCAGTATACATCAAATCTGTAGCAGACGACTGCAAAAAACATCTAGACACAAATATGGATAAACTCTGTAAACTGAATGTATACCTGTTAAGAAAAGGTTGATTGATTGATTGGGGTTTAACGCCGTTTTTAACAGTTTCTCAGTTATATCACGGCGGCCAGTTCACCTACTCATGCATTTCCTGGTTTTCTCACACCAGTACTCCACACAACAATCTTCCCAAGCAATAAGAAAAGGTTGAAAACAGTGTGGCATATCATAGAGAAATTGCTGATTATAGGCAATTTGTCATTTTGCCACAATGGTTTTTAGCTGTCGTCTGTTTACCCTTTCCGTCGTATGACAACTCTGCAGCAGACGACTTTGAACATATTGTGTCAAGGAATTGAAAATCTCTATAATTGAATGGATAACCTATGACTAAAAGTGGCAAACATTGTGGCAAAAGGAGAAATTGCTCGTTTTGAGCAATTTCTTCTTTTGTCATTATGTTTTCATAGAGCCGTCTGCTGCAGAGGCGTCAGAAAGCGTCTATATGAGGGAAAGGGTTAAAGAGGCGTCAGAAAACTTGTGTATGATGTTCGGTTTAAATCATTGTTTTTGTTGTTGTTGTGTTCTTCTATATAAAAAAAACAACGATGACGGTGTGATCCTGCCATATGGGATAAGATCACGTGACCATCAATTATTAATTAATTGGTAGAAAGTCTCAAGAAATCGTCTATGTCAACGCCATCAATCTCGTATTCCTAGTCTCACAGACAAAAGCTTTTGTCTCGGGGCCTCGCGGTCTTATTCTTTTAACGTTTAACCCTTTCCCTCATACGGCAATTCTGCAGCAGACGACTTTGAACATATTTTGTCAAAAAATGGAAAATATCTGTAATTAAATGGATAAAACTATGACTAAAAGTGGAAAACACTGTGACAAAAAGGAGAAATTGCACGTTTTGTGCAATTTCTTCTTTTTGTTAATATGTTTGCAAAAAGCCGTCTGCTGCAGAGGCGTCAGAAAGCGTCTTTATGAGGGAAAGGGTTAATTAAAGTCAGATATAGGATACATCTTCAAGTTTCCGATGTGACAATAATACCCGTAGTCTAAACATTAATCCTTTCCTAACTGCTGACGCATCGTACGAAATCTGCATCAAGACGACTTATAAAGACATTGTGCAATGTCTCCGTTTTCCAAATGTTTTTAACTTTATTAATTCCTCACATTTTACATTGAAAGATAATTTCCTTGTTTTTTCTCAGATATGTTTAACCTTTTCCCGCATACAACTAATTTGCGACAGACAACTTTTGAAATTATATCGGCTAAGATAAGGAATATGTCTATTAACTACAGGTATAATAATTATATCGAGTTTGAACATTGTGGCAAAAGGGGGAAATTGCTCATTATAAGTTTTCAAAATTAGTCCGCTGCAGAGGCGTCAGAATGCGTCTATATGAGAAAAAGAATTAAAGTATTCTGCTGTAGAGGCGTCAGAATACGTCTATATGTGAAAAAAGAGCTAAATTCGTCTGCTGCAGAGGCGTCAGAATGCGTCTATATGTGAAAAGGAGTTAAAGTCGTCTGCTGCAGAGGCGTCAGAATGCGTCTAAATGTGAAAAAGAGTTAAAGTCGTCTGCTGCAGAGGCGTCAGAATGCGTCTAAATGTGAAAAAGAGTTAAAGTCGTCTGCTGAAGAGGCGTAATAATGAGTCTATATGTACAAAGGAGTTAAAAGTCATCTGATGCAGAGAAGTCAGAATGCGTCTATATGTGAAAAAGAGTTAAATTCGTCTGCTGCAGAGGCGTCAGAATGCGTCTATATGTGAAAAAGAGTTAAAGTCGTCTGCTGAAGAGGCGTAATAATGAGTCTATATGTACAAAGGAGTTAAAAGTCATCTGATGCAGAGAAGTCAGAATGCGTCTATATGTGAAAAAGAGTTAAAGTTGTCTGCTGCAGAGGCGTCAGAATGCGTATATATGTGAATACGAGTTAAAGTCGTCTGCTGCAGAGGCGGCAGAATGCGTCTATATGTGAAAAAGAGTTAAAGTCGTCTGCTGCAGAGGCGTCAGAATGCGTCTACATGTGAAAAAGAGTTAAAGTCGTCTGCTGCACTTTTATAGTATATGGTATAGGGTTATTATTATCTGATGAAATTTCGCGAAAGTGATATTTAACTCTTTCAGCGCCGAATTGTTTAAAGTAGACTCTTCCATGTTCAACATTGGGCGTTTCCATTTCTCTTGTAATAAGACTTTTGGAATATATTTATAACTAAAAGTCAAACAATGCTGATTTCAGGTGAGACAGCTCGTTACGAGCTGACTCGCCTGAATCTGCATTATTTGCAAAAACCTCCAAATTGCCTGTGGCGCTGAAAGAGTTAAGGGGAGGTAACCAATCTAGTCGCCATTGTTGGTTTATGCCAGACTTACTATTATTTTCTATTACGCCGGGTACAATACTTGTCGTCATTGTTTGTTCAAGCCAGACGTACTTATTTACTAAAGTACTCCTGGTACCAGACTAGGGTTGTGAAACAGTCGCTCTAAATACATGACCAAACAAGGGAACGTTTTTTTTTTATATTTTGTTAATGAGAGGGATGGAACCACGATCGTTTAAATGATCAACATTAAATAAACTCATCAATTTTATCTTTTTATCTCTTACTATTAACTATAAGTGATTGTATTTTAAGTACCCTTGATCAGAATGATTATTCTAATACCGTTTGTAATTGTATATCGTAACAAGGACAAATGGACCGTTCTACATCAAACAAAGCGTACGACATTTGCGACCCGTGCAGATTCTAATAAAACATATGCATTCTTTCAGATTAGTTCGTATCTATGTCGTTTGCAAATAAATTGCAACACTTCTTAAGACCAGAGGGGCTCCAAAACTGTCAACGTTTAGTTTAAACTTATTTAGTTTGTTTACATCGATTGCAAAACAAATTCAAAGTTTATATTAATCCCGCTCGAAGTCTGCTTCCTGGAGATTGGGGATTTCGAAACCGGGTGTCCCGGGTTCGATCCCCAGTCGCGGCACTACGGTCATGGTGGACTGCCCTTGGTGAAGACACATTTTCTAGCCTAGTACTGGTTTGTTTACCTAGGGATCATGAATAAGTAAACTGTCGCCGCGATATATCTGACATAATGTCAAAAGCGGCGTAGAACCAAAATAAATAAATAAACTGCTTCCTGGAGACATAACCAGTTCTCGCGCTGTTTGCGTGGAAAAATCCCAAACTCAGAACTCGAACGTTTACTCTGAGTTGTATACTATTATTTCAATGCTCAGTAGGAATTTCATTCTGTAAATTGACCAATCCCAGTCTTTTTTGGAGCATTGAGTTAATTTCTGGGCATTTTATAACGTCTTAACTCTTTCAGCGCCAAAGACAATATTGAGGTGTTTGCAAACAATGCTGATTCAGGCGAGTCAGCTCGTAACGAGCTGTCTCACCTGAAATCGGCAATGTTTGCCTTTTACTCATCAAAATAGTCCAAAACTTTTATTACATGAGAAATTTAGACGCTCGATTTTGAACATGGAAGAGTCTACTTTAAACAATTTGGCGCTTAAAGAGTTAAGAGTGTTATAGTTTTCGGGCCTGATAAGCATTGTCAACTTTGACCAGCAATCTATGATTCGAAGCCCGATCTGCATGTATACATGGTGTAAAATCACTGAGGCTGTTTTTCCTGGGTCTCGGCTAAACTGTTACTGTGCCGACGGCGTGCTCTTATATAAAAACAATTAATAATAGAAAATCGGTCATGGAATGGTCATAAAAGACAGTGCATCAAACAAAGAGCCTATTGCACTGAAATTATCATATTGCGCTTGCATGCATGCACTATTTATTGGCAGCGTGCTCTTATATTAATAACAATCTTTGACAGAATTCGGTCATGGAATGGTCATAAAAACAGTGCTAACAGGAGACGTTGTATTGAAATACTCACATTTGGCGTGCATGCATGCAATATTTATTGGACTTTTAGGCAACGGTGATTTGTTCTTTGTCCGCCTAGAATGGGAAGTGAATGATATTGACTATGTTGGTCAGTTATAACCTACGATGATAAGTTAGACAGTTATTGAGATGCCAATTTCACATAGTCAGACTTTGTCATTCACTTATACCTTGTACAAACCTGCATTGGTCGATACAATCTACTGCAATACACTATTTTGTTTTAATTTTAGCCTTATTTTTAAGCCATTGTTTACTTGACTAATTCCATTGTAATTAAAACTAGTTCTACTCGTAAATTCGATGTAGACTTGTATATATGATCATATAGCCGGTACTTATTCTTGAGGCTTCGAAAATCCCACTCGGCAATATACGATGGCGCTTTAGAGAAAGTGGTAATTACCACATATAATGGTAATTCCAACATACAAGAACTCTGCAGTATACGACTTCGATAATGGTTATGAACAATGTTGAACATATTCCATAAATATTTTCGTCAGACGGTCAGATGCATAATAAAGGGCTCTGCATGTTGGAAAGTGTTAATGAATATTGGAATTTCAAGGTAAGTCAATGATCTGTTCGGTTGCAGCCACGGTTATTATCTTTTTTTTTTTTAAAAATTGAAGAATGAAATTTCGTTACATTTTTATTACCATTGTCTGTCCCAGTTTGCAAAGTCCTAGTCCTTAAAACTGTGCTAATAACTGTATTTGTTTTATTTGTCAAGCATGGCAACGAGTTTGCTTCTGACTAATCTCACCTTCAGCATAAATTGTAGTTTGATAGTTGTAGAGCTTTTAAAAGCCATACATCCGTACTGTGGGATTCTTTTTTTCGAGGCTGTTTCATCTTTCAAATCTTGCATGCCAGACGCATTTCGACACATTTGCTGCAGAAAACTTATCTCAACGTTGAGACCAAAAGTAGAGTTGCACATTTTCCATAGGGTTTCAAAAAGTTTTCAAAACCATATGCTAAAGATGTGTTGTATGTGTTGTAAAGTGTTAATCATGGTTTAACTCTTTCAATGTGTTGTAAAGTGTTAATCATGGTTTAACTCTTTCAATGTGTTGTAAATTGTTAATCATGGTTTAACTCTTTCAATGTGTTGTAAATTGTTAATCATGGTTTAACTCTTTCAATGTGTTGTAAATTGGTAATCATGGTTTAACTCTTTCAATGTGTTGTAAAGTGTTAATCATGGTTTAACTCTTTCAATGTGTTGTAAATTGTTAATCATGGTTTAACTCTTCCAATGTGTTGTAAATTGTTAATCATGGTTTAACTCTTCCAATGTGTTGTAAGTTGTTAATCATGGTTTAACCCTTCCAATGTGTTGTAAAGTGTTAATCATGATTTAACTCTTTCAATGTGTTGTAAAGTGTTAATCATGGTTTAACTCTTTCAATGTGTTGTAAAGTGTTAATCATGGTTTAACTCTTCCAATGTGTTGTAAAGTGTTAATCATGGTTTAACTCTTCCAATGTGTTGTAAAGTGTTAATCATGGTTTAACTCTTTCAATGTGTTGTAAATTGTTAATCATGGTTTAACTCTTTCAATGTGTTGTAAAGTGTTAATCATGGTTTAACTCTTCCAATGTGTTGTAAAGTGTTAATCATGGTTTAACTCTTTCAATGTGTTGTAAAGTGTTAATCATGGTTTAACTCTTCCAGCGCCGAATTGTTTAAAGTAGACTCCTCCATGTTAAAAATCAGGCGTCTCCATTTCTCTTGTAAAAAAAGGTTTGAACTGCTTTGATAAATAAAAGGCAAACAATGCTGAGTTCATGTGAGACAGCTCGTCACGAGCTGACTCGCCTGAATCAGTACTGTTTGCACAAATTCAATATTGCCTTTGGCGCTGAAAGAGTGAAACCTTCCAACGTTGTATTGTGTATGTGTAGCTTTGTTAAATTGGCACTTTCATGGTCTTATAAATAAGACTGCTGCCATTGTTTCCATGGATTATAAAAACAATATCCGTTGTGTGTATGATTCCTTAATTAGCAGTACACTTGATATGACATCGTCTGGTGCGTTTATGACTATCAGAGGCGTATAGCTGGTTGTAAATCAAGTATACAGACAGATGAGGGGGGTCCGGGCATATTCCGTATGGAAAATTTCGAAACGCTTCATTGTATATAGTGAACTCAATTGATCTCTTTGGTCATACCAACAACACAAACTAGCAAAAACCACATGCAGATTTTTTGACATTTTCGTACGAAATCAACCCTTACCACTCTCAGCCTTCAGTTGCTTATGCAATTGTTAACCTCTCCTGACCAATTGAACGCATCGGCGTGCGTGCGTATGCTTGTGTACGAATTGTACGTATTGCCGTGCGTGCATATGCTTGTGTACGAATTGAACGCATTGGCGTGCGTGCGTTTGCTTGTGTACGAATTGAACGCATTGGCGTGCGTGCGTGCGTATGCTTGTGTACGAATTGTACGCATTGGCGTGCGTGCGTTTGCTTGTGTACGAAATGTACACATTGGCGTGCGTGCATATGCCTGTGTACGAATTGTACGCATTGGCGTGCGTGCGTATGGCTGGGTACACATTGAACGCAGGGGAGTGCGTGCGTATGCTTGTGTACGAATTGTACACATTGGCGTGCGTGCGTATGCTTGTGTTCGAATTGAACGCATTGGCGTGCGTGCGTATGCTTGTGTTCGAATTGAACGCATTGGCGTGCGTGCGTATGCTTGTGTTCGAATTTTACGCATTGGCGTGCGTGCGTATGTCTGGGTACGAATTGTACGCATTGGCGTGCGTGCGTATCCTTGTGTTCGAATTGTACGCATTGGCGTGCGTGCGCATGCCGGGGTACGGATTGTACGCAGTGGCGTGCATGCGCATACCTGGGTACGCGCCTGACCATAATGATAGATAAGTGGAACTTTTGAAAACTGGAAATATAATTTAGAATCAGAGTTGAATAAAGTATGCTGGTCGCCGTGATATGACTGGAAACAAAGAGAAAATGCGTTAATTTCAATAAAATAATTTAATCAGACATCTTCCCCACCTTGATGCATGATCCTTCAATCATCAACCGGTGACTAGCTCTGAGCTCTTTTCGCATATTTTAAAATCTTTATTTGACCCGCTAATCCTATGTTGTGGTTACTCAAAAGAATCGTCTCAGTGAGACGATTCTTTTGAGTACCCACAACATAGGGTTGGCTGTTCTAATTAGAGAGAACATATCCAACAATCTGTCTTCTCCGGTTTCACTCAATAACTTTTATCGATATTTCACCTAATCCATCGCCGGAGTTTCTTATCTTTCGGCAGTTTACGAAGATCACCGACGCAATTCGTAGGGGTCATAAATCATAAATCATCAGGGTAATTCAAACGGATTTAGCAGTTTTAATCTTGGTAGGTTAACGGTTTTATTATAGGGATATGCTATATTTAAAAAAGCATAGAAAATTTGTGTTTTACGTTTTAATATAAAATCAAGTTTAAAATTGATTTTTCATAAAAAAATAACCATTCATTTTAATTTAAAAAAAAGCCGAAGCATGAATTTATAATAAAGTGTTTAATTAAAAAGTATAATCCGAGCAGTTTTACTTATTATTTACTGGTCATTAAAAAACAAAGAGATTCACTTAGGGCTGACTTCAACCACCAATATAAAACTGAAAGTCGCTATATATATATATACAAAAAAAGAAAATCAAAAATAATAATGTAAGATTTTTAACTTCTCAGCTTAATATGCAGATTTTAGCTATTTTGTATACGAAGATCAGAACCCATACTTCATAAGTTCAAATTATATTTGGATTTGCTTTGAAAATAAAATCAATCCAACCTGTATCAAAATAAACAATACAGAAAATCTATTATTTCTGATAACAATAATAATAAATATTATGTCGTAACTTTTAATTTAACACAAGTACATCTATATTAAGTCACGCTGATAATAACAAATGGCAGAAAATGTCAATCCTGGTTTTTATGACCCAATTAACTTATAAAACGCCCGAGGCAGTGTCTATTAGAACATTACAGATTAACCTGAATACACACATTTGACACTTATAATATTACATTAAAATTGAGATGATGTTTTGAAAAACAGCATCAAAATTACAAAAACGGTATCCATTGAGAGTTGTCATAAACAGTATTAAAAAACAAAAGGGTTATCTTAATAACACAAATTGTGTTTCCTTAATTCTTTTCACATTTTATATAAAAATTACAAGAAGCTGGCATATTTTTATTGCAAAAAGGTAGCAATTAAAATGTTTTTATTTGTATATTATGAAAACAGTTTTTATAATATCAGGAATAGTGTATATCGCATTTCCGTTTGCACAGAAATATTGTCAACATACATTAACACTTTGTGAACAATAAAGTGTATTAATCTAAGATGATTTTAGTAAAGTTAATAACATTTGTGTAGATTACATGATTTTTTTTTTATTTTTTTTTTATTACGCATCAAATGTATGTATTTAACAGTTTTTGGTCAGTATTATTTCCATAACCAACATCGGATAATCAATCCTAGTGAGATTGACAACGTATCATGTATACTTTTTTTTCGCTTATACTCAAAATGAATTATTATTCCTATTCTTTTAACCCATTTAAATATGACAAATACATAATTGGCCTTAATTTACAGATAATATTTATGTCAACGGCGGGCTATTATTTAATAATATTCCTATTGTTATTGCGCGAGGATAAAGAATATTTGATTTAAATTTAACTCTTAATTCAATTCTTAATTATCCCCTGAAGGAGTAAGATTTTATTGCCCTGCAATAAAACATCGAAGTCATAAAACCAGTAGCGGTGAAATCCGATTAACTTCGTAAGTTTCCGCTACTGTTTGACGGACTCCACCGAACACAAAAAATACTTACATGTTGTTTGACAAAAGCATTAATTCCCCCGCCTAAATTGTTCTTAATTTCATAAAAAATGATATCCTTCTTTAAACAAATGAATATACTTTACGAATGTGAATGCGAACTTATAAAAAGTTTAAAGGAAAACAAGTTATAACTAATTAACCAACGAAATTTGATTGCAATTTCTGTGTAATTATCAAAAATCATATGTAATTCAATAGGAATATAGGGTCACCTAATGTTTATATAAATTCCCCCATCTAAATTTTATTTCTAATTAAAACAAATTACATATTTGAAATCGAGAGATTTTGTTCTTCCCAAATATGAATGCGAACTTAAAATATAATAAACATTAAGAAAGTTATGCCCACATTTGTTACACTGCCCTTCTTATTTCTATATAGCCGATTATCGATTTTTGACTGATCGGTAGAAGACAAATTGTTGCATATGTTGTGGGGTAAAGAGCTGAATACCTCCCTCCTTATCTGGACCTCTGTAACTGATGATTGGATAATTGGTCCTATTTCCGGTATGATTTCTACTTAATATGATACTTTAATTCATCTCTTTATTTTTGTATATCTAATATTGCTTCTTCTGATGTTTTCGAACTTAAACATAATCCATGACATAATTAGATATAAGTAATAATATGCCTTTGACGTACTAAATAGTTTAGACGCCATGTCTCGGTTTCGGGAAACTACATACGTTGAGCATGTTCCGAAGTTCTTGTACTCAGGTCTAACATAATAATATTTCTTAAATTAAATAGTTGTACTCAAACGAATCAGTGTGTGTATATTACGTCACTTTTGACGTCATATGTGCATGGTCAGACAGCAATAATTGCTCTTGATAAGAATTTAAAAACAATTATTACTTCTTTATTTCTTCACCCTTTTTATGGAAACATGGCGCGATCTACGCCGCTTACAATGTCCTATCTCCGGTTTTTTACAGGAGTTTCATTGGTGGTCTAGTTTTTTCAAACACTTCGACGAAACTGTTCTCAAAATCCAGTTGTCATAATGCTCCGGCTGTCGGCGGTCTTAATACATTTTGAGAAAAGGTTCGTCGAAGTGTTTGAAGAAACTAAACCACTAATCAAACTCCGCTAAAAACCGAAGAAAGGGCTTCATAAGAGGCATAGACTGCGCATTGTTTCATTAAACATTATTAAGAAATAAAATAGTTACCTTTGTTTTTACTTCTAAACCGAAGTAAAATATTGCTGATCGCCGTAGCATTTGTGACGTAAAAGTCACGTGGTATACGCACACTGAGAATGCATCGTGCTAAATTCATAAGTGATTAACAAGGTTACATTGTCGTAGTTTCTTATAACAAATAAGATAAGATAAGATAAGATAAGAAAATTGTTTATTTACGTGACCTGTGTGAATTTACATACATGAATAACACATTTTATACAAAATTTACCACACCCGGCCCTTTGGGCCTATAAGTCACCATAACATAACATATATACATAATAACTAATCAAGTCACATGATAAGAGTTATTTACAACTATACTAATTCGGTAACACTGTAGAATAAGATATCGCCCCCATTGTGCAATGTCTATTTTCACACAGAAATAAGAAATCTTGTTGAGTACACCCACACAAATCAGTGTTCAACTTTCTTATTTGGGTACCCATGGAAACATTATCATTTACACAAATTGAGAAAGAATCGATCTTTCACTGAAACAAACAAATTTGATATTTGTTTTAGGATATAAAAGGGGTTTTTACCATTTTTTTGTATATTGTATCCCGTACAGTGCCTCCAGATTTTACCTGTTGTGAACCCCACGGTTTTAGCGCAGTTTGTATTACTACCTGGAAAAATAGTCCAGTATTTTCTGTGGAGATTAACGTAAAAATAATTTGAAGACATTGCATAAAGTTATCATTTTAATTTACATTTTACATCTAATAAAATTTAAGTAAACTCCATAATTAAAAAAAAAATATCATGAAAAAAAGTAGTTCCGGGAAAAAATGGTAATTTCTCTGTTTGAAAAGTGGTAATTTCACTGTTTGAAAATGGTAATTTCACTGTTTGAAAAAGTGGATTACCAGTTTCTATTTTACTGAGATATCTCTTTAATCCATCGATAGGCATAAAATAAATGGGAAATATTATGTCGCACTAGCGTTACATGTTTTAGTATATTACTACGAAGAGCGTTGACAATTGATACTTTATTATTCTTGCGCGAACCACGCCCAACTAACACATTTTGAACAACGTAAAAGCATTTTTCAATGGCGTCACATCATATTTCAATGACGTACCATTACCATATTTGAATTTATCGCATAACTTGCACTCAAGGAATGACATAAAGCAGTGACATAAATATCATATGTAACTAGTTACATAAATAGCCGACTCGTAGCACGTATGTGACGTCACTCCAGTGTGACGTCACTTTAAATGACAGCATATTGTTTACAATTGTTCTGAATTTCGGCATTTATTAAAAATATTGTTTAAAGAGAATAAATCTCGATAAATGAAATGTTATAAGTGCCTTGTTGCTAATTTTGTATAAAATCAAAAGGTTATTGATAGGGACTACTTTTTACAGTGGAAGTATGCATTAGAACTTCGGGGTGAACTTCGGTACCGTTTATATGAGGACGAAGAAAGATCGATTTAAAGATTGAAAACAATCTATTTATGGTGTTATGTGATAAATAGAATCTTACATCGTGCTTATTTGATATTGTTTTTATGAAACTCGTCGACTGAAACGAATATGACTCTCGGCAGAGCCTCGGTCATATTATTTCAGTCGACTCGTTTCATAAAAACAATAAGAAATAGGCACTCATGTAAGATCCTCTGTTTCTTATTTAAAAGAGCTTGTAAATTTGTTATGACATGCAGTTACGACTTGTGCTATATTTTCAGGTGATATTTTTCCGTCCCTCATACATCTGAATGCCTTCCAACATAAAATGTTTAAACCCCCTTCGTATTAAACGAGTGTGAAAGATTTCACCAATATGTGAGCCGTCCCGCGAGAAAACCAACATTGTAGACTCGGATCAGCTAAAGCATGCCGCGCAGGCTTACCCGGACAGACACTTTTCGCCTCCTGTAGATTTTCTGTTTCCAGAATCATTACTCTATACCTATATCCCCCTGAGACGGAATGTGTCGGCCCGGATCAGTCTGCGCGGATTGCGGAGGCTTATCTGGCTCGATACATTACGCAGAGGCCATAATGTTGGTTTTCTCGCGGGACGGCTTATGTGTCAGTTGTTAAAACGGCTGTTAGCTAAAGTGCGACAAGTATCACTTTGTGTTTTATAACTAATGGGAATGTTAAATATTTAATATACCGTTCCATTCCGTCGAGACTAGGTAGAGATAATCCACGCCACACAAATACCGACCTTTAAAGGTTTTTAATTTAATGGCAATTGTGATCAAAGTGCATAATGTTTGACGGAATTAAGGTCAGAAGTTGTATTGAAGGTCATCCTGATTGTTTATTCAAAAAAGGTGAGAGGGGGTGCATCGGTGGTGTACTATTACAGCATCATCCTCGGTGCGTGAGGTCTTGAGTTCATACCAAAGACTTGAGAAGATGGTAGTAGTAATTTTCACTGCTTGGCGTTCAGGGTTGCTGGTTTAGTATCGCGACTGTCTCAAGTATCAATGGATGGTTTTTAAAACAAGTATCGCTGATATCAGGACAAATGGATCAATAATATAGCTAACTTGACAAGGAAACACCGTGATATAACTGAAAGATTGCTTAAAAGTGCATCAAACACAATGAAAACAAATAGCCACACATAGAGAATGGGGTGCGTACAAACAGTGCGAAGTGCCTTATCGTCGCTTGTTGCTTAAAGCTGCCTTAAATACAATGAAAACAAATTAACTTATAAAACGACTAAGGGTCGTACAACATGTGCGAAGAGCTTAATTGTCGCTCGTTGGACCAATTTTCGCATGACGGGATAGAAACAAAGACAATTTACATTTGCCAGATAATTTCAAAACGTGTTACTTAGTAAATTATTTAGCATAACAAACACAAATCGGAGTTCTTTAACACTTTCGCTGCCAAAGGCAATTGAAGTCTTTTTCAAACAATGCAGATTCAGGAAAGACAGCTCATAACGAGCTGTCTTTCCTGAAATCTGAAATGTTTGCAATTTAGACTTTAAAGCGACTGAAATCCAGGTGGCACGAAAAAAAAAAAAATCGAATTCGCCCTAAATGTTATTCTTTATGTTATCCAAGTAAAACCAGGGTAGAAAATGTATCGTTTTTATCAATAAAGTGAACTTGAGTCGTTTTCAATTATCCCGATGAAGGGGTTTCCTATTTAAAAATACTTACCCCCGTTACTGACAGGGTAGAATTTGCGATGGAAAAAGTATCAAAAACAAGAAAATCTCACCGGTTATAGGGGTATGTAATATGTCAGTTATCATATTTTAATGCCCCAAATACAAAAATAACACTTATTTTCTTAAAATCGGAAAGAAAAAAAAAATTCGACAGTCGGGTATCTGGAGTTCAGTCGCTTTAAATTTTACCAAATTTCCTATTGGACGAAAACATGATGTGGTGGAAGACTTGACTTTGTGATATTCGGCAGTAAAAGAGTTAAAAGCACTATAGCAAAGCAATTTATTTCAAAGGCAAAAAACTAACTGTTTTCTCCGTCAAACAATGCATACTAATGCAGATGAAGATTTATAATAAGTGAATTTGCGTCGTAATAAAACAAACAGTTGTCACGCACTGTTATTCTGCTTCTTCGTGAATATCTAATATAACATCTTTTTATGACCATCAAGACAGAAATGTTTCACGGAACTAGTGATAACATACATCACTGCACTGGTAAACAGTTAATGTGATGCTTTTATAGCAGATTTTTATTTTTGTTTCAAAATTTTCTTGGAAAATAAATAGTATCAGCTTAATTGTCACGCACTCGTATTGATGAAATGTTACTGTAATTGCTCGTGAATATATAATACAATCCATGTAACTGGGTCGTCATTATAGAAATGTTTTACGGAACTAATGATATCATCCTTTGACTGATACACAGTTGATGTGATGCCTTTTGCAGCAGATTTTCAATTGTTTTTCAAATTTTTCTTGGAAAATAAATAGAATCAGCTTAATTGTCACGCGCTCGTGTTGGTGACATGTTGCTTTAATTGCTCGTGAATATCTAATACAATCTATGTAACTGGGTCGTCATTACAGAAATGTTTCACGGAACTAGTGATAACATACATCATTGCACTGGTAAACAGTTAATGTGGTGCTTTTACAGCAGATTTATACTTTTTTTTTCAAAGTTTTCTTGGAAAATACACATTACAGAAATGTTTCATGGAACTAATGATATCAGCTTTTCACTGCTACACGGTCAATGTGATGCATTTGCAGCAAATTTATTTTTTCAAAGTTTTCTTGGAAGAATTAGTTTCCGCTCAATTGTAACGCGCTCGTATTGATGACATGTTGCGCTGATTGCTCATGAATATCTAATACAATGCTTCTAATTGGGTCGTCATTTCAGAAATGTTCACAGAACTAATGACTGTAATAGTGGTGATTTACACACACATAGGTACCTTCTTTCAATGATACACACTCAATGTAATTTATTTTCAGCAGAGGTTGAGTAAGAAGAGAGAACATGCTCACACACTGGTATAGATGAAATGTTACTCTAGTTGCTCATGAATATCTGATATGATCCATCTAACAAGGTCGTCATTACAGACATGTTTCGCAGAACCAATGAACCAGAACCACGAGCACGTGTTGAGGACATGTTGCTCTAATTGCTCATGAATATATAATACAATCCATGTAACTGGATCGTCATTTCAGACATGTTCACAGAACTAATCACTGTAATAGTGGTGATTTGCATACACATATGTACCTTTTTTCAATGATACACACTGAATGTAATTTCTTTGCAGCAGATGTTTGTCTGAAAATATGGAGTGAAAAAGAGCACATGCTAAATTATCACTCACTGGTATTGATGAAATGTTACTCTAATTGCTCATGAATATCTATTATAATACATCTAACTGGGTCGTCATTACAGACATGTTTCGCAGAACCAATGATTTAATCCTTTCAATGAAACACAGTTAATGTGATTTTCTTGCAGCAGATGTTTATCTGAAAATATTGAGTGAAAAAGAGCACATGCTCAATTATCACTCACTGGTATTGATGAAGCGTTACTCTAATTGCTCATGAATATCTAATAACAGGGTCGTCATAACCGTCATGTTTCGCAGAACGAGTGATAATATCTTTTCACAAGTACACAGTTAATGTGATTTCCTTGCAGCAGATGTTTTAAAAAAGAGATATAGGAAAAAGAGTACCATCTAAATCAAGTATAGGTAATGAGGAAGTGTATAATTGTTCATGAATATATATAATACAGTTCATCTAACAGGAATGCCATTAAAGATGTGTTACACAGAACTAAAGACCGTTATTGTGTTCATTTAAGCAATTTCTCCTTTTACAACAATGTTTTCAAAAAAGCTTTCCTACGGAGAGTTCAGAAAGTGAATATAAGTGGGAAAGTGTTAATCATTCATATTTTTCCTGCTGGAAACCGCCTCGGGGATGAAGTGATTAAGTGTCCGCCTTGGGTGCGGAAGGTCGCGGTTTCGTTCCCCGACCGGGTCAGGATAAATTGACCGGTGGTTCTGGTAACATACCCAGGACACGCAGAGATAAAACTAAGAAAAACTGTTGAAAGCGGCGTTAAACACCAAAACAATCAATCAATCAATCAACAAATCAATCAATCAACTAATCAATCAATCAAGTAATCAATCAATCAATCAATCAAGCAAGCAAGCAAGCAATCAAGCAAGCAATCAATCAAGCAGTCAAGCAATCATCTAACAGGGACACCATTACAGATGTGTTTCACAAAACTAATGTCTATAACGGTGTTCATTTAATTGCAAATGTTTAATATCCTAACACAAATTAATGTCGTTTGAAGACTTAACAAATTCAGTCTATATACTGCTGAACTTTACAAAAGAAATATAAACAAATGAGTGTAAAATAAAAACAGTTGTCATGCTACGGGTGCTGATGAGGGGTTTAATTATTTATGAAAATATCATTCAATTCATCTAACGTTATTAAATACACGTTTCACAGAACTAATGACTATAGTGGTGTTCATTTGGAAGACAGTGGTGCAAAGACAAAGCGTCGGCCTCTCGCATCAAAGGTCCTGGGTTTGAGTCTCGTGATGAGCGGGTTCTGACTTAGGGATTTTTCCACACAAATGGCGCGAGTACTGGTTAAGTCTCCAGGAACCAGTCGTCGATCGTGATTTATATAAGCTGAACGTTTGTTTCGCAATCGATGTAAAATAAATAAGTTTAAACTAAAATATTAGACACGCAATACGAACTATATCGCAAATTATTAGTGCCGTTCATAAACTTAACCCTGTCATACATACATACAATCTGCAGCAGACTGCTTTGAACACAATTAGGCTAGATATGAAAATTATCTATATATGATAGGTATAATTATTGAATAGAATAGAGTTGAAAGTATAATTATTGAATAGAATAGAGTTGAAAGTATAATTATTGAATAGAATAGAGTTGAAAGTATAATTATTGAATAGAATAGAGTTGAAAGTATAATCATTGAAGAGAATAGAGTTGAAAGTAATATCATCGAATAGAATAGAGTTGAAAGTATAATCATTGAATAGAAAAGGGTTGAAGTATAATTATTGAAAAGAATAGAGTTGAAAGTATAATCATTGAATAGAAAAGGGTTGAAAGTATAATTATTGAAAAGAATGGAGTTGAAAGTATAATTATTGAATAGAATAGAGTTGAAAGTATAATTATTGAATAGAATACAGTTGAAAGTATAATCATTGAATAGAAAAGAGTTGAAAGTATAATTATTGAATAGAATAGAGTTGAAAATATAATTATTGAATAGAATATAGTTAAAAGTATATAAATTGAATATAATAGAGCTGAAAGTATATATATTGAATATGATAGAGTTTATAGTATATATTTTGAATAGAATAGAGTTGAAACAGTGTGACAAAAAGAGCAATTGCTCATCATGAGCAATGTCTCCTTTTGCTTCAATGTTTTCAAAAGTCGTCTGTTGCAGAGATATCAGAAAGCATATATATTTGGAAAAGGATTAAACATTAGTTTTTCTCCTGCTGAATATTACAAAATATTTAAACAAAAATGTAATAAAAACAGTTGTCACGCACTTTAGCTGATAAGGGATTACATATGCAATTCAGTAAACATTATAGACACGTTTCAAAGAACGGGTGACTTCAAAAAGCCTTTACCTGCTTCAGGTCAAATTACGCCAAATACATACGCCGTCATGCTGATAGCCAAATACATGTAGTCCGAAAAAACTGTGATTGCGTAGGAATGAGTGTATACCATCACCAGAATGCATTGAATACATGACATTGAGTTTAAACGCATTGTAATTGTGTATAGGATGCACTGGAAATAATTCATTTGATTACTTTTAGTATTTTGACCTTGTTTGAAAGTGAAAGTAGAGAATGCTAAACACCGGTTTTGTCCGGGCCTGATTTTCCCCAAAATGACGGTAACCATTTTCGCCTGGTGAATTCTTTCTTGCATAATGCATGACCCCCCCCCCCCCCCCCCCCCCCCCCCCCCCCATTTTCTTTGGATTGTTTTATGCTTCGAGGTAACTCGTTTCAATAATATATGGTGATCTACATGAGAAACGTTTAGAATTTGTGACAATTGAGGACTGAAACTGGTCGCTTTCATGGAAACAAATAAGGAATGTATTTGTTGTATTGTAACCTACAGACGATATTTAATGACATTGTAGAAAAATGATAGATATCTGTTTATATCATCCTTTAAATAAGTAAGAACATTTTTAAATCCTTTAAATAAGTAAGAACATTTTTAATTGAACTTGAATTACTTTTAACGTCTGATCAAACATTTAAAATTATCAGTTGGTAAAATTCACTGTTGCATTATTGATCGCGTCTACCAGAATATAATCCACAGCTGTTATCAATACTACACTGTAAGGCGTGTAATATAAACAATATATTCAAGAATCGAACACCAGATAATCTTAACAATTACAGCAAACCAGTAAAGATAAATTCGGACTGTTATCAATGTTGATCTGTTTATTCGTGCTGTATCAACGATTAAGGTGATACTTCCATGAAATTGCATCCATATTCTTGGATTTTAATCAGCTGTATTCACGTTTTAAAGTTACTTTTGTCAAATTTCACTTGTAAATGTTTTAGAAATGTGATAAAGAAACATACTCCATATCAATTATCAATGTTTACGCATTATTCTCATTTGAATCGTAACAAAGTTTTTTAAGTAAATGTAAGCTTAAGATTTTAAACGTTTACATCTCCTTGGTAAGATGTATATGTTTCTGTTGTTCAATTTTAGAGTTGAAAATGTTTCCTCCCCGGTAGATTGCGCTTTCGTTGCACACACATGTGAGCCCGTCCCGCGCGAAAACAAACACTGTGGACTCGACCCGGATCAGCCTAAGCATGCCTCGCAGGCTTACCCGGATAGACACCTTTCGCCTCGTGTGTTTTTTCTGTTTCAGGAATCATTACTCTACCCCTATATCTCCTTGAGACGGAATGTGTCAGCCCGGATCAGTGTACGCGGACTACGCAGGCTGATCTTGGTCGAAACATTACGCAGAGGCCAGACAATTAATACTTACATATCAATATACAAAAGAAGAAGAAACACAGAAACAAACAAGTGTTAACATGATATTGACTGATAGTATATGCTGTAACCCATGACTCAGCTATCGATCGAAACTTTAATAAATCTTCGACTTTTAGGTAATGTAGATAAATCAACTATATGTAATTTCTTATATTTGTTATTATACTTCAAGTCTATATCGGAAGGTAGCCAGTTCTTTTGGAAGGGCCGAGCACCGGTAGCTCAGTTGGTAGCGACGCGGGCTGTCAATCCAGGGACTATTAGTTCGAACATCAGCTCAGCCATCATTATTTCCGACGTTTGACAAAAGTCACTGTGACAAGCGTCATTCGTCTTTCACCAATGTGCTAAGAGTTAATGTCGAAAAGCAGCCAGTTGCTTCGAAAGTCTGGTGCGTGGAGTACTGTCTTGAGAGAGCAAAGACGCACAAGAGTAGGTGAACTGGCCGCCGTGATATGACTGAAAAAAGGTTGAAAACCGCGTTAAACCACACTTAATAAATCAATAAATATTTTAGAAGAATTTTTGTGTGGATAATTGGTGAGGGAAAAAGCTAGGAAACCCATTGGTAGGTGACAAAGTATAACTGAAAACGGCGTTTAAAATCTAATAAATCAATCATTGTTTCAATGTCCTACTTTCTTCCTTTTTACATACATAATCGGCAATTTCTGTCTGCTAGCAGACATCTCTGCGATAGCTCACAACTGACAAAGTACGGAAGTCGTATAAGTACAACAGAAGAAACAATATAAATACCCGTTCCACGAAAAAAAATACATTATGGACTATGCGTAATAAATCGCCACCCCGCCTAATCGGGGCCGACACATTCCGTCTCAGGGAGATAGAGGTATAGAGTAATGATTCCCGGAAAACAGAAAATCCACGGAAGGCGAAAAGTGTCTGCCCGGGTTAGTCTGCACGGCATGCTTAGGCTGATACTTTACTTCACAATGTTGGTTGTCTCGTGGAGCGGCTCAAATCACCAAATATTTAAGCGTTGAGCACTTAGCTGTAATGGACTTTCTACAGTCTATCGGAGTTTTCCGTAGAGATTTGCCTAATCTTATACCCACGCGCAGACTTATTTTAAGCTTATACAACAGGTCTCGCCCCCAGAGGACCAAATACAGAAGAGCAGGAGGGTATTGCCTCCACGATATATCTGTTAGCATTTTTAAAATCGATGGTGTAGGTACTCGAAATAGTACTATCACTAAGACGATTGTTTTGAGATCCATCTACATTGGAGGACAAATGAAAATTTTAGAATATGCAAAACGCCACTTATCTAAAGCTCCAGGACCATGGCTTTTGAAAACAATGTTTTCAACTCTATTCAATAACTATGCTTTCTTTAATTTATTGACTTTCTTCATTTTTGCCTTGATGTTTCAAAATGTGATCCGTTCCACGAGAAAACCAACATTATGGCCTCTGCGTAATGTATCGACCCAGATCAGCCTGATAAGTCCGCGCAGGCTAATCCGGTCCGACACATTCCGTATGTGGGAGATAGAGGTTTAAAGTACTGTTTTACTGAAACACAGAAAATCAACAGGAGGCGAAAAGTGTCTGTCCGGGGTTAACCTGCGCGGCATGCTTAGGCTGATCCGGGACGATACTTTAACGCAGAGATCACAAAATTGGTTTTCTCGTGGAACGGCTCAAATCACCAACTATTTAAGCGTTGAGCACTTAGCTGTTATAGACTTTCTACTGTCTCTCGGAGATTTGTCTAAGCGTGTACCACGCGCAGACTTATTTTAAGCTTATGCAATAGGTCTCCCCAGAAGACCAGATACAGACGAGGAATAAGCAGGTATTGCCTCCATGATATCTATGTTGGCATTTTAAAAAGCATATAAGCCGTCCAGTGAGAAAACCAAGATTGTGGACTTTGCATAAAGTATTACTTTATTTAAAGCTTATGCAACAGGTCGCCCAAGAGGACCAGACTTTGCGTAAAGTATCGACCCGGATCAGCTTAAGCACGCCACACAGGCTTACCCGGACAGACCTTTTTCCACTCCCGTAGATTTTCTGTTTCAGGAATAATTACTCTATACATATATTCCCCTAAAACGGAATGTGTCGGCCCGTTCCCTGCCTACACTGGCTCCCTATGATATACGATAGACTAATGTTTTTTCAAACGCCGAATTTATTCCGTTTTTATTCCGTATAATGTAGAGCGGTAATTATATATAATAACTACTTCTTCATATACTATTATTTATGTAACTTAACAGATCATAAACCATAATGGACTGACGGGTTTATTTTTAGGGAAACTTGGCCCTGGAACTGTACAAAACTCTTTCTGTATCAGAAACATAGATTAGAGGGATAAGCACCTTCACATACACACCTGTGCAAGACAGTGGTGCAGAGGTAGAGCGTCGGCCTCTCGTATCAAAGGTCCCTGGTTCGAGTCCCGTGATGAGCGGGTCCTGACTTTGGGATTTTTCCACACCAACGGCGCGAGTACTGGTTAAGTCTCCAGGAAGCAGACATCGAGAGTGATTAATCTAAGCCAAAGGCTTGTTTCGCAATCGATGTAAAATAAATAAGTTTAAACTAAACATACACACCTGTTATCTGGTTGAAATATCACATGGAGAAATCAAATTGTCTAAATTTTCACATTTTGTAGCACTTAAAAAACTCCTGAAGTCATATCTGGGACATAAACAAAACATACATAGTCTGAAAGCTAAGAAATACTACTAAAGTAGCAGTTACATTGAACAACTGGAATTTCTTTGTAATTTGAATAATGTCTGTTTTAAATAACACAGGTATTGTGATTTTTGAATTTGAATAATTGTGTTACAACATTAATTAACTGACATTATTCATGAGGATAAAAGATTATCAAAGAGTGTAATGTATTCGAAGAATTTTTATTGCAATATAAGAATGTTTAAACTTCCAGGAAATGCCTTTGTTATTGTCATATCTTTTATAGTTTTAGAGTTTTACTTGCTACACATGTTGGGACGGGTGATGTTTTAGGTGCAACTAAACTACTTATTCCTCTTATCTACGTGTATTGACCCAGTACTCATAAATGATCTCTGCCAAAAAGCAATAACTTGTGATTCGTTAATTTCGAGAATTCATTTATATTCCGTCAATCATATGTTTTAGAAATAAGTCTTGGCGCAAAGTCTAATTTTGTTTTCTTGAAATCTACGCCTATAGCATAGTAGCATTATATCCATGTATGCGACTTTAGACAACACGTGCGTATTTTATTATGTAATACTTTAAACAACACGTGCGTATTTTGTTATGTTTTATTTTTAACTGCAACTGCGTACTTTGTTATGCAATATTTTAAACTGCAACTGCGTACTTTGTTATGCAATATTTTAAACTGCAATTGCGTATTTTGTTATGTCGTACTTTAAACAACACGTGCGTATTTTGTTATGTAATACTTTTAACTGCGTATTTTGTTATGCAATTCTTTGAACTGCAACTGCGAACACTGTAGACCAAGATCAGCCTTCACGTTCGTTAATACTAAATTATCAATATTTAGTAAAATAAATATCTTGGGCTGACTTCCTTGACGCTAAGGGTTAGGGGATTAGCATAACGACTGACAGGCTGGTGTCAGGATAAATGGACTAGTAGTACTCGTAACTTACCCGGGAAACTCTGTGATAAAACAGAACAATTGTTGAAAGCGGCACAAAACCAAATTCATCAATCAATCAATCAATCATCATGGATCATCATTATAGTTTTAGTAATTCAGCGAGATAAGGGTCCATGGGACGTGAACTCCGTTCGTGCTGTCTAATCTTGGTCTGTTTTGTTTGTGTTCGCTACTCAGTTGTTTTGTATCATTATCAATTAAACTCACTGCAGGAATGCATGTATACAAGAACTTACAAAACAATCAAGGATTAAGATATCGGTAGCAAGAATTCAACAGGATGTGGGTACTCGTACTCGTACTTTCCCGTATAAAACAAAATCTGTAGCAGACGACTTCGAAATACATGTGGGCTTAAATATAGAAAAGCTGTGTAAAAAGACAAGATAATAAGTGAATAAAGTTGCAAACATTGTGTTAAAAAGAAGAAATTGCTCATAATATGTTCAAAAGTCGTCTACTGCAGATGCGTCAAAGTGCGTCCCTCTGCAAGTGGTAAAGGATTAAAGGGTTTAATTATAGGCAACTTTTGTAACGTTTTTTCAGCATCCGTTTGTTTTTGTTCTTATTGTTACTGTAAACCATAAAACAGCATGGCATTAGTAGCAGGGGCATCACCCTTTACCACATACAACACGTCAGTAGCAGACGACTTTGAAAACATCTAAGAAAACAATATTTAGACATTATTTAGGCAAAAACCTGAAAGGTCTTTATATATTGTATTATTGAATAGGATTGAACACATTGTGGCAAAAAGGAGAAATTGCTCATGACGAGCGATTTCTCCTTTTGCCACAATGTTTTCAAAGGCCCTCTTCTGTCCTCTTTTCGTAGAACAATATCAAACCCGTTATCTTTATTGTATGTAGAAAGGGTTAATAGCCCATTCAAACATTCTACGAGGAGGGAGGCCCATTTGCAGACAATTACAGCTGAAATTATGGCATCGTATCTGTATTGCGTAAATGTTTGTTTCGTTGTAAAGTCGCCGCGGTTGTCTATTCCGCCTTGGGTGCGGGAGGTCGCGAGTTTGATTCCCGACACGGTCATACCAAAGCCTTTAAAATATTAAAATGGATTGCCCTCCCTTGGCGTTCTTGATTTTTTGACCGACTAATTGCTGTCAGGATAAATGGATTGATTGATTGGGGTTTAACGCCGTTTTTAACAATGTCTCAGTTATGTCACGGCGGCCAGTTCACCTACTCATGCATTTCCTGGTTTTCTCACACCAGTACTCCACACAACAATCTTCCCAAGCAACTGGCTGCTTTTCCACATAGACTTAGCCCAGTGGTGGAAGACGAATGACGCATGTCGCATTGACTTTTGTCAATCGTCGTAAAGAAAGTTTGCCGAGCCGGGATTCGAACTCACAACCCCTGGATTTACAGCCCGTGTCGCTATCGACTGAGCTACCGGGGCTCGGCTCAGGATAAATGGAACAGGAGAACTGGTGGAGTATCAAGGAAACGTCATGAAATAACTGAAAACACCATTCAAACAAAAATATTGTTTCGTTTTAACCCTTTCTCTCAAATAGACGCTTTCTGGTGCCTCTGCAGCATACGGCTTTTTAAAAAACATAGTGACAAAAGAAGAAATTACTCAAAACGAACAATTTCTCCTTTTGCCACAATGTTTTCCACTTTTAGTCATAGGTTATCCATTCATTTATAGAGATTTTTTTACAAAATATGTTCAAATTCGTCTGCTGCTGAATTGTCGTATGGGGAAAAGCGTTAAGATTGAGGTAAAACCATTACACCGAGTTAAAAACCAAAAGTGTTATTTCACGAGTGGCTAGACTTTTTTTGTAATTCACGAATGGGTAATTAACCCGATCTGACACGTAATTATTTTAAACTTTGACTTGCTGACGACAAAACATGAGACATAAAGTCCAAAAATATTTTTGTATGTGTGTGTTTTACGTCGCTTTCGACAATGTTTCAGTTATATCACGGCGTTTCATTGGTAAGTTACCAGTACTACTGGTCCATTTATCCTGACACCAACCAGTCAGTCGTAATGCTAACCCCGTAACTCTGAGCGCCAAAGGAGGGCAGCCAGTACTACCATTTGTAAATGCTTTACCACTACAACTCCGAGGCGGTCAAAGTCAGGATAATTGATTGATTGATTGATTGGGGTTTAACGCCGTTTTCAACAATTTCTAAGTTATATCACGGCGGCCAGTTCACCTACTCATGCATTTCCTGGTTTTCTCACACCAGTACTCCACACAACAATCTTCCCAAGCAACTGGCTGCTTTTCCACATAGACTTAGCCCATTGGTGGAAGACGAATGACGCATGTCGCATTGACTTTTGTCAATCGTCGGTAAGAAAGTTGGCCGAGCCGGGATTCGAACTCACAACCCCTGGATTGACAGCCCGCAAAGTCAGGATAAAGAATGATATATGTACGCTATCTTCGCAATAGGTTGGATGTTCTATGAATTGAGCAGAGCCCCGGTAGCTCAGTCGGTAGAGACGCAGGCTGTCAATCCATGGGGTTGTGAGTTCGAACCCTAGCTCGGCAACATTCTTTCCGACGTTTGACAAAAGTCACTGTGACAATGGGCTTAACAGTCTATGCGGAAAAACAGCCAGTTGCTTGGAAAGTATGTAGTGTGAAGTACTGGTGTCAGGAAACCTATGAGTAGGTGAACTGGCCGCCGTGATATGACTAGAACAATGTTGAAAACGGCTTTAAACCCCTTTCAACCAATCAATCTATGAATTAAAAACTGAATTATATTTTAGCGTGCAAAAATAAATAATTTGGCGGAAAAAAACGCAAATGCGTTCAAATTGGACACCACCTCCTATAAGGAGAATTGAGCCGTCCCGAGAGAAAACCAACATTGTGGACTTACCCGGTTAGACATGTTTCGCCTCCTGTGGATTTTATGTTTCAGGAATTAATACTCTATATCTCTATATCTCTATTCCCCTGAGACGGAATGTGTCGGCCCGGATCAGTCTGCGTGGACTGCTCAGGCTGATCTGGGTCGATACATTACGCAGAGGTCATTTTGTTGGTTTTCTCGCGGGACGGCTCAATTACAAAGACCGCAAACACTTGGTACACCGCTGGATTGTGCAGCGTCTGTAACGGACGTAATATATAAAAAAATAGCAATCGGACAAATTCTTTAGTATGAATAGCTTTTATCTTTTGTCACACTGTTTGCAATTACAAATATTAAATAATTGCGCTTTCATTTAAGGTCAAAGTATACCAAATACATCCGAGGAATAGTCCCTAAAAAACAGTGTTTGCTTAGAAATGAGAGTTTAACTTCATCAGATTGCATTGAATATGCATCGTGGACTTACGCAGGCTTACCCGGTTAGACATGTTTCGGCTCCTGTGGATTTTTCTGTTTCAGGAATCATTACTCTATATCTCTATCCCCCTGAGACGGAATGTGTCGGCCCGGATCAGTCTGCGCGGACTGCGCAGGCTGATCTGGGTCGATACATTACGCAGAGGCTATTATATTGGTTTTCTCTCGGGACGGCTCAATTATGCAGACCGCAAACACTTGGCACACCGCTGGATTGTGCAGCGTCTGTAACGGACGGGATATAAAACAAAAATGGGCAATCGGAGAAATTCTTTAGTATGAATAGTTTTTATCTTTTGTCACACTGTTTTCAATTACAATTGATTGATTGATTGATTGGGGTTTAACGCCGTTTTAACAATTTCTCAGTGATATCACGGCGGCAAGTTCACCTACTCATGCATTTCCTGGTTTTCTCACACCAGTACTCCACACAACAATCATCCCAAGCAATTCAATTACAAATATTAAATGATTTTACTTTCATTTACAAGTATACTAAATACATCCGAGGAATAGTCCCTAAAAAAACAGTGTTTGCCTTGAAATGAAAGTTTGCCTTCATCAGATTGCATTGAATATGTGACAGAGAGTTTAGATTCATTATAAATATGTATAGGAAAAACATTTGTTTTGATCCAGTCTGATTGTGTGCAAAATAACGGGAGTGATTTCTTTCTAGCATAATACATGACACCCCCTTTCGATGATAAAGAGTGTCCTTCCTGTAAACAATGAAGAAAGTTTGACTATTGAGGGTGGAAAATTGTTGATTTACAAGGAATTTATTTGGTATATTTTGAGCTTAAGGATACTTTTCATATGTTTGTCTTTTTGCGTCATCTCCTCTATATTCCGTAATAAATCTTCATATATTGGGATGTCCAATGTGAAATACAGCTTCCGTGGTCTCCGTTATAAATAGGTACTGTCACGAAACGTTTCCTGCGTAGAGATCTCAATCGTGATGATTTATGGTATCCTTGTAATGGACCAATTATAACTCGGAATGGTTTGTCTTTAAGTGTAATCCGCTAATTACGAATAATTGTACCATTTTTGAAAACATTGTGACAAAAGGAGAAATTGCACCACACGAGTGCTTGCGAGCTATTGTGTTTTGGGGGTTACCTGCTTTACATAGATATATATGGGGAACAAATTCTTGACTGAGACGAAATGATCTTTACCAATGTCTAGTGGTCCTTTACCAAGATTGGTTAAATCATGCCACTTTGGTCAAAATTAGCCCTGCCCCGGGGGTCACCTGTTTTACATAGATAAATATAGTGAACAACTGTTATTATTATATTTACTGTACTACTGGCGTAGCAGACGGATTTTGAAAACATTGTGACAAAATGAGTAAATTTTGCCTACGTCTGTATGTGGGAATTGATTGATTAATTTGGATTAACGCCGTTTTCAACATATCACTGTTTGCCAGTAAACCTACTAGCTTTCACACCCGAGTACTCATACCAACAGACTTTCCAAGCAACCGTCTACCAACCAACTGTCTGCCTTTCCGCATAGACTGTTAGACCATTGGTAAGGAACAAACATTAATATTTGCAAAAAAATGTAATATAAAAGAATTTGAAAGCATTGACTCTTAGACCATAGGTGGCCGAAAGACGTTTGTCACAGTTACTATTGTCAAACGTCAGTCTGAAAGAATGTTGCCCAAGCTGGGGTTCAAACTCGCAACATCTTGGATTGACAGGCAGCGTCTCTACCTTCTCATGTACCGTGACTCGGATTGTTTATTTGGGAAAGGGTTTAATTTCATTTCATGTGACATTTCGCGAACAGTGTTTAAGCATATCCATCTTAGCGGACGACGTCTGCAACATCATAGAAAATGGATACAAACCCAACAAATCATATCATTCATATAATACATTAACTGTATTGCGTAAAAGATACAAATCGAGAGCTTAGCGTGAAATGGTTGTAATTAAAAAACAATTTTGAAAACCCTGGTTTAGAGGCAATTTTGATCCCTTTATAAACAATGCAAATTTAGGTGCCATTGTTCAGAACGAGCAATGGCACCTACATTTCCATTGTTTACTAAGAAAAATGATTTAACACTTATAAAGACGTAATGGCGTGGTGATTAACCTTCGTAAAAAAATACCGCTTTTAGTTACAATCTTTTCACGCCAAGCCCTTGATACATGCTTAAAGCAACAAACAGTTTAACAAAAAATCACGAATTTCCTAAATGAAGAAAAGAAAACATACAAGTATTCCGTTGAGTTAAATAGTGATATTTATCCCTTTCCCATATACAGAAATTCTGCTAAAGACGACTTTAAATACATCTTACACAAAATAAGGATAATCTCTATAAATGAAGGTACAGGTACAATTATTTAGTTAAGTTGAAAATATTGTGTGGCATAAAGAAGAAATTGCTTAACACGAGCACTTTCTTCTTTTGCCAGAATGTTAACAAAAGCCGTCTGCTGTAGAGGCGTCAGAAAAAGCGTTGTTTGTATGTGGAAAAGGGTAAATTTGTGCCGACAAAAAAAACTACTATCCGATCCGACTCTACACAGTTCATCCAGGGGTTGTGAGTTCGAATCCCGGCTCGGCCAACTTTCTTTCCGAAGATTGACAAAAGTCAATGCGACGTGCGTCATTCGTCTTCCACCAATGGGCTTAGTCTATGTGGAAAAGCAGCCAGTTGCTTGGGACGGATTGTTGTGTGGAGTACTGGTGTGCGAAAACCAGGAAATACATGAGTAGGTGAACTGGCCGCCGTGATATAACTGAGAAATTGTTAAAAACGGCGTTAAACCCCAATCAATCAATCTACACAGTTCACCAGCGGAGATTGACGATGATATCAGTATTGGCTGGTCACAAACTGCGGAAGACATATTTTCGTGTGGCGCGTCCAGTTTGTAAAAATAAAATGCAGAGAGTGATGACCGAAAACCATTTTAAATCAACGTCATCTTCTTTCTTTAATGTGTTGCATGGAAACCATTTCGCAAGAGTTCGCTGTATTGTTGCGGTCCCTAAAGAATCAAATGACGTCATATCCGTTTTATTGTCTTATCAATATTTAATAGGGTTTAAATCTGCGTGGGACAACACGTGACAACAATATCACACGAGAGACAATTACGTTCAGATTAAACTAAGTAACTAATACAGATACAGACTGACATGTGACGCTTCATGCAGAAGACGAATTCTTAAAGATTGATCCACAGCAACTTCATCATCATCATCACCATCATCATCATCATCATCATCACCATCATCATCATCATCATCAACAGCATCAACATCATCATCACTATCATCATTATCATCATCATCATTATCATCATCATCATCATCATCATCATCATCATCATCATCATCATCATCATCATCATCATCATCATCATCATCATCATCATCATCATCACTATCATCATTATCATCATCATTATCATCATCATCATCATCATCATCATCATCATCATCATCAACATCATCATCATCAACATCATCATCATCATCATCATCATCATCATCATCATCATCATCATCAACATCATCATCAGCATCATCTACAATGTAACCGCTAAGAGCTGACTTCTGATCCCTAAAGTCCATTTAAGACTAATCTTAAAATATTGCTCAACTAAAACTAAACTTTTGGAAAAGAGAGGTACATTGGTAGAGCGTCAGCATCTCATACTTAAGGCCCCGGGTTCGAATCCCGTGTATAACGCGTTTTGTCTATGAGAATGTCCACACAAGCAGTGCAATTACTGGTTATGTCTCCAGGAAGCAGACATCGGTAGTGATTTATATAAGCTGAAAGCTTTTTTTTTCGAAATCGATGTAAAATAGATCAGTTTAACCCCAATGGTAAATCATCATCATCATCATCTAACTTCTTCTTCGTCGTCGTCGTCGTCTTCGTCTTCGTCATCGTTGTCGTCGTCCTCGTCGTCTTTTGTTGTCGTCATCGTCGTCGTCAGCATTATTTCTTTTATATGAATAAATGACACAAACAAAAAGAATCATTATGGCACCACTTTCATCTTGTGATTCCTGCAAATTGACTTTTATGAACGCCATATAAAATATTATGGGATGGTTTTATTTCTGCTGTACGTAATATCGCACACACATCTCCATCTTGGAAATTGCTAAAAACATTTATAAACACTTTTAAACATTTGTTTCTCAGTAGAATGTTCATGCGCGATTTTTTGAAAGAAGCAATTTTCCTCAGACTGGCTGGTATAGTAGCTATAGCGTCCGCCCCGAGAGCGAAAGGACCTGGAACCGAGCCCTTTGCTTCGTCACAATTTGAAAAAGGCAGCCTTTGCATCCAAGGTTACGAAATGATATTTAAATGCTAGACGGATCTCGGAATAATCTATCGTAAATTGTATTTAAACTTATTTATTTTATATCGATTGCCAAACAAATTTGCAACTTTTGTTAATCACGCTCGTTGATTTTTTTTTCCTGGAGACCTTACAAGTATTCGCTTCGTTTGTCCCGAAGGAAGATCCGTTCATAGATATGTAGCAAAAACTACTTCATAAATTTGTAGCAAAAACTACTTCATAAATATGTTGCAAAACCTATATCATAGATATGTAGCAAAAACTACTTCATAATAAAACCTAATTCATGAATATGTAATAAAAACTACTTCATAAATATGAAATAAAAACTACTTCATAAATATGTAGCAAATACTACTTCATGAATATGTAATTAAAAACTACTTCATAAATATGAAGCAAAAACTACTTCATAATTATATAGCAAAAACTACTTCATAAATATGTAGTAAAAACTACATCACAAACACGTAATAAAAGTACTTCATGAATATGAAATACTAAGATATAAATAATAAATCAATGTTGATGCTACCATAACTATATAGCAAAAACTACTTCATAGATATGACTACTTCATAAATATGTAGTAAAAACTACTACAAATACGTAATAAAAGTACTTCATAAATATGAAATACTAAGATATAAATAATAAATCAATGTTGATGCTACCAGTTGCAGGCATTCAGCGGAATAAATAATCTCTAAACAACGACATACGTTATACAATAGGCGAACATGTGGGGGAAACGGGGAACCCTGAGACGATTGGGAAATTAACTGTGTCTTTTATTCGTAATCTGGATTATTATACAAATACATCCTCCTCTATGTTTGAACGACATACAGAGTCGCAGAGACTAGGAGTACTTTCTATAATATTTCCAGTATGGGGTGTATCTACCAAAGTTTAAAACATTGTGGTATAAAGGAGAAATTGCTTAACACGAGCACTTTCTCCTTTTGTCACAACGTTTACAAAAGTCGTCTGCTGTACAGGCGTCAGAAAAAGCGTTGTTTGTATGTGGAAAAGGGTTAATTTGTGCCGACGAAAAAACTGCTATCTGATCCGACTCTACACTGATCACCAGCGGAGATTAATGCTGATCTAATTCTTCGCTGGTCACAAACTGCGGAAGATATATTTTTGTGTGGCGCGTCCGAAAACCATTTTAGATCAACGTCAACTATCCATTTCGCAAGAGTTCACTGTATTGATGCGGTCCCTAAAGAACCAAATGACGTCATATCCGTTTTATTGTGTTATAAATATTGGATTGGGTTAAAATCTGCGTGGGACAATACGTGACAAAAAATACCATAAGAGAGAGAATTACGTACAGATTAACTAAGTAACTGATAAAGATTCAGACTGACATACATTACGCTTTAGGCAGCAAACAAATATTAAAGGTTTATCCGCAACAACTTCATCATCTTCATCATCATCAGCAGCATTATTATCATCATCATCATCTTCATCATCATCATCATCATCATCATCATCATCATCATAATCATCATCATCATCATCTACAATGTAAAAGATGACTGACTTCTGATGTCTAATTGCTCAACTAAAACAACTTTTGGGGAAAAAGTGATACAATCGTAGAGCGTCAGCTTCAGCTTCTTATACTAGAGGAATCCGCTGTGGTCGAGTGGTTAGCGTCGGGGATGTGATACCGGGTGTCCTGGGTTCGATCCCCAGTCGCGGAACTACGGACATGGTGGAGTACTCTTGGGAAAGGCACATTTGTTTAACCTATAGCTGGTTTGTTTACCCTGACATCATGAATAAATGAACTGTCGCCGTGATATAACTGAAATAATGTTGAAAGTGGCGTAAAAAAACTCAATCAAGCAAAACTCATACTAGAAGCCCCGGGTTCGAATCCCGTGTTAAGCGGTTTCTGCCTTTGCGGAATGTCGACACAAACAGCGCGAGTACTGGTTAAGTCTCCGGGGAGCAGATATCGAGCGTGATAAATGTAAGCTGAAAGCTTGTTTCGAAATCGATGGAAAATAGATCAGTTTAACTATTTCTTTTATATGAATAAATGACACAAACAAAAGAACCATTTATGACACGACTTTCATCTTGTGATTACTGCAAATTGACTTTTATGAAAGCTATATAAAACATTATGGGATGGTTTTATTTCTGCTGATCGTAATGTCGCACAAACATCTTCATCCTGGGAATTGTTAAAGAAATTTATAAGCACTTTTAAACCTTTGTTTCTCAGTACAATGTTCATGCGGGATTTTTGAATGGAGCCATTTTCTCCAAGTTTGCAGCTCAGACTGGCTTGGTATAGTGGGTAGAACTTGCGACCCGAGAGCAATGGGACCAGTGTCCGAGCCCGTGCTTCGTCACAATATGAAAAGGCAGCCTTTGCAACCAAGGTTACGATATAATATGTTTATGATAGACAGATCTCCGAACAATCTGTCGTAAATTTTATATATACTTTTTTCAGATTTAGCATCGATTGCCAAACACATTTGCAGCTATTGTTAATAATGTGTTTTTCTCCTGGAAACCTAGCCAGTATTCGCGTCGTTTGTCTCGAAGTAGGATTAGATTCTCGAACTCTTTGTACGAGATACATAGACGCTTTGCAAACGGTCAGCTTGTACACTATTGGTTCATATCGTTCGCTATTCATGTATCATTGTGTAGCAAAAAATACTGCAAAGATATGTAGCAAAAAAAAAAACCACTTTATAAATAAGTTGCAAAACATACTTCGTAAATAAGTAGCAAAAAAACTTTCATAAAGTGTAGCAAAAAATACTTCATAAATAAGTAGCCAACAAATACTTCTTAAATAAGTAGCAAAAACAACTTCATAAATAAGTAGCAAACAATACTTCATAAATAAGTAGCAAAAACTTACCTTATACATATGTAGCAAGAACTACTTCATAAATATGTAACAAAAACTACTTCATAAATATTTAATAAAACTTCTTCATAAATATGAAGCAAAAACTACTTCATAACTATGTAGCAAAACATACTTCATAAATAATATTTGCATCGTTTGTCCCGAAGGAATATCCATCCCGAAACGGGATGAGAATCTCGGACTCTTGGTAAGAGAGACCGAGACACTTTTCAATCGGTCAGCTTGTTCAATTCCTGGTTCCTACTGTTCGCTACTCATGTATCAATATGTAGTAATAACTATTCCATAAATATGTAATAAAAACTACTTCATAAATATGTAACAATAACTACCTCATAAATAGGTAACAAAAACTACTTTATAAATATGTAGCAAATACTTCGTCGTAAATATGTAGCTAAAACTACGTCATAAATATAACTACTTCATAAATATGTATCAGAAAATCTACTTCATAAATATGTAATAAAAATACTTCATTTATATCAAATTTAATGATTTACATAATAAATCAATGCTGATGTTACCAGTTGCAGTAATACAGCGTAATAATAATCCCTAAACAACGACATACGTTTTACGATAGGCGAACATGTGGGGGGAAACGGGGAAGCCTGAGACGATTTGGAAATTAACTTTGTCTTTTATTCTGGTTTATTATACAAATACATCCTCCTCTATGTTTCAACGACAGAGTCGCAGAGACTATAAGTTCTTTCTATGATATTTCCAGTATGGGGTGTATGTACGAATATCACTGCTGGTCGTAAACATCTTGAGGTTCATATATCGTGAGACGAGGTGCATTTTCTCTGTTTATCTATAAGGGAAGTAACCACATTTATGTTTGTTCAATGAATGGCGATCAGGTTTGTCCTGGCATCACAAAATCAGTTCCAGCAATCCAAAGGTTAACGGCAATATATTTTTTTAAGTTAAACCGATTGATTGATTGATTGTTTTGTGTTTTACGCCGCTTTCAACAATTGTTCAGTTATATCACGGCGTTTCTTGTGTAGTTACCAGAACTACTGGTCTGTGGATCCTGACACCAGCCAGTCAGTCGCCATGATTACCCAGCGACTCTGATGAACACCAAGGAGGACGGCAATTACTTCCGGTTTAAAGTCTTTGGTATGACCCGGGCGTGGTTCGAACCCGCGACCTCCCGCACCCGAGGCAGAAGCTCATCCACTGCACCATCAAGGCGGGTCTAGTTAAGGCGATAAAACTCTAATCAGATTGTGTTCGTCTGTGGATGTTTTTGTGAAAAGTGCAAAACCCACGTTCGACATTTGTATGAGTTATATACCACATGCGGTTTAATTTGCCGACTGTGTTGAGTTAGATATAGAATATATTTGACATCACGTGACATCACGTGGTGTTTTAATGACCAGCAAATTGTCTTCCCACGGTCTGTATGCTGTTTTATTGTCTTCTCATGAGGAATTACCTTGATTAACACTTTCCGAAATACACTTAATCTGCAACAGACGACTTTGCAAAGCTCTAGACTAAAATAGGAAAATAAATGCATGTCAATAAACGAAAGAACACTTTCATAAAATAGTCATTAACATTGTAGATAAAGTGGAATATGCTCATTATGAACAATTTCTCATTTTGCCACAATGTTTTTAAACTGTCGTCTGTTTCAGATGCGTCAGAAAACGTCTGTATGAGGGAAAGGGATAAGTGTGTTAACAGGAATTATATAAAAAAAAAAAAAAGGTAAACATCAGCCTTTTAAAATTCCTGCATACCCTTTCACTTCGTCGAAAGAAAAAAAAATACAAGATTTTCACAGAAATGTTGTTGTTTATATATGAGCAAGGTCATGTGATATGGGTCGTATTTCCTCTGCGGTTTATTATCATTTAAAGATGCTGAACTCCAGATGGAGATCAAAATTGTGTTATGTTGAAACTTTCGCAAATATTGCTTATAGTGACAACAAAGTTAGTAATACATATTTTAAAACTATTTTGGCAGTAAATTTTGAAAAACAGTCAATTGAAAGTCATGGAAATGTACACATTTTGACTTACTGGTTATGTCTACCAAGTAAAAATGAAGTCTAAACGATCAATATTTAGATGTTTATTGTACTGGAAAGTGAAATTATTCCTATAATTTTTCACAGAATTATGATTCTTATATTTTAAGACAACTTTTGAACAGTTTTAAAAACGTTGACTATACTATATATATATGGAGTTCAGCTCCTTTAAAGCAAAATTGTCACAACAAAAAATGGGGCTACAATTATAGTGTTTGGTCAGATGAGGAGCCTAGATATGTATAATGGAAAGGCGCTCTATTCGTTCGCTTTGTGTGCAGTTAGATGATCACCATAATGTTCATATTGAGGTCAAAGTATAAGCGACATGATCTATATATAGATTTGACCCACTTAGTCGAAATACGCTATTCTCCGGATTATAGCCACAACAGTACGGCAGCTCTAAAGGGACACACACATTTTTATAAATTACATACGATTTTATTTTATCTCGTGCACACGAGATAGTATCTCGTTCGCACCAATTAGTATCTCGTGCGCACGCGATAGTATCTCGTTCGCACGACATAGTATCTCGTGCCTACGGCAGCTCTAAAGGGACACACACATTTTTATAAATTACATACGATTTTTTTTTATCTCGTGCGAACGAGATAAAAAAATCGTGTGTGTCCCTTTCTAAAGGGAGACACATATTTTTATAAATTACATGCGAATAGTATCTCGTTCGCACGACTTAGTATCTCGTGCGCACGAGATACTTATCTCGTTACTATGACTTAGTATCTCGTTTGTACGACTTAGTATCTCGTGCGCACGAGATTCTAAGTCGTGCGAACGAGATAAAAAAAATCGTGTGTGTCCCTTTATAAATTGCATCACATATCTTGTTCGCACGACTTAGTATCTCGTTACCACGACTTAGTATCTCGTGCGCACGAGATAACAAAATATTCTTGTGTGTCCCTTTAGAGCTGCCGTACAACAGAGCATTTAAGTTAAGTATGATTATTGAGTAGAGTTGAAAGCAGAGTGACAAAAGGAAAGATTGGTCTTTATTTTTTTCAAAATTCAAAATTCGTATGTATGAAAGGGTTAATATGGAACTCGGTAGAGCCATTTTCAGATTAGACATGTTTATGCGTAGGCAAACAAACCCATACGTAATATTTCAAGCATAATCAATCATGCCCAACAATTGATATAAACAGAACTGAATCAAGCCCCTCATTGCCTTGTAAAATAATTCGGGAAAGTTTAGGAAATTAAAATTTAATATGCACGACATCAACAGTCCCCGCGGTATCTTATGTTATATTTCAATATGCTTATAGAGCATTAAAGGATCAGTGCTCTGCTGCGATTTATTACGCAACACATATAACGTGTAACACTTGACGCCTGTGATCTAGACATGGGATGGAGTGCTGTAGTTGTCAACTGCAAATTTGAAAAGTTCGTGCATACTGACATTAATGTTGCAACGTGTGAACCCATTTGTTTGACAGTGATTTATAATTGAACATTAGTAATGAATGTCATGTTTTTGCATTGATTTACGAGTTCAGACGCTTGATTTATGCCAAATAATGCCGATCTACGAGAAAACCAACATTGTGAACTCTGCGCAAAGTATCAACCCGGATCAGTCTAAGCATGCCGCGCAGGCTAACCCGGACAGACACTTTTCGCATCCTGTGGATTTTCTGTTTAATGAATCATTTCTTTATACTTCTACCCCACTGAGACGGAGTGTGTCGGCCCTGATTAACCTGCGCGGACTGCGCAGGCTGATATTGGTCGATACATTACGCAGAGGCCATAATGTTGGCTTTCACGTGGAACGGCTGAAATAATCGTAGGGCATACGCTACCGCTACATGTCCAGGCTGCTTATACCAGTATTCGAACATAGAAAGTCTCGGTCTTTAGTGGAAGATTGTAGTACAGTGGTACAGAGGTAGAGCGGCGGCCTCTTGTACCAAAGGTCCTGGGTTCGAATCCCGTGATGAGCGGGTTCTGCCTTTGGGATTTTTCCACACAAACGGCGCGAGTACTGGTGGAATATCCAGGAAGCAGACATCGAGCGTGATTTATATAAGCTGAAAGCTTGTTTCGCAATCGATGTAAAATAAATAAGTTTAAACTAAAGTCTCGGTCTTTTCCGATCGTTGCAACTATAAACCTTAAATCCTTTCCCTCATCGACAATTCTGCAGCAGACGCCTTTGAACCTATTTTGTCAAAAAATAGTAAATCTCTAAAAATTGAATGGATAACCTATGACTAAAAGTGGAAAACATTGTGGCAAAAGGATAAATTGCTCGTTTTGAGCAATTTCTTACATTGTCACTATGTTTTCAAAACGGCGTCTGCTGCAGAGGGTCAGATATGCGTCTATATGAGGGAAAGGGTTAAATGTCTATTACGATATGCACCGGGAACCATTACGTCTTGGAGGTAATTACTCTTATAGATAATCCTTTAGGTAAACTTAATGTAGAGAACCAGCCAGACAGCACGCGATATCCCAATCATGTCGAGGGCTTGGCGTTAAACCGTTGTAACTATGAACCTATGTTGAAAACCCTGATTTATGGGGGCAATTTCGACCCCTTTGTGAACATTGCAAATTCAGGTGTCATTGCTCAGAACGAGCAATGGTACCTAGATTTCCATTTTTTACCAAGAAAAAATGATTTAACGCTTATATAATGAATGTATGGCGAGGTGATTAACCTAGGTAAAAAGAAATACAGATTTTAGTTACAACCGTTTCACGCCAATCCCTCGATGTGCTCTGTCTTCTGTCGGTCAAACCCCAACGGAATGGAGGTTTAATTACATCGCCGGCATTACGTTCGATGCTCCTTTGTTAGTTAGTGTTCGTTAACCTTTAGCATACTGAATCATCGCTGTCTCATGATTGCTCCGGTCGTGTTCTACGTTTTGTAATCTCTGGTGCGGCATGTCGTGGGTTAGATACATCGACCGCGTCATACCAAAGACTTTAACAAATTGTAGCAATGGTTGTGTTAGTGTTCGCTGACCTTTAGCATACTGAATCATCATCGCTGTCACATGATTGTTCCGGTCATGTTCTACGATTTGTAATCTCTGGTGCGGCATGTCGTGGGTTAGATACATCGACCGCGTCATACCAAAGACTTTAACAAATTGTAGCAATGGTTGTGTTAGTGTTCGCTGACCTTTAGCATACTGAATCATCATCGCTGTCACATGATTGTTCCGGTCGTGTTCTACGTTTTGTAATCCCTGGTGCGGCATGTCGTGGGTTAGATACATCGACCGCGTCATACCAAAGACTTTAACAAATTGTAGCAATGATTTTCCCTCCTTGGCGCTCAGGATTTTTCTTATTAGCATTATGGCGGACACCAGCGGGTCAGGATCAATTGACCAGTATAATCGGTATCTTTACCCAGCAAACGCCGTCATATAATTAATTGATTGATTGATTGATTGTGGTTCAATGCCGTTTTTAAAAATTCTTCAGTCATATCACGGCGACAAATTCACCTACTCGTGTGTTTCCTAGCTTTCTCACACCAGTAATCCACACAACATACTTTCCAAGCAACTGGCTACTTTTCCACAAAGACTGTAAGCCCATTGGTGAAAGAAGAATGACACTTGTCACAGTGACTTTTGTCAAACGTCAGAAAGAATGTTGGCCGAGCTGGGATTTCAAACTCACAACCCCTGGATGTGATATAATTGAAAAGATATTGAAGGTGGCGTAAAGCACCAATTTCTAGCCTAGTACTGGTTTGTTTACCCGGGGATCACGAATAAGTTAACTGTCGCCGTGATATAACTGAAATAATGTTGAAAGCGGCGTAAAACCCCAATAAATAAATAAATAAATAAATGAATAAAACACCATACAAACAAACAACGACTTGTTATCAGTATATTCCTAGAGCAACCTGGGCAGTTTCAAATTAGCCTAAGATTCTTTCAAAAGGCTGCAAACCTACAGTGCTTTTTTTGGACCAGATTGCATGGAATCTCAGGCAAATCTGTTACACTTAAGTGTAGTAAGTCTACAACTAGGGTTCGTTTTCTCGAGTAAAACTCATATACACGTAAAATCATTGTTACTTGACCAGATTTATTTGTTTGTTTGTGTGATATTTTACATGGCTTTCAACACTTTCCTTCAGTCATATTACGGCGTTTCATGGATATGTACACCATGGTCCAATTCCACCAACATTACTTAGCACTAAGTAATACTTAACCCTTTCAGCGCCGAATTGTTTAAAGAAGACTCTTCCAGGTTCAAAATCGGGCGTCTCCATTTCATGTAATACCAAATTTGAACTATTTTGATAACTAAAAGGCAAAACAATGCTGATTTTAGGTGAGATAGCTCGTAACGAGCTATCTCGCCTGAATCAGTATTGTTTGGCAAAAATCTGAATATTGCCTTTGGCGCTGAAAGAGTTCAATACTTAAAAGCATATTTCGTCATTTTTGTTCCCCTTATATCTTGTAAAACATGAATGGTGGAATGAACGTTTAGCATTTGACTAAGTTGACATCAATACTTACCTTGCTGACTTACAATACTTGTAAAGAAACAAAATATTTTGTCATTTTTATTAGGGCAACACGAATTGATGAAATGTACTTTTAAGTTTTTAAGTATTACTTAACGCTAAGTAAGGTTGGTGGAATTGGACCCTGGTTCATTATCCTAACACCACCGAGTCATTCGTAATGCTTTCCCCAGACTTCTGAGCGCCCAGGGGGGGGGGGGGGGGGGGGGGGGGGGGGGTAAGCCATTTCTTCCATATTTAAAGTCTTTAATATGACTTAGCCGGGGAGCGACTCCGCGACCTCCCCTAACCGGGCCTGACGTTCTACCACTACATCACAGAGTCGGGGTACCTGACATGTTTAAAGTAATGTGTTTGCGCAAAATAAATAGCCGACGGAATCTGTATTGGTAGGAGTTTGCCCCCGTAGCGTGATGTTGTTACGGCTATAAAAAACATTTCTCGAGACCATGTGTCACAAATTGCAAAGACGTTAGAATTCAAAGTCCAAAAAAGCTAACTAATTCTAGGTGACTGATGGAAAAAAAATAGAAATAATCCGCGCCGCTTAGGGACACAAATAATCCCTGACATTTTGGAAGATTTATTTTCTTTTTTCATGTCTCATAAAATATTTCGGTTGACAAGTTAACCGCCCACGACCTCGAATCCCTATTGAGATGGATCTGTGTTATAACGTTAGCCCTTTCCCACTAACTTCAAAACTGCAGCAGACGATTTTTGAAACTTCAAGAAAGAGAGGATATTACATGAGTGGTCATTCAATACGACATTTTATTAAACGAGTTTTCTAAAATTGATAAAAACGAGCCTTGGCGAGGTTTTAGCAATTTAAGAAAACGAGTTTAATAAAATGTTGTATTGAATGAACACGAATGTTATATTCTATCTATATCACAAATTCCAATTCGACGATTATTAGCGCGAAATATATATCAAAGTCGCGGTTATTTTCAATGCTTTTCATTATGACGTTACGTAGCATTGTTATTACACTAGTTATAATATATCTATAGGTGCTACCTATTTACAAAAAAACGCAAGATAATTATAAACAAAAATTAAAGAGCATACTTTGGCCATAAAAAAGGATTTATAAGTAATTGACTAGACAATAATAATGTTAATGTCATGTTTTGTGCATTATCAAAAAATATTTGGAATTCGTATTGCTGTCGTCTATTATTACGAACAGAAAATAATAAAGTAAAGACTTTCAGAAAATCAAGGAATACATTTATAATGAACGAGGTTAAAACATGAATGCCAAGATGATCCTTAATCGATCACCTGCATTATGGTAAAGAAGCAAAAAGATCAGCTCTTTGCTGATGCCACCTGGCAACTGCCTTTTTCAACCAGTCAATATGACTGGAACAAATGATGTAAGGGGTCACATTTCTGCTAAACCCTTTCCCTATTAGAGACGGTTTCTGAGGCCTTTGCAACAGACGATTTAGGGAAAGATTGTCGCTAAAAGAACAATTGCTCCTTATGAGAAAGTTATCCTTTTGCCACAATGTTTGATAAATAGCTCATGTATAGGAATTTGGGGTATTTCATGTTGATACCACTTTTTTTGCGGGAAACGACGTCGCTCCATTGACGTTACGCCAAGATGAAGTGTTACGGAAATGACGTCACGTCCTTCTTTGGATACGATACAGTCAACATTTAGGTTCAGGGGTAGAAGTCTAACGCTGTCGTTTTTTTGACGAACGGGAAAACATATTTCTTACAGAGTTCCATTTATTTTTAATGTTAATTCCCCCAAAACACAGCACTTTAATAAATATCGATTTAAAAAAAAAAAATATTAAAAAGACGACAATAATTTAAAAAATCCGTGTTTTTCGTGTCATTTTATACATACCCAAATTATCGATTTAAAAAAAAATATTAAAAAGACGACAATAATTTTTTTTCAATCCGTGTTTCTCGGCTCATTTTATACATACCCAAAATGGCGGCCCCCTTGAATTTGGCCAGTTTCATTTCAGAAAGCTTCATGGGTTATTGAAAAAAAAAAAAAAAAAAAAAAAAAAATCTCACACCTGTTAACTATAAGCGAAAAAACCCATTCATGGTTTTTTTTCGTATAACGTAGCATTGTTATTACACTAGTTATATACCGAAAAATATAGAATGACGTTATTTCACACTGGCGACGTCATTTATGATATATAGAGAATAATAGGTTGGTGACGTGGATTGAGAAAGTTTATCTGGCAAGGCGGAGTAATTTATCGGGTGAGCCGAAGGCGAATCCGATAAATTACGGTGCCGAGCCAGATAAACTTTCTCAATCCACGTCACCAACCTATTATTCTATTTATCCTGTCGCAATCATTTATTTTTAATTGTTATGGCAGCTTAAACAAATATGTAACTTACTGAATTGCGTCCCTTTTATTGTGACGTTATGTTATAAAAAAAAACAGCAGCCATCTGTGATTGATGCGCAGAAATAAATAATTCGCAAAGTTCTAACATAACACACCACAATAATTAAACAGCTATCTTCTTGGATGTTAAATTACAAATTACAACAGTTCATTGATAAGTCAATAATTTCTATTTTGATAGACCATTCAGACGCAGGTTTCCCATTCAGCACGCTATTTTCACACCGAAATTAAATTTGGATTTATTTCATATGGAATGAAAGTACGTTCTCAACCTGTATATGTAAAACAGCTCCAGCTAGAAGACAGATACATCATCTGTGAATTAAGTGTGACAGTGTCGTTTAAAAATTTCTAGCGGACTTTCACGGCATGTGTTAAAAGTAGAAATATGCACTGTGATGTTATTTAATTTTCAACAGCGATTTGTTTACATTATTATCAAGTTGTATTTCAAGCGAAGTTACTTCCCTTTCCATATAACAAAAAATCAATAAATATATAAAAATATAAATACATGAAGTTATTGACGGCTCGGTGGTCGACTGGATATGCATAGGCTTATGGACCGTATGTGTCCTCTTGTCACGGGTTCGAGTCCAACCAATGTAAAAAAAAATCTGCTTTTTTTTTCTTTATCTTTTTCATTATTCAAAATTATGATATTCATATGTTTATTATCAAAATTTACCACTTCAGAAATCACTGTACATGTGATAACATTTTAGGAATTTAAAAATCCCCGTGATATTTGCTGTTATTACCGATTGAAGTTGGTATTTACAGTGACGCTCTTGCTGAAAAAAGTAGTTCCGGCCAGCCGGTGCCCGCCTGAATTATCACGTGATCAACTGACCTAATATCAAAAAAAATATACGGCACCCTGTTATCGGGTCGAAACTGCTACACTTGACAGGATAAAAAAGTATATATAAACTCTCTATAAATGAAAGTTTATTTATCGAATAGAGTTGAAACCATTGTGACAAATGGAGAAATTGTCACAATGTTTTAAAATGTCGTCTGCTGCAAAAACGTGACAATCCGTCTTCATCATATGAGAAAGGATTAAAACCAGATGCAAACCAAATCTGATTTTAAAGGCAACTTTTCTAACGAAAAAAATCGGAGTCCGAATTTTAACAGAGGGCTTCTGCTTTTTACGGAAGAGAAAAATTCATTTAAGCGTAGGATTTTTTATTTTAACGGAATTATTTCAGCGCATTCAACTTTAACTGACGTTAGGAAAGTGGCCCTATAAAACAGACACTGGTTTTCTTCCTGATATTGACGTCGACCTGATTAAACGTTTTAACAAGGTACCTTTTGTATTTCGGTCTTGCGATATATAAATATTTCCATGCGCCAGGTAGTACAATACAAAGTCATGTATCGCTACCGCAAGATAATATTCCCTACATATAACTGAACGTTTTCTGGCGCAAATACATGCAGAGTGTCATGTGCATATACAAGACGATGGATAACATTTCCGAAATTGACTTAGTCGGTACCGAATATGTATTTTTTTTTTTTTTGCGTAAAACATGAAAAAGGCCTTCGATCTCGCGAGATATGAATTTTCCCACGCTTCTCGTTGTACGGTACAAACCGAGGTATCGCTACTAGAACATCCTATTTCCTATACATTGCTCAACACTATAAACGATCAGTTACACGCCATGACATCCTCACACATATTCGGTACCCAGGCTATTCATAACATATATGATACCCTGGGCAAATTGGCTAGCGAAACTTCGTAAAGCATGCACCACGATTTTCCCCGTAACTACACTGTAATTTTCGTATCGCATGAGGTTTGTGTCATGCGGCCAATCAAGCGGCTGTATTTCACCTCATAAATTATTCATGAGTACGAGATGTTTACAGCCAATTTGCACAGGGTATCATATATTTTATGAATAGCCTGGGTACCGAGGATGATCCTCACATTGATTTCAAAAGTCACTGCTACAGAGTATACTTTTTCTTGTATGTGTGTCTATATTATAAATATATCGTTTATTTTTCAGATATAATGCTGTGACGACATTCGACTACCTTTAGCCATGGAGTACGACAGGGCTTTGAGACAAGAGTTCCGAGAGCTTTTAGCTGTAAGTGTTATATATGAACCATACTTGAGAAAAACCAACCCTCCAGCCGAAGAGAACAGCGTAGATCCAGATCAAATTTTGCATACGCGCAGTTTGATCTGGATACACACTGTACGCCAAGTAGTCATGGAAGATTCCAAGAAACTTCTTGGAAATGCGTAATGTATTTGGATGTCTAAGATATCATGGAAACACTTGCAATGTCATTTATTCAATTACGTATAAGGTTGTTATTTCTGAAAAATTGCTCATTCATAATAATATAAATGTGTGTGCGTAATATTTGTATTTTACGACGTTTTAACAATATTACTGTTACATCATGGATTTCAATGGGGCCATATATTGAGGCTTTAATTGTCACATCAGTTTCAGATGAGACTTTTGACTGCATACGTGATTGATACACCTTTATTTGGAAACAAACTAACCTTCATCAACATTCTCAATACTTTGATTTAATAACATTATGGCCTCTGCGTAATGTCTCGACCCAGATCAGCCTGCGCAGTCCGCGCAGACTGATCCGAGCCGACATATTCCGTTTCAGTGGGGATAGAGGTATAGAGTAATGGTTCCTGAAACGGGGGACTGCTCATATGTTTTATGACTCCTATTTCATGGCGTTTACCATACAAAACCATCGATTTGAGTTACAACTTTGCACCTCGTTTTAACATAATAACTGCATGCCCAATGTTTTTAAATTTCAAATCGGCTCACAGTGTATGTGGAAAGGCAGCCAGTTGCTTGAAAAGTATGTTGTTTGAAGTACTGGTAATAGAAAGCTAGGAAACACATGGGTAGGTGACCTTTGCCGCCGTGATATTACTGGAAAATTGTTGAAAACGGCGTTAAGCCCACAATAAATAAATAAGGTTTTCACAGAGGGTCTTTCATCGATCTTTTTTCTTTCAGATGAACAACAGTTTCTCCTCATACAATTTCAACTGTAACACAGACGATGCCATCAACGTGTCGGCGGCGGATTCCATAACCCGTAATTTATCAAACTGTTCGATCGGGAATGGTAGCCTACTACAGGACATATTCCCCCCACAAACCGTGACGAAGGCACAACTTTTCTTTACGTATTTCACACCTGTGATATTCGTCATCGGATTAATCGGAAACGCCTTGTCATTGGTTGTATTTGTGTCAAAGAACATGCGGAAACTCTCTGCGAGTATATATCTCGCCGCGTTATCGACATCCGACCTTCTGGCTCTCGTTTTCTACGTACTACCGGAATGGTTAAAACACGGACTTGCATCGATAAACGGGTACCAGGCCGCGTCATTTCTACAGGACCACGGCACGTGTCAGATGCTACTATATCTCCAGTACATCGCGAGGTTTTTATCCTCTTGGTTCGTCGTGTTCTTCACCATCGAACGATTTATCGGCGTGTGTTTCCCGCTACGTAGAAAAGATATCTGTGATCCCAAATCGGCGTCCAGGATTATTCTCGGCTCCATCATCCTAGCGGCCGCCGGCTGCGTGTATAAACCAATCATGAGCGGCTCCTACACGGGGATCAACGGTGATCCGATCTGCACCAGCGACAAGGACTACCAGTATGTTTCTTTCATTCTGGACAGCATCTTTGGATTAACGATCACGTTTATACCATTCGTGCTAATCACGGCCTTGAACTTGTTAATCATTCGGCGACTCGTGATTCGTAACAAAAGACATAGGAAGATAAGGATCGTGACGGAAGAGTCCATTATCAGACTGGAGTTTACTTTCATATTGCTTGCAATCTCAATCTGTTTTGTGTCGCTAAATTTGCCCTACTTCGGCGTGTGGTGTAAGCGTTATTTGCTGTATAAAGAAACGTTTAACGTGAAATCGGGAACGATACGTCGCCATGACAACAGCAGCGACAATATGGACGAGATCTTGCACGTGACTCGGACGGTATTTTACGTGAACTATTGTATCAATTTTTTCTTGTATTCGATAACAGGGGCGTATTTCCGGAAGGAACTGAAACATTTGTTTATGCGGAAAAAACAAAGAGGTTACAATTATTACCATCGTTGCTCAGCCTATTATAATCGCAGTAACTCGCACTCACATTCACACTCCCACACGACCCCGCAGTCCTGGGTTTGAGTCTCCGTACACCAGAGCTCTAGATAAGAAGAGTATTTCACATCCCCGAATTCCTACATGACCACCAAACCCTATAGTGTGGGTACTCAAATGCAGAGCTCCAGATAAGGAGCTTTTTTCATTCATGTTCTAAAATCCGTATTTGACATTATAACCCTATGTTGTGGGTACTCAAAAGAATCGTCTCATTGGGATGATTCTTTTGAGTACCCACATCATAGGGTTTGGTTGGATGGTAAGAGAGATATCGTTTGGAAAAGAGCTAAATACGCCTCCTTATCCGGACTTCTGATCGAAGGTTCTAGGTGGTTCATAAGAGAGATATTGATGGGGAAATACAAGTTTGCTCTTCCTTATCTATTCCTCTGTATACTGTAACATCGTTTTTGATTTGTATCGGTAAGTCATGATAGTGGATAAAGGTTTAATCATTTGTACATACAACAAATCTGCAGCAGACGACTTTTAAAGCATAGTGATAATACCCTGAAATATCTCCATAAAGGATAGCTTAATTGTTAAATAAAACTAAAAAACATTATGGCCAAAGGCGAAATTGCTCATCATGAGCAATTTCCCCTTTGGCAATAATGTTTTCAAAAGTCGTGTTCTGCTATTGCGCCAAAATACGTCTGCTGGTGGAAAAGCTTTGTTTTTTCAGTCGGTTGCAGTGCGGGTTGTCAATCTAGGGGTTGTCTGTTCGAACCCAAGCTCGGCCAACATTCTTTCCGACGTTAAATAAAAGTCACTGTGACAAGTGTCACTCTATGTTAAAAAGCAGCCAGTTCCTTTGGGGAACGTATGTTGTGAGGAGTACTGGTGTTAGAAGGCCAGGAAACGGATGAGTAGAATAACTGGCCGCCGTGATATTTAAATGTTGAAAACGGCGTAAAACCCAAATCAATCAATCAATGTTATTCGTTGTTGTGAATCAGTAGTGTTTTAAAACTATCGATTGTGATTTTGTTATCAATCCAAATTCATTCTAATTTTAAATTCGAGGGTAATTTTAAGTTACACTTTTCTGATTGGCTAAGTCGTAGCTGTATTGTTAGCCATGTCTACACTTTTGGAATTAACGATAAACGTCTAGACTAAGCGAATTGAAATTAGCAGCAACAAACGAAAATGGTACTGTTGAAAAAATAAATCACCTTTGGATCCAACACGGCTTAAATCATAAACAATGTTACAGTATGCATGACAAAACCCTACAATTTCCATTTTATCTTCTTTCTCTTTTTCCATCTTTTCTTCGAATGCACGAATTAAAGTATTTCTTAACAGAAGTTGTTATTAAAACAAATTGCATGGCTAAACTATTTAAAACTATCGACCAATCGGAAACACTCGGGTATTTCCGTCGACTGGACGATACCCTCTCTTGGGAAAGAATATTCGCAACATACATATATAACAATTTATCTCGACTTGCGATTTGGGGTTTTATTGCATGTGCGTACAGTGAAGACTCGGATGATTCTATACTTACACACAGTCTAATCAGAGTCCCCACTGTCCGTAGATACGTTACATAGACCTCAAAATATCCTCTGACCAACACCCCACTCTCATTAAAACCAGACCTCAACCCTGCTGCAGGATCAGTCGCACGTATAGACCTGATGACAGCATATAAAAGGACGTCTCAGATTAACCTTTGCGTCAACCATTCAAATTTCCGCCAACAAAATAAATTATAAGGTATCAACACGGGAGATAACCTCAACCCTGCTGCAGGATCAGTCGCATGACAGCTTATTAAAGGTCGTCTCAGATTGACCTTTGCGTCAACCATTCAAATTGCCGCCAACAAAATAAATTGTAAGTAATCAACACGGGAGATAACCCATGTTGTATAGCTACCAGTTTGATAGCTGGGTTGAGGATTGGTTGTATCGTGCGATTTCTTTTTCTTTTTTTCAGGGTTTTACGCCGCTTTCAACATTATTTCAGTTATATCACGGCGACAGTTCAGTTATTCATGGTCCCTGGGTAAACAAACCAGTACTAAGGGCACTCCACAATGACCGTAGTGCATCGACTGGGTATCGACCCCGGGACACCCGTTTTCAAATCCCCGACACTAACCACTCGACCACAGCGGATTCCTCGTGCGATTTCATTGGACGTAAACATCAGGGAACCTGCACATAAGTGGTTTAAATGTAGAAGATCAATTCGATACGACCTTTTATGCGGTATCGTCAGATTACAAATATACGCACAAATCTGTTTTTAATGCGACTCGAAAAAAAAACACCAGAACTATAATCCCACTAAATAATTGTTTGTCAATTTGACTTTCATTTTTTTTTTCCCAAACGGGAAAAAGCAAAAAGACCCCGGAGCGCCCACTGCGACTTCTTGTGTACGTCGAAACATAATACGGAAAAGAAACAGTATGTACCGGAAGCGCTCGAGGAATGACGTCATACTAAAGGATGTTGGTATTATACGAATAATTCCGAGTATAGATGTTGGTATCATTCAGAGCGCCTCCATGTTTACCTGATCAACTTTATGAAGGGTCGTCTGCTTTGAAAACATATTTGGGGGGAAATGTCACATATTGAACAAATAAAGAGATAGTTTTGATACAAAGTTATGGCAAATGGCGGAGAAATTGCTCGTTTTAAGGAAGTTTTCATTTTTTCATATTTTGTTTTCAAAGTGTGTTTTTCTAAATAAGACGCCATATGTCTTCTGTAATAAATTGAAGATGAATCATATGACCAGAATTAAAGCCTGATAAATATGTGCACTATCCAAGGTGATACCTGGGAAGAACGATACTCGTGAAGAAATCCACTGTGTCAGAGGGATTAGCCAGCAGGGTTTAAGGGCGGCCATCCATCCAAGGTTCGATCCATAATCGTTATAAAGAATCAGCCATCAGCCGAGCGGTTATGGGTTTGAAACAGTACAGTGAAGATGGTGGAGTGCCCTTGGGTCAGGCATATATATGAAAAACAAGATGTGTTTGTGAAACACTGATGCCCCCGAATGGCAACATCTAGGTCAAAGGTCAAGGTCGCAAGGTCAAAAATGTTGGTACTGACAGAAAGGTCATGTCACAAGGAATACACATGTGAAATATGGTAGCTGTACCTGTTATGGTTCAAAAGTAGTAGTCAAGGTTAAAGTTTGTTTCGATAATGGCAACATCTAGGTCAAAGGTCAAGGTTGCAAGGTCAAAAGATTTGGTACTGACAGAAAGGTCATGTCACAAGGTATACACATGTGAAATATGGTAGCCGTACCTGTTACGGTTCAAAAGTAGTAGTGAAGGTTAAAAAAAAAATCGACAGACAGACAGACGTGCAGACAGACAGGCCAAAAACTAAAGTCTTTACGCTTCATAGCCTACTACTGATATGTATATCTCTCTTAGCACTCTTTAAAACCTATGCTGTAGGTACTCAAAAGAATCGTCTCAGTGAGACGATTCTTTACAGTACCCACAACATAGGTTTTAAAGGTCAAATAAGGATTTTAGAGCATGAAAATCGCTCTTTATCTAGAGCCCTGTTAAATATAGTAAAAGTCAGTAAAACAAAACGAATTACAACTCAGGAATCTGGTAAACATTGACCGTTATGTTTTTAAATTGGCTGTTGACACTCTTTGACGGAACCACTATCGACAGATAATATCGCCAAAATAAAACACCTACAACAAAACTCGTACGAGCTTTTTTGGCTCAGGGAAAACCAACATTAGTTTGATTGATTGGAGTTTAACTCCGTTTTCACGGTATCATAGTTATATCACGGCGGCCAGGTTACCTAAATTGTTTCCTTTTCTGGATGTATCGCTTTTGCACTCCACACAATATTCTTCTTAGAAAACTAGCTACCTTTATACAGTTAAGAACATCTTGAAATTGACAAATTTACCGTTTACGCTCCGCTCCGTTCCGTTCCGTTCCGCTCCAATCACGTTCCATTCCTCTAATAAAGCGTTCACTCATTCATAACATTGTGATTGCTTTTATCCGTTCCGCTCAGATTGAGTGAAGCATTCATGTGATTGGATCTTTTCGTTCATTGTGATTCTTTCGTTCAGAAGGCAAAATTCCGTTCCGCTCATAAAGCGTTCCAACTTCGTTCCAATCACGCTCACGGTTCAATCACGTTCCGCTCAGATTGTCAATTTCATGATGTAACGTTAATTTTTCAAAGAGGAGTGTAGTCAAGCAGAAATAGTTGAGTCGGTAACCAATCCAGACATCGTGAGTTCGAAACCCGGCTCAGACATGCATATACTTTTCGATGATTGACAGTAGCCATTGTGACTAGCGTAATTCGTCTTCCACTTATGGGCTACATATTCTTTATGAGAATGTAACTTACAAAGAAAAGAATGTGTGGGAGAACTATTGCGAGAAAGCCAGGAAAAACATCACAGGTAAAACTATCCGCCGAGATGTAAATGAAATACCATTGAAAACGGTATCAAACTCCAACCAAACGATCATATATACTACAGTGTGATAGCTGACTCCGCACTGCCATATCTTTATAATATAATTACACCAGTTTTGCCTTGAGGAAGCGATCATCAAAATATAATTATCACTACGCTTTCTTGGGTGTTGATGTTCTTCCCGAAATAGTCCCATAAATATCATTACTTACGGAATAATGATGCCATGGTAGGAAATTACTCCGCGAAATAGGGCGAGGAGTCATCATAAAACAAATAGTTCCGTCTTCGGGCACATTGGTTTAACCCTTTCCCACATACAACAAATCTGCGGCTGACGACTTTGAAATCTTCTAGTAAAAGATATGGAATAAATTAGATGAAAGTTTTACCATTGAATATAATAGAAAACATTGTGGTGAAATGAAAAGTTCCTCATCATGAGCAATTTCAACTTTTCTCGCAAAGTTTTCAAAAGTCGTTTGCTACAAAGGCATCATAAAGTTCATTGGGAAAGGGATAAGTGAGATGATGGCTACTGAATTCGTGTTCGCGATACATATATTCTTCCTTTTTTTCTTCTTCTCCTTCTTCTTCTTATTTGTTGTTCTTCTTCTTCGTCATCCGGATAATATACAGGGAGCATAGTGGAGCTTCATCGCACTATGCACTATGTACAAGGTCGCTGCGAAGTGCGCAACAGGAAGGTTAAACTCAGATAAAATGGTTTATAACTGCCTTACATAGCTGATGGTAGCCCGCCACTCAGTTCGTGAAGGCTTCCTAAGTCGGGTTCTATGGCGATGACCTCTGGCGTAATTAAACTACCCTAACGGTATATGTAATTTAGATTCAATCTCGTTTTCAACAATAGTGCAATTATAATACAGCAACAAGTTAACCTTCCCATGTGTTTCCGTGTGATTTTCGCACCAGTACGCCACACGACAATTTCCCCCAGGTTACTGGCTGCCTTTCCACCTGGACTACAAATGATGCTAGTCGCAGTTACTGTTGTCGATCACCAGTAAGAATTTATGGCCGAGCCGGGGATCGACATCACGAATCCTGGATCTATAACCTACGTCGTTACCGACGACTGCGTTATCGAGGTTGAACACTATCGAATTAACTTAGCCATTTTCCTCATACACTAAATATGTAGAAGATTACTTTGGAAAAAACTTGATAACATTTGGGAAAATCTCTCTAAATGAAAGTATAATTATTGATAAAAAAATAGAACATATTGTGGCAAACGGAGAAAGTGGTCAGTGTTTTCAAAAGTCATCTCTGCCGACGACTGTGTTATCGAGGTTGGACCATATCGAAATATCACACTAAATAAGCAGCTGATGACTTTAGAATCACCTTTATATACAAATTGGGAAAATCTCTCTAAATAAAAGTATATTTATTGAAATGAGTTGAAAACATTGTGGCAAATGGATAAATTGCTCGATGTGTTCTCAAACGTCGAATGCTGCTGACGCCCGTGTTATCGAGGTCGAACAAATCTGAATATTACACCGAATATGCAGCAGATGACTTTGGAAACACCTAGATACAAATTGGGAAAATCTCTCCAAATGAAAGTATAGCTATTGAAAAAAAAGAAGACAATTTTGAGGCAAATGGAGAAATTGTTCAGTGTTTTCAAATGTCAACTGCTGCAGATGCGCGTTGAAATGCGTCTACAAGTTGGAAAGGGTTAATTAAATTATTATGACAGGGCTACTCTTCCAGTACTCTGCCAGAATGTCCGAATACGTCATTTATAAAGAACGTTGTACAGTGATGGCTCTCGTGAGACTGTATGTAGGCACAGACTCACCCGAGTTTTCACTGGTCGCATAAAAGTCAGACGCCAAATCTCTTACTGAGGTCTATGTATGAACTTATTGAAATTCTCCTATTAAAACAAAAAGAAAGGACTCTGCGTAATGTTTCGACCCAGATTAGCCTGCGCAGAACACAGAAAATTCACAGTCGGCGAAAAATGTCTGTCAGGGCTAGCCTGCGCGGCCTGTTTAGACTGATCCGGGTCAATACTTTACGCCGAGTCCACAGTGATGGTTTTCTCGTGGAACGATTCAAATCGTTACTGATATGCTAACAACTAACATCTGTCTTAATCCATGTCCCACTTGCAGACATATATGACATTTTATGCAAACATAAAATCTTTTATGTATTTGTTGAGTTTACTCCAGTTGGCTCCTAGAGCCGCAGGTTACACTTTAGTTTCTCGATCCCCATTAACCGCAGTTTCTAGTATCCCGACAAGTATTGACCAATGGAAATACGAGGTCGTCAGCCTTCACCTTATCTCTTTGGATCGAGAACCGCATTTCATCGCTTTGTGGCAAAAGGAGAAATAGCTCATAATGATCGATTTCTCCATTTGCCCACTATATTTTCAACCCTACAATAATTAATATTCCATCAAAAGAGATTGTCAATAGGGTTTGCCTGTATACTTTCAAAGCCGACTGATGCGGATGTATTGTATGGCATTGTGAGAAAGTCTTGAGCTTTTAGGGATCATTTTCCGGTTTAATAAGATTATGGAAAGATGAGAAATATATTTGGCAGGAAGTTGCTGCATATGCATGCGCTAAAAGTGGTATGTTTTAGGGAAAGAAGTATCTCTGCCTTAAGGAATGCACTTAAACGGAATATTCATTTGGGAAATAATACAAATAAATCAGCTTCCATGCATAATGGGAAACAGGCACACAACATAAGCATTAACATTATTAACCTGTCATGACATGCAGACACACTTTGATGCATCTGCAGTGGAAGCTTTTTGAAATCCTTTTGACAAAAAGAGATTATGCTCACAGTGATCATTTCCTTCTTTTTTGCCTCTCGTCACAATGTTTTCAACTCTCTGTTAGTAATTTAGCCGTCCCGCGACAAAAACCAACATTGTGGACTCTGCGTAAAGTATCCACCCCGATCAGGTTAAGCATGCTGCGCAGGCTTACCCGGATAGACATTTTCCGCCTCCTGTGGATTTTCTGTTTCAGGAATCATTACTCTATACCCCTAAGACGGAATGTGTCGGCACGGATCAGTCTGCGCGGACTGCGCAGTCTGATCAGGGTCGATACATTACGCAGAGGCCATTATGTTGGTTTTCTCGCGGATAAATCAGCTTCCATGCATAATGGGAAACAGACACACAATATTAACATTAACATTATTAACCTGTCATCACATGCAGACAAACTTTGACGCATCTGCAGTGGAAGCTCTTTGAAATCCTTTCGACAAAATGAGATTATGCTCACAGTGAGCCTTTTCTTTTTTTTGCCTCTCGTCACAATGCTTCCAACTCTCTTTCAGTAATTGAGCTCGTCCCGCGAGAAAACCAACATTGTGGACTCTGCGTAAAGTATCCACCCCGATCAGCCTAAGCATGCCGCGCAGGCTTACCCGGATAGACACTTTCCGCTTCCTGTGGATTTTCTGTTTCAGAAATCATTACTTTATACCTCTATACCCCTAAGACGGAATGTGTCGGCACGGATCAGTCTGCGCGGACTGCGCAGGCTGATCAGGGTCGATACATTACGCAGAGGCCAGAATGTTGGTTTTCTCGCGGGACGGCTCAATTATACATACATTTAAATGATATTTTCAACATTTTACCTTGATGTTTCCAATGTCCACTGCTGCAGATCTGCTATATGAGGAAAAAAATTGAACCATTCAGTACCTTCGAGCACCGAGCATACACCTAGACCGGCCCTTGACATCGTATTCTCTGTTTACCTTACCTTGTTTACCTTGTCTTCGAGACCTTTTTGTTTAGGCATGTGCCTCTATTTGGTCCATTTCTTTAATTTGGCTTAATGAGCCCACTTCCGGTCCGTCGTAATTAGGTACAAATTTAAAAGGTACATTGTACCATGATTTATTTAACAAGTTTTTAAAACTATTAACACTTTTTGCCTCAACAACATATTCTGGCATTCTGACCAGTAACAGTTTGATTCGACATCTTTTTATACATACCTTTCAGCAATAGTTCAAATCGTATTACGCTGTTTTCTATGCAAATTAATAGAACTACATGTACCTTCAGTGTTTCAAAGTACCCCCTGTGTCTTTTTCCTCGCACTCCAGAGCATCAACGACGGAGGCCAATGTCCCGAAATGGAATCAAACTTTATGTCTGGATGCTCTAATAATTTAACCACGGACGGATATATGTAATAAATCAGTTGTTTACAAGATTAAGTTGTCCCGAAATGGAATCAAACAATATGTCTGGATGCTCCAATAATTTAACCACTGACGAAGGCCATGATATACGTAATAAACCAGTGGTTTACAAGAACAAGTTGATGACGTAATAAACAAGTTGTTTACAAGAACAAGTTGATGACGTAATAAACAAGTTGTTTACAAGAACAAGTTGATGACGTAATAAACAAGTTGTTTACAAGAACAAGTTGATGACGTAATAAACAAGTTGTTTACAAGAACAAGTTGATGACGTAATAAACAAGTTGTTTACAAGAACAAGTTGATGACGCAATAAACCAGTTGTTTACAAGAAGAAGTTGATGACGTAATAAACAAGTTGTTTACAGGATCAAGTTGATGACGCAATAAGCAAGTTGTTTACAAGAACAAGTTGTTTACAAGAACAAGTTGATGACGCAATAAACAAGTTGTTTACAAGAACAAGTTGATGATGTAAATACAGGGAAGGGGCGAATGCTATTCGGATTGACAGCGTGTCCGGATTGAGATCAAGTACTGAGGTCATAGTCTTAGTTATAAACAAGTTGTTTACAAGAACAAGTTGATGACGTAATAAACAAGTTGTTTACAAGAACAAGTTGATGACGTAATAAACAAGTTGTTTACAAGAACAAGTTGATGACGTAATAAACAAGTTGTTTACAAGAACAAGTTGATGACGTTATTAACCAGTTGTTTACAAGAACAAGTTGTTGATGTAAATACAGGGAAGGAGCGAATGCTATTCGGATTGACAGCGTGTCCTGATTGAGATCAAGCGATGAGGTCATAGTCTTAGTTATAAACAAGTTGTTTACAGGAACCACGGTGGTGTCTCGATGATGTAAATAACAAAAGAAGCGATAGCTAGTACAATTGACACTTTTTGTCCGGCTTCGCATCTTAATTGGGCCATATTTCATGAATACAGCTGGTGACTAGACATGGTCGTCCCTTTCAATGATTATCAAATGACGTAATAACTGGTTCCAACCTTTTCTATGAAATAAATCTGCTACCACCTTTGAGGCGTGACCTTTCCGGTACCCTCGGGTCTATTCTAGACGTTTAATTAGCTTCACCTTCTCCAACATACAGACGCTTTCTGAGGCCTCTATAGTAGAACACTTTTGAGAAATATTTTGAAAATTTCATGAGCAATTTCTGCTTTTTCCATAATGTTTTCAACCCTTTTTAATACTAATACTTTCATTTATAGAAATTGGACAACGTTGGTTTAGTTGATTTCAAATTCGTCTTCTACATATTTGTTGAACGACGGAAAGTGTTCAGTTACATTTGAACGATGCTTGTGAATCAATAAACACATTGTTCCTGTTACACACCTGTTTCACCACGTTGTATAAGACTACATTTCAAAACAAAATTCTCACTTTTCCTTCAATATTCTTCCTCGCGTGTAAATAACACTTCGGGCGACAAGTGAATATCAATATCAGCGAACAAGCTGATACGATGGGTTTTTGTCAAAAAAACAATTCCCGTAATAAACAAACGTGTAGGTATAAAATAAATTTTGTGTACATAAAGCGATACATAGATCTCGCCGATAACTAGAGTTAATTTGAAGGTAACACATAAATTGTGTCGAGTGATAATTAATCAGTTTGTAACTAGGATGGCTGTCGACCTTTTGGGTTGAGAGTTCGAATTCTTATTTCACCAACATTCAGTTCATTGATTGACAAAATGTAGTGTGACTGGCATTAATCTTCTTCCACCATTTGGAAATAATATTTCGTGTTTGTGTGAGAAAGCCAAACAACGCATGGCTAAGAGAACTGACCAAGGTGATACGATGTAGTCCGATGCTTTTAAATAGAGAATAATAGGTTGGTGCCGTGGGTTGAGAAAGTTTATCTGGCAAGGCGGAGTAATTTATCGGGTGAGCCGAAGGCGAATCCGATAAATTACGGTGCCGAGCCAGATAAACTTTCTCAATCCACGGCACCAACCTATTATTCTATTTATCCTAAATTATGTTAAATTAAATATTTATTTATTTAAACAACTGAAATCGTTGTCAATTTATCGACGATATTTGCTGTTTTTATCGATTGAAGTTGGAAATTACAGTGACGCGTTGCTAAAGAAAAGTAGTCCCGGCTAGCAGGTGCCCGCGAGCTTATCCCGTGACCAACTGACGTAGATCAAAAGAAATATACGGCACCCTGTTATCGGGTCGGAATTGCTCGACGTGACAGGATGGTACTCATGAACGGCGAGTCTTAACCAATGTACTAACACTTTCCTGCATAAGACAAGACGCAAGGAAGGTCCTGTGTCGCTCTCCTGGTTCGGAACAGTGGTCTGTGCTTAAAACATCTTCAGCAGACAACTTCGAATACATCATGGCAAACATATAGCAACAATTTATAATTGCAAGTATTATTAACACACGGTGTTTTTATTCAAGCGAAAGTTAGTTGAAATCAACCACGTGGTCAGTGCTCAGGAGAGCAACGGATACATCTTTAGAAGACGTCTTCGAAACCATCAGGGCAAGATATAGAACATATCTATAATTGCAAGTATTATCAACACACAGTGTTTTTACTCCAGTGAAAGTTAGTTGAAATCAGCCACGTGGTCAGGGCTCATGAGAGCAACGGATACGTCTTCACAAGGCGTGTTCGAAACCATCAGGGCAAGATATAGAAAATATATATAATTGCAAGTATTATTAATGCATAGACTATAACACATTGCTTTTTGGAAAGGTCGTCTGCTGCAAATGTATCAAATTGCTTCTGCATTTGGACGGTAATGGCTACCATATTTCATCTTGGCATATCAGAGCTCTAGATAAGGGGAGTTTTTCATGTTCTAAAAATACTTATTTGACCCTCTAACCCGATGTTGTGGGTACTCAAAAGAATCGTCTCAGTGAGACGATTCATTTGAGTAGCCACAACATAGGGTTTGCTTTAATATTCAGAGAGATATTGTTGGGAAAAGAGCAAAATACCCCTCCTTATCTGGAAATCCGCATATAATGATACAGCAATGGAAGGAATAAAACAAATTATATAAAACTTCGTCTACACCGGCATTCTGTCTACATACATCAAAATATAAAACACGGCTGGCAATTAGTGGTCGTAGCCCTTTCCGACAAATAACAAATCTGCAGCAGATGACATTGAAATAGTCTTTTTAGCAAAAGTATGGAAAACGTCTACGAAAGTAAAATTATTGAATACAATGGGGCAAAAGGCGAAATAGCTCATTACCTGCTGCATATGTGAGTTTATATGTGGGTAAATGGTTATAGAAGCATCTGCGAACCGCCCACATTCAGACGAGCCAGAATCACTACCGTCTGGTTACATGTTATATGTATCTTCTAACAGAAAATAGCCGCTCCCCGGTAGCGACACAGGCTGTTAATCCAGGCCAACATTCTACAAAAATTATGTGACAAGCTCATTCGTCTTCCACTAATGGACTACCGATGTATGAGGAAAAGCAGCCAGATCGCATTGAACAAAATGTTTGTGTCGAGTATTTGTCTGGGAAAGCCAGGAAACACTTGAGCCGTCCCGCGAGAAACCCAACATTATGGCCTCTGCATAATGCATCGACCCAGATCAGCTTGCGCATTCCGCGCATACTAATCCAGGCCGACTCATTCCGTTTAAGGGGTATAGAGGTATAGAAACATAATTCCTGAAACAGAAAATCCGCAGGAGGCGAAAAGTGTCTATCCGGGTAAGCCAGCATGGCATGCTTAGGCTGATCTGGGTCGATAGTTTACGCAGAGTCCACAATGTTGGTTTTCTCACTTCTGATTGGACAAAATCTAGAAATTAATTTGTTCTAATCAATATGACAGAAAAATATCAGTGCACCCTTACTGTATAGTTTCCATGCACCTTTTATCCTTTGTCATGCTGATGCATCTGCAACAAACAGCATTTATGATTTGAACAATTACTCCTGTTGCCATAATTTTTTCAACTTTATTCAGTGATGATCATTTATAAAAATCAGAGGCGCCGTAAGACTCGTTTTGCCTGACTCGGTTAATTTATACGTGTGAAAGCTCGAGCCGAAGGCTCGAGCGAAGCACGCCTATAGGTTACCCGTACGAACACATACGAGATCAAAACAACGAGAATTCATTACAATCTTACTGTTTTTCACATATCAAATCTCAACCCCAAAGCACTTTTTTTCGGCCATTTTGCTTCCGGTCTTACTGGACGGACAAATTACCGTAACCTATTAATTTCGTAACCGGAAAACCCGCATTCACGATATTCGTATGTTTTGACAAATAAAAAAATACTAAGAACTAGAGAGAAAAATTAAATTAAATTCCTTCTCGATAAAGAAAAGAAAACAAGGAATGTGACACGTGAAAATTTGCGTGTAATTGCACTCGTTTTCTATTTTTAAAATGATATTTTCTCAACCGGAAGTAAACACATCCAAATGTGACGTCATTGCAACGAAAGTAACGTCATTGTAAGGCAAGTAATAAATAGTTAACAAAAGGGAAACGACAGGAATGGTAAGAAAAGATAGTTTGACTCGTCACACATGGATTGCATTCACTGCAAGGACTTTATGAAGGGTAAGTCGACTATTCTTTTGTACCTGTCAGTTATTTCATGGAGTTTATATCTTTGCAATATAGAGAAGCAATTAACACTTGGAAATGATTGTAAATATTTCAACGGAAGTTATCGTTTCTTACACTGGCCTCGGATATTATTTAAACTGAAAAGGACGAATAATTCTGTTTCTGTATCGACAAAGCTTCAATTCAAGGTAGGATATTTATTATATCAATAATTTGCTTAAAAATATAACTTCATTTCTAAATTATTTGTTAGTATCTGTTGAGAACCGTTCCACGATGCTTTCGTCAAATCGCGTGACGTCACATCGTGTGTATTGTTTTTGTTTGTATCTGTTCCACGATGCTTACGTCACATCGCGTCACGTCACATAGTGTGTATTGTTTTTGTCTGTATCTGTCATTTGAAGCCGTAATGTTGACCCCACTCTAGAAAATAGCTAAACTATCATATCTTCGACTGTCTAGTTGTATTTACTTTAAGACGTTTATTAATATATTGAAGTAAATGTAGTAAACAAACAAAACTTCAGTCAATTTTAAATTATTTGCCTTCAATATACTTTTTTTATACAGTTTATGTCTATGACCTAGCATTTGTAAAATCATGAAAGTATGACCAGAATCAGTTCACCCTGGTTTTGGGGTATACATAGTAAATGTCTTAAGCCATATATCCTCCAACCTGAAAGAGAGGAAAACACTTTCATGCCTCCAAATGAGTCCATTGTTTTAAAGAAATGATGTCATATGTGGACTATCAGTAAAACACATAACTTTTCATTCAACAGGCTGAATTTCTAGTAGTTTCACCTTTTTTTTATCCAAAATTTGTTTATTGATCAAACTCAAATGAGTCCATTGTTTTAAAGGAATGATGTCATATGTGGGCTATCAATAAAACACATTACTTTTCTTTCAACAGGCTGCATTTCTAGTAGATTCATCTTTTTTTAACCAAAATATGTTTATTGATCAAACTCAAACGAGTCATGACTGTTTTAAAGAAATGATGTCATATGTGGGCTATCAGTAAAACACATTACTTTTCTTTCAACAGGCTGAATTTCATTTTTTTTTATCCAAAATTTGTTTATTGATCAGATTGGACAAAGTTGTTACTAAGAATTTCAACAATTTTTCTACTAGGTTATTTTAAATACTCTGCATGTATGTATTCAAACCACATTTACAAAAGATTCAACATCTATTGACAGCACTATTTTCATACTTGGGAGAACAACAACCAATGATGTCATAGAACTGTTTTTCAACAGAAAAGGCTATATTATAAATCATAATTAAGGTCAGTTATAAGTCACCCAGACCTCACATAAGTGTTCTGTCCTCTGATATAACTGAAATACCACCGAAATGTATATCTTTTCTGTTTTCTATGTAATTTATTGTAAAATCCATTTTTCTGTGTGAAATTGTATAATCTATACAATAGAAATGGTAAAATTGAAACTAGTATACATTCATTGTAACAAAAAAAATCTTATTCTTTACTGGTAATAAAATTACACATATTTTCATGAACTGCTGCTCAAAGTAAAAACCTATACTGGAGTTTAATGGTAGAACACCTGGTCTAACAAGAGTTCTGAGTTCAAATCTCAGCAAGTACATGATTTGAAAGAAGCAATTAAACTTAACAATTTATACATGAAACAATTATGTTGTGGGGAGTAGTCTTACTTAAAACACTTATTACATTTTTATCCCGGCTTCTAGTAAAAATAGTTTACTCCCTGTACCTTTTTCAAAAGCTTTTATAATTGCGCAATAACAATTACAAAAAGGAAAAGTTATCATCATTGATAACTCTGAGAATCTGTACATGTTCAAGGTCTGATAAGATCTTTCACTATCCACTTTTTTTTCAAACGACATATTTCATATACATATATACATACATAATCAGTTGTTCAGACAATAAGTCTGGAACTTATTAACAAATAACCTGATGCTGCTTCATGTTTTACAAATTAAAAACCAGAAAAGGAGGTAGGGGTTCAAAGGGAAATGTTGTTGAATAGGAACATATATTGTTCATTTTGGATAAATTACACCATTCTGACAATGTATTCAGATTAGTCACAGAAATCAAGTAATTTACATCAGGCAAGGGGCTAAACTTTACCCTTTCCAACATACATCATTATAAATGGGACTTTTGAAAATATTTGTCAAAAATTACAGTTTTCTCAGTCTGTTTGCATAGTGTTTTCATCTTAAAAACATTCAGCCAGATCATGTAAAGTTAGCCATGTGCCTTGGAAGATTGTTGAGTGGATTATTTTAGTATTCTAGAAAGCCAGGGGGAAAATGTTAGGTGAACTGAAGTACCATCGAAAGTTATGTTAAGCTCAAGTCATTCAATCAACCATGGTAAGAGTCAGTTTCCAATTATATGTATTACCAGTTTACAAATAACTAGCATTTGTAAAAACAAATCGGAACATTCTGCAATGCCTTCTATTGTTATTTTCCATCAACATCCTTGGAAATTTTACAGTCTGTTACAATTCTGACCTAATAAAAAATATAACAGATATGTACAAATTAATTAAACTTAAATGCATGATAAGTTTGGGTTTTTTCAATATCTTTTTCAAATTCTGTTTGGTAACTTTCTACAATTTGCCTATTAATTTGTTTCTTGTTGTGGGACTGACAGTGCTTAATTAATTGTTCTTGCTTTCACACGACCTAGGCTTTGCCTATTAACATATTATAATAGTACTTTAGAAGCGTGTCTTGCGCGTCCATCAAAACAAAAAAAGTTTAACTTGATAGTCCTCAATGCAGAAAATATGTGTGAAAGGTCGTGCGTTTGATCATTAAAACCATCTTTAGTTGTTTACAAATTAATTAAACTTAAATGCATGATAAGTTTGGGTTTTTTCAATATGTTTTTCAAATTCTGTTTGGTAACTTTCTACAATTTGCCTATTAATTTGTTTCTTGTTGTGGGACTGACAGTGCTTAATTAATTGTTCTTGCTTTCACACGACCTAGGCTTTGCCTATTAACATATTATAATAGTACTTTAGAAGCGTGTCTTGCGCGTCCATCAAAACAAAAAAAGTTTAACTTGATAGTCCTCAATGCAGAACATTTGTGTGAAAGGTCGTGCGTTTGATCATTAAAACCATCTTTAGTTGTTTATTTTCATTGTTCGTCCATTTGATATAACATTGAAACTTTCTCCATACTCAAGTATTAACTCTAAATAACACTTCTGATCGGTCAATATCTAGAAATAATTAGTTTCTGACCAATCAGATACTGGAGCACCAATTTTGAGCACAAAGCGAACTAGTTACCTGTTTGGGCATATGGTTGAAGGTCTAATAGTTTTCGAGTTCCCAACGATACGACTATGTTGCGGTTTTCGGTACCCAAGGTTACTTCGTACACTAGCATTCTCATAAATAATAATGGGATTTATTAAATACCTATCCAAATTTTGCATTGAAATTTAAGTGACATAAAATCAATATCAATTTTTAAAAAAATGATAACTAACACTGTGACGATAACACTTTTAGTTTTCTTATATCATCACTAGTGATGATATCATTTTTGCCGGAACTACTTTTTTTTAGATTTGGAACATCTTTGGAATTTAAAGTGGGTTTAATACTAGGAATTTAAAAAAAACTGAGTTCGAATACTAGGAAAATGACGTCACGTCAGCGGTTTTTGACGTCATAACGCTAGTCATTTGGCGCCAAATAGAAGCAGCAGTATTTGGTTACGTAACATTCATACGCCTAAGGCCAAGTCATTTCAAAATAGGATTTCAGTTACAATCGTTTCACGCCAAGCCCTCGGTATTCAATCAACGTCGTCTACCGTAGACGATAATTGATAGTTGTCGTTAAAGTCTTGTTATAAATGAATTAATATCGCATCAGACTAGAGAAGGACATACAATATATTAATATAACATACAATTTTACACGTTTCGAGACATCGTAATAACCAGCCTCTGACGTCTGATTTATTTTACTCCGCGATATGAATGCTCATTAGACTTGGTAACTTAATGCATAAAAGATGGTCGATTCAGTTCTTTATAAAACAATCTGTTATTGAGTATAATAATTGAACTCCTTTTTGTTGATTCACAAATGGTCTCTTACAATGGGTTTAATTTTACGAGAGAGGCTTTATTTGTCATAAAAAAACAATTTGTTTGCAAAAAGTATTAATATAAGAAAGACAAGCCAAATTCAGTATAAAATATCGGCATTTTTTAACTTTAAAGTTTTCAAATTAGCATCTCGTTTGGAGTGAATCCGAGATGGTTTCATTCTGATACGACCGGTCGATTAGCCACCAGTTAGTAAAATACTGGTACCGAACGTAAAAGGTGTGTTACGAGACACCGTCTTAAACCCTCTAACAATACTAGTTGCGTTAGCAAGCTATAATGATGAATTAGTTAGTGCTTTTCACGCATTCTTTTTTCAAGTCAAATTATGTTTCCATATATATATATACGTGTAAACCTAACACGAACATTATAATGTTCCTGGAAATAGCCTCTTTCCTCTGAAGTTTTAAAAGGAATCGACTAAGTATACCATTAAGAGTGTTTTCAGTTTTCAGCTAGTTAGCAGCAGCTTATTCGCAATATAGTATCAGTTCATATTAACATTTAAGCCGTCCCGCGAGAACACCAACGTTATGGCCGCTGCGTAATGTATCGATCCAGATCAGCCTGTGCAGTCCGCGCAGACTGATCCGGACTGACACATTCCGTCTCAGGGGGATAGAGGTACAGAGTAATGATTTTTGAAACAGAAATTCCACAGGAGGTGAAAAGTCTCTATCCGAGTAAGCTTGAGTGGCATGCTTAGGCTGATCCGGGTCGATACTTTACGCAGAATCCACATTGTTAGTTTTCTCGCAGGACGGCTCAAATATTGGTGAAATCATTTCTTAAACTAACAACTACCTCCGAAAGGTGTATCTGAACACATCCAAGGTAAACACCGTCTACGTTGTGTTGTACCATCTATACACTTTAAAATTGGTATATTTAGCTTCTCTCCTTAGCATTCAATGTCATGGCGTAGTACTGGAATCTGTTTCATAATAAATAATAACGGTAGTACTGTTACTTTTCCGATAAAAAATGATATGCAGTGATATTACTGACATACTGTTGAAAACGGCGTTAACTCCAATAAAAAAGAAAAGTGTGTTGAATATACATTAAATAGTGGCCTAAATATATCGTGGCTTTCTAGTGAACGTAATTTAACTTTTCCAACATAAACAAATCTGAAGCAGGCGTATTTGAAACATCGTCGTCTGCGTTTTGGAAAGATTTAAGCAATTGATTAGACTAACTAACAAATACTGTTGTGTATATCTGAACACTACCAAGGATGAACGTATAAGTATAGGATACATTGTGGCCCGAATATATCATGGCATTCTAGTGAACGTTTTTTAACCATATTTCTCTCATACTATAAGTCTAAAGCAGGCGTATTTGAAACATCGCTGTATTCGTTTTGGAAAGTTTTAAGCAATCGATTAGCTTAAGTAACAATTACTGTTATGTATATCTGATCACAGCCAAGGGTGAACGTTTAATTATAGGATAAATAATAGATCCGAATAAATCATGGCATTCTAGTGAACGTAATTTAACCATTTCCACCATAAAACAAATTTGTAGCAGGCGAATTCGAAACATCGTCGATTGCGTGTTGGAATGTATTAAGCAATTGATTACCTAACAACTCTACTCTGTTATAACATAAATATATATCTGAACACAGCGAAGGAGATCGTTTAATTATAGGATAAATAATGGATCCGAATACATCATGGAATTCTATCAGAGAACAGTTAATTAACCATTTACCATATATAAGGAATCTGCAGCAGTCGAATTCGAAAATATATCCATTATATATAAAAATATAAATAAAGAAATAACTACAAATGTAAGAATAGTTAAAGGAACATAGTTGAAAGCAGTGTTACAAAAGGATAAATTGTTCAGCAAGCACGATTTTCCCTTTTCTCCACAACGTTCACCAAAGTCGTCTGCTAAAGATGCGCCAACATTCGTCTGCAATAGGAAAAATGTTTATCCATTGATTATTTGTTCCTTTCGTGACTAATTCGTCAACTGTTTGACATAACTCGTCTACTTGAAGAGTTATTAACGGAAAAGTGCTATCCTAACCCTCTTTTAACAAAGCACATTTTGTTATTTCAAACGCTGTTACGTGTGTTACGCTTTAACAAAATTGCTCACTTTTAAAGAAGAATCAATAACGTAAAAGTTCTTAAATACAAATGTCAACAAAATATGTATTGCATTATTATTACCAATTATGTTACTTTTATATGTTTTATTCTCTGCAAGTGGGTTGAGTTGTTCTAATCACCTCGGAGGCGGCGTCCACGATGGCTTTGTTTCATTGGCAAGTCTCTTACATCTTTACAACTACTCCAATGGTAATGAAGCTGAAAATATTAAATTGGTTCATTGAAATGTAATAACGTTTTCAACAGTGTTACAGATATGTACCGGCTTTCAACAGTGTTACAGATATGTAACGTTACAGATATGTACCGGCTTTCAACAGTGTTACAGATATGTAACGTTACAGATATGTACCGGTCTTCAATTCATCTAACAAATCTATGTGCTTCTTCAGTCCATTTGCTGAAGTCGAAAGACACTTATTATTATGTCTTTTGTCAATCATCGGAAATAACTTTTGACCATGTCCGGACTTGAACCACATAGACCTTGACTATCAGTCCTCATCGTTATATTCACAATTACTTCGTATTCTCAGTTACCGGAAAGATTGTATGGTCGAGCCAGGAATCGAATTCTAGACCCCTCTGTCGTAACTCATCGTTTTTACCGGCCACTCTGTACATGAACAATTACGGTATATCGGAATGAGACTCAGATCTGAATATTTTTAAACTTTTCTTTTATTTGATAAGCATTTCAAACCGTCTTGTATGATGTTTAACAATAATATCGCTTACGTGTTTTATAACCTCATCGTTATATTCACAATTACTTCGTATTTTCAATTACCGGAGAGAATGTATGGCCGAGCCAGGAATCGAATTCACGACCCCTCGGTCGTAAATCATCGTTTTTATCGGCCACCCTGTACATGGACAATTACGGTATATGGGATGGAGACTCAGATCTGAATATGTTTAAACTTTTCTTAAATTTGATAAGCATTTCAAACCGTTTTGTATGATGTCTAACGACAATATTGTTTACGTGTTTTATTTCGAGTATTTAGTTATTACCATGTGTAGGTAGTGTCCAGATTGATTTATTGATTGTTTGGTGTTTTACGCCGCTTTCAACAATAGTACAGTTATATCATGGCGTTTCCTGGATAAGTTATCAGTACTACTGGACCATTTATCCTCACACCAGCAGAGCAGTCATCATGCTAATCCCGCAACACTGAGCGCCAAGGAGAACAGCCATTACTACCACTGTTATAGACTTTGTTATTTTGTCCTAGAACTACCTGTGAGTTATATTGAAGCCAATATATTCTGTATTGTGGAAAGGGTTAAATATGAGCCATTACACGAGAAACCCAACAGTGTGAACTCTGCGTAAAGTATCGACCCGGATCAGCATAACCATGCCGCGCTGGCTAATCCGGGCAAACACTTTTCGCCTCATGTGTAATTTTTGTTTCAGGAATCATTCCTCTATAACTCTATCCCCATGAGACGGATAATGTCGGACCGGATTAACCTGCGCGGACTGCGCAGGCTGATCAAGGTCGATATATTACGCAGAGTCCATAGTGCTGGGTTTCTCATGGGACGGCTCATATCATGAATCATTCTGACCTTTTCAAAAACTCACGTTTTACTTTTATAGACAAATCGAGGGCTTGGCGTGAAACGGTTGTAACTAAAATTGATATTTTTTTACCAAGATTAATCACCTCGCCATAATTTCTTTATAAGCGTTAAATCATTTTTCTTGGTAAACAATGTAAATTTAGGTGCCATTGCTCGTTCTGAGCAATGGCATCTAAATTTGCATTGTTTACAAAGGGGTCAAAATTGCCCCTAATCCAGGGTTTTCAAAATAGGTTTTGAGTTACAACTGTTTCACGCCAAGCCCTCGAAATGTGGTGTATATAACGTGATATTGACTGGCAATAAAAATATGGCTTTTATCACCCTTAGAAGTCTGGTGAATATAACTTTAGACAGGTTGATCATATGATCTGAAATTTATTGGAATAAATACATGTTTTCCTTCCTATAAAACGATGTTTGTGTTAAATGTGGAATGGTAAGGGGCGTGTTGTCTTCACATCATTTTGTATTTTGTACTTCAGTCAAACCCAGAAAAGATCGTACACTAGTAAGCAAGAGAACCACGATGGTCCTAAATCGCTCACCTGATTGAATCGAATTCTTAAAGCTAAACAATGTTCTTATAAGGCATACGCCATGTTTTTCAACGGATCAAAATAATGTGAAACTTTCGGTGAGCTAACAATCAGAATCAGATTCTCGTGCGTGAAAACAGAAACAGTGGCACACTGCCTGATGAGCGGCTCAGCATAAAATGTACTATATACTTACTAGTCCAATAAAAATATTATATATATTGCCTTACCTAGCTAATACCAGCCGTTCCATGAGACAACCAACAGTATGGACTCTGCGTAATATATCGACCTAGATCAGCCTGCGCAGTCCGTGCAGACTAATCCAGGCCGACACATTCGTCTCAGAGGGAAAGATGTATAGGGTAATGATTCCTGAAACAGAAAAACCAAAGGAGGCGAAAAGTGTCTGTCCGGGTTAGCCTGCGCGGCATGCTTAGGCTGATCCGAGTCGATACTCTACGCAGAGTCCATAATGTTGATTTTCACATGGGACGGCTGATATAAATGAGTATTTGGTATGACGCGGCCGGTGTCCGACCCGAAACGCTCTACCACTACACCACCAATGATATCAAAGTTAATTCCGATGAGTTATCGGATTTGAGGCTTTACATTTCCGTTGGTAATTCTAAAACCTTTACAACATAAAACAGATATACAGAAGCAAGCTTTGAAACCATCTATGCAAACATTAAGAAACTCTCTAAAAATGAAAGTATAATGATAGAATAGAGATAAAAAACAGTGTGACAAAAGCAGAAACTGATCATTATGAGCAAACTGTTAATGCTTTTGTCAAACTGTTTCATAGAAACTGTATGGTGCAGATATTCTTCAAAATATGTCTGTATGTCGGAAAAGGTTGATAAGATCACGTCGCTTTGAAATATTATGTACGAAAGTAAAGATATATAACTTGCAAGCTGAATGTAATTTGCCTGTGGAAAAATAGAGTACGGATAAAACAATGTTATCACATGGCAATGCGTGTATCCGATCTTATACATGTATACCAATTACGTATTTCTTTATATGTAACATGTGTAATATAACATGACCGAATCGCTATGTTTGTTTTTATCCGCGAATGTTTACAAGATGGCATGTATCCGGTAAACACAAGCGCCACGATAGATGGACAAGGTAAAGGGAACATTATCGATCAAAAAGTAATTTGTGATTGTCGAAAATTGGATTTGAGGCTTTGTATTTTCATTGCTAATGCTTAAGTATTTTCAGCACAAAACAGCTCTGCAGCTTTGAAAACCATCTATGCACAAATTTATAAACTTTCTAAAAATGTAAGTATAATTATAGTTAAAAACAGTTTGACAAAAGGAGAAACTGCTCACTAAGAAACATTTTTTCCTTTTGTCAAAATGTTTTTCAAAAAGTTCTGCAGATATGCGTCAAAATGCGTAAAAGGGTTGACACGATCAAATCGCTTTGAAATATTATGTACGAAAGTAAAGATATATAACTTGAAAGCTGAACGTAATTGCCTGTGGAACAATAGAGTGCGGATGAAACATCAGGATTGGTATCGTAATGCTAAATATAATTATCTCTGTCATAAACATACGTTACAAAGCAAAACGCAACATTGTGAAATATTCGTATTATGATTAAGAACGAAATTCTCATCTGTTAACTGCAGTTATATGTTAACCCTTTCAGCGCCGAATTCCTCAAAAGTAGACTCTTCCATGTTCAACATCGGGCGATTCCATTTTTCATACAATAAAGGTTTTAGAATATTTTGATAACTAAAGGGAAAATAATGCTGATTTCAGTTGAGAGTGCTTGCTACGAGCTGACTCACCTGAATTTGTACTGTTTGTAGAAACCTCGATATTACTATTGGAGTTTAAAGAGTTAACTCCTTCCACCATACGACACATCATAACCGCAGAGGACAAAATAAGAGGGAGTGAACAGCTCTTTCCCCCACAATCTTTCTGTTATTACTCAACAAAATCCTATGTTGTGGGTACTCAAAAGAACCGTCTCTCTGAGAAGATACGTTTGAGTACCCACAACATAGGGTTTGAATGTCAAATAAGAATTAAAGAACATGAAAATATGCCCCTAATCTAGAGCTTTGAATTAACCCCTTTCCCACATACAGCCAATCTGCAGCAGACGACTTTGAAATCATCTGGAGAAAATATGGAACATCTCCTTATTTAATTTAGAACAGTTAATCAAACCTTTACCATATCTAAGGAATCTGCAGCAGTCGAATTCGAAAATATATCATCATATGTCAAAATATAATTAGAAAATATCTACAAATGAAGAATAGTTATTGAAACATAGTTGAAAACAGTGTGACAAAAGGATAAACTGTTTATCAGGAGCAATTCTCATTTTATTCACAGTGTTCATCCAAGTCATCTGCTGAAGATGTGCCAACATTCGTCTGCAATTGGAAAAAAGGTTAATCCTTTGATTATTTCTTCTTTCCGTGACTAATTCTTCAATTGTTTGACATAACTCATCTACTTGAAGAGTTATCAACGAAAACGTGCTATCCTAACCCTCTTTCAACTAAGCACATGTTGTTAATTCAAACGCTGGTACTACGTGTGTTACGCTTTACACAATTGCTCAGTTTTAAAAAAGAATCAATAACGAAAAAGTTCTTATATACCCATGTCTACATAATATGTATTGCATTATTATTACCAATTCTGTTAATTTTATATGTTTTATTGTCTGCAAGTGGGTTAAGTTTTTCTAATCACTTCAGAAGCGGCGTCCACGACGGCTTTGTTTCATTGGCAAGTATCTTACATCTTTACAATTGCTCCGATGGTAATGAAGCTGAAATGGTGATTGGTTCATTGAAATTTAATAACGTTTTCAACAGTGTTACAGATATGTAACGGCTTTCAATTCATCTAACGTATCCATGTTCGCTTTTAGTCCATTTGCTGAAGTCGAAAGACGCTTATTATTATGTATTTTGTCAATCATCGGAAATAATTTTGGCCATGCTCGGGTTGAATTCCGTAGCTCTCGACCGTAGTTCTCATCGTTATAGTCACAATTACTTCGTATTTTCAGTTACCAGAAAGAATGTATGGCCGAGCCAGGAATCGAATTATTGACCCCTCGGTCGAAAATCATCGTTTTTACCGGCCACCATGTACATGGGCAATTACGGTATATATGATGGAGACTCGGATCTGAATATTTTTAAACTTTTCTTTTATTTGATAAGCCTTTCAATCCGTCTAGCATGATGTCCGACGACAATACTGCTTACATGTTTTATTTCGAGAGTATTCAATTATTAACATGTAGGTAGTGTCCAAAATTGATTAATTGATTGTTTTGTGTTTTACGCTGCTTTCAACAATATTACAGTTATATCAAGGCGTTACCAGTACTACTGGTCCATTTCTACTGACACCTTCAAATCAGTCGTAATGCTAACCATGCAACTCTGAGCGCCAAGGAGAGCAGCTATTACTACCATTGTTAAAGTCTTTGGTATTTTGTCCTAGAATTACTTGTGAATTATATTGAAGCCAATATATGCTGTATTAGGTAAACGGTTAAATATGAGCCGTTTCACGAAATACCCAACATTGTGGACTCTGCGTAAAGGATTGTCACGGATCAGCCTAAGCATGCCGCGCAGGCTAATCCGGGCAAACACTTTTCGCCTCCTGTGGATTTTCTGTTTCAGGACTCATTCCTCTATACCTCTATCCCCATGAGACTGAAAGCGTCGGCCCGTATTAGCCTGCGCGGACTGCTTAGGCTGATCCGGGACAATACTTTACGCAGAGTCCACAATGTTGGGTTTCTCGTGGAACGGCTCATATTTAACCCAAATTATGTCTGACCTTTTCAAAATCTCACGTTTTACTTTTATAGACCAATGTGGTGTATATAACATGATATTGACTGGCAATAAAAATATGGCTTTTATCACCCTTAGCAGTCTGGTGAATATAACTTTAGACAGGTTGATCATATGATCTCAAATTTATTGGAATAAATTATTGTTTTCCTTCCTATAAAACGATGTTTGTGTTGGATGTGGAATGGTAATGGGCGTGTTGTTTTTACATCATTTTGTAATTTGTACTTCAGTTAAACCCAGAAAAGATAGTACTCTAGTAAACAAGGGAACCACGAAGGTCTTACATCGCTCACCTGATTTAATCGCAATCTCATAGTTAAAAGAGTTCTCATAAGGAAAACAAACAACATCTCACTGGCGGCCATGTTTTTCAACGCATCAGAATGATATTAACCTTTCGTGCTAAGGTCAGCTAAAACGAAGAGTGGCACAATGTCTTCAAAAATCGCTGCTGATGAGCGGCTCAACATTAACTGTACTACATGTATATATTTACTAGTTAAATATTATATATTGCCTTACCTATCCAATATGAGCCGTTCCATGAGAAAACCAACATTATGGACTCTGCGTAATGTATCAGCCTGCGCAGTCCATGCAGACTAATCCAGGCCGACACGTTCCGTCTCAGAGGGATAGATGAATAGAGTAATGATTCCTGAAACAGAAAATCAACAGGAGGCGAAAAGTGTCTGTCTGGGTTATCCTGTGTGGCCTGCTTAGGCTGATACGGGTCGATACTTTTCGTAGATTCCATAATGTTGGTTTTCTCGTGGAACAGGCTCATTTTGTAATTCATACTTTAGTTAAACCCAGAAAAGATGAGACCAGGATGGCCATCAATCGCTCACCTGATGTAATAGAATTATCGTAGTATAAAATGTTCTTACTTTATTCATATAAGGAAAACAAGCAACACCGGCCATGTTTTTCCAACGGATCAGAATAATATGAACCTTTCATGTTAAGGTGAGCTAAAAAGCAGAATCGGATTATCGTGCGTAAAAACTGAAAGATTGGCTCAATGTCTTCAATATATTTACAATTCCAACATAAACTATTATGTATTGCCTTACCTATCTTATATGATCCGTTCCATGAGAAAACCAACAATATGGACTCTGCGTAATGTATCGACCCAGATCAGCCTGTACAGTCCGTGCAGACTAATCCAGGCCGAAACATTCCGTCTCAGAGGAATAGATGTATAGAGTAATGATTTCGTAAACAGAAAACGAACAGGAGGCGAAAAGTGTCTGTCCGGGTTAGCCTGCGCGGCATGCTTAGGCTAATCCGGGTCGATACTTTACGCAGAGTCCATAATGTTGGTTTTAACATGGGACGGCTCATATAAATGAGTATTTGGTATGACGCGGCCGGGGTCTGACCCGAAACGCTCTACCACTACACCACCAATGATATCAAAGTTAATTCCGATGAGTTATCGGATTTGAGGCTTTGCATTTTCGTTGGTAATTCTTAAACCTTTCCAACATAAAACAAATCTACAGAAGAAAGCTTTGAAACCATCTATGCAAACATTACGAAACTCTCTAAAAATGAAAGAATAATTATAGAATAGAGATAAAAACAGTGTGACAAAGGCAGAAACTGATCATTATTAGCAAATTTTATGCTTTTGTCAAACTGTTTCAAAAAAGTGTATGGTGCAGATACAAAATACGTCTGTATGTCGGAAAAGGTTGACACGATCACATCGCTTTGAAATATTATGTGCGAAAGTAAAGATATATAACTTGAAAGCTGACGTAATTGCCTGTGGAACAATATAGTACGGATGAAACATTAGGATTGGTATCTTAATGCTAAATATAATTACCTCTGTCATAAACATACGTTACAATGCAAAACGCAACATTGTGAAATATTCCTATTATGATTAAGAACGAAATTCTCATCTGTTAACTGCAGTATTATGTTAACCCTTTCAGCGCCGAATTCATCAAAAGTAGACTCATCCATGTTCAACATCGGGCGATTCCATTTGTCATGTAATAAGAGTTTTGGAATAGTTTGATAACTTAAGGATGAATAATGCTGATTTCAGGTGAGACAGCTTGCTACGAGCAGAAATCACCTGAATTTTTACTGTTTGCAGTAACCTCAATTTTACTATTGGAGTTTAAAGATTAAACTCATTCCCACATACGACACATCAGAGGACTAGATAAGAGAGAATGGACAGGTCTTTTCCCCACAATTTTCTTCTTATTACTCAACACAATCCTATGTTGTGGGTACTCAAAATAATCGTCTCACTGAGACAATTCTTTTGAGTACCCAAAACATAGGGTTTGAATGTCAAATAAGGATTATAGAACATGAAAACATGTCCCTTATCTAGAGCTTTGAATTAAACCCCTTTCCCACATACAACATATCTGCAGCATACGACTTTAAAATCATTTGGAGGAAAATATGGAGAAATATTATTTAATTTTTTTTTTTTTTTTAATTAATTTGAAAACGTTATGGTGAAGGAGAAATTGCTCATAATGAGCATTTTCAACTTTTTGCCAGAATGTTTCAAAAATATTCTGCTGCACAGGCGTCAGAAAGCGTCTTTTTGTGGGAAAGGGTTAAACATCTAGGACAAATATGAAAAATATAAATTCAAGTGTAATTATTGAACTGATAATACTGTGGCGCTAGGAGAAATTAGAAACTTAGAAAGTGTTCTACTATGTCGATTTAGAGCTAGATTTATAATGTAAATTAGCTCAGTTGGTAAATGCGTACCCAGATCAGATGGCGCCTTCGTTTTTTAGTTCGGGGTATATAGTTAAACCTCTAAATGCTTTCACAATGTTAATAGGCTAGGAAAGATATTCCATTTTTTAGGTAAACGTCAAACAAATTGCAATAAAAAAAATTCCACTGCAATGTATTTCAGTGAGGTCCCCTCAATGGCTACCGAAAAGTCCGAAAAAATCCAAGTAGTGGAAGTGTGCCTAATTTGCATAAATCCAATATGGCTGCTATTTCGAGGATTTTCACCTAAATCGAGTTGCATTTCTTATCATAGGTAGATGTTGTGGCACTTATAAGCACAAATTTCACATTTATATGAATGTACTATGTTTTATATATCACAGAGGCATATCTTGTTTAATTGTGCATCGCAGTATTCATAAAACCAAAATGGCCGCCAATATATTAAGATTTACACATAGGTTTTGTCATATTTTTCAACTTGTAGAGCTGTTTTGGCGCTAATAGAGTTGGAAAAGTGATCTGCTGTACATTTTTTATCAACTAAAATACCCTCTGCACACTCACACCCACACAGGCCAACATGTAATGTATGTGCTGTAAGCCTGTACCTAGGGAAACGATATCTGCTGAGGAAATTGCTGCTGTTGAACGTATCAACATTGAATACTTCAAAGTATCTACAACTGTACATTAACCACTGGTCTACCAGTCGATTGTGAATGGGGGAACAGAAGATCCAACATCTAACCTTGATGTGTTGTGGAAGACATCTTCTTGGTCCGGAACGATGGAGATGGTAAACAAGGGCAACTACCCTGGACAGTCATCTGTTATGTTTCTCCCCATGATTGACATGAATCCTAGTGATCCATCCTGTGTCTACTCCACTCTGCTTTTTGTGTGTAACCATGCTAAACAGTATAATACTACACCTGTTCTGACTTTTGATCAGCCGCTATGGTGGAAGGCACTCACAATACTCAGGAGCCAGCCAAGTGACAGTGACTTGAAGCAGATCGTTCTGAGACTTGGAGGATTGCACACTGAAATGAGCTTCTTGGGAAGTATAGGGCATTTGATGACGGGCTCTGGACTCCAGGAACTTCTTGAAGTAGTGTATGCCATCAACTCTGTGAGCCATATGCTGGGTGGATAAGCAATTTCTAGAGCTGTGCGGGGCCATTTGCTCGTTGATGCTGCGCTAAATACCATGCTGATATCAGACTTGTATAACGTACATCTGCCAACTACCGAGGAGAAACCTCCGGAAGTTCCTAGTGGCGAGGATCAACACCCAGGTGTTCCATGTGGAGTAGCTCATTTCGGGGAGCAGCCTACTGAAGTTCCCTCTGGAACAACTACTAACGAACAGCAGCTTACTGATCTTCATTGTGATGTAGCAATTGAGGAAGAGCAGATTCCTGAAATTATTTGTGATGCAGCACATGTAGAACAGCAACCTCCTGAAGAGGTATATGGAGTAGCAAGTGGGGGAGACCATTTTTCCGAAGTTCAGTTTCCTTGTAGCACGGAAGTAAATGAACCTGTAACAGATACAAGCAAGGAACAAGATATCAAAGAAACAGATTTGGGAGAAGCACAAACACTGTATGATAGACTCTTGTCTGCCACAGCATTGGTAGATAAAATATGCTCCTCTGAAGTCATTAAACAAAAGCTTAGGCAAATGAAGGCCAAGAAGGAGACCATGACCACACGAACAGCAGTTCTCTGGACATGATAGATATTTTTCGCAAGTTTATCAAAGCTGAGAGAACTGGAAACTGGGAGCTTCATCTGCAGGCTATCCATGATATGCTACCATATTTTGCCGCTTCTGGACACATCCTGTATGCTAAATCTGCCGATGTCTACTTGAAAATGATGCGTGAATTATCACACGCACACCCGGAAGTCTACAGAAGATTCCGAGAAGGGTATCACGGTGAAGTGATCGCTACTGGGCGGGACTGTCTACCGATCTCATCATAGAACAGGTGTTAATGAGAAGTTTAAAGACAAGCGGTGGCCTCACAAAGGGCAGTGGCATGTCCGAAATCCAACGTACTGTTTGGCTTCTGCCAATGCCAATATGTGCAGAAGTAAACGACGCAATGCAAGATCTTACTAATGCTTACCTATTCACAAGTGAGCAACACAAAGATGCATCAAGTGCCAGACAGAGTAGGGATGTTAGCGACACGCTAGAAATACTGAACTACCTCAGTCAACGTAATCCATTCAGTCCAGATACTACTCTGCACAGTATAGCAAATGGAATGACTGCAGATAAAACTGTAAATGTAGACCAATCCAAAGACGTCGGTAACAAGAAACAGAACTCCATGGCTGGAAAGAAAGTGGATGAACATTCATTCAAAAGAAGTGATCAAGCAGTGACATTAGGTGCAAGGACTGCTGTAAAGATCGGCGATGTGGACCCACAACTCCTTTTTCAGAGATTGGTCATTGCCAGTAGAGAACGTGAAGATAGTTTAGCATCAGTTTTCAGCTATGAGTTATGCAGTCACCCCCCCCCCCCTGCCCTGTTTGAATCCTCATGTCTACCCCTAGAGGCTGACAAACCAGTCATAGCAGATACACTTTGGAAGGTGTTTGAACATGAGCTGACACAAGAGCAGACACTACCCAGTGGTAATGTTCATTATGTTTTGGATGGTGGTGCCTACTTCAACGTTTTCCTTGGCCACATGGGAGTACTTTCAACAATATATGCCAGCTATATGTCAATTATGTCAGCAGCAAATATGGAATCAAATCCAAGAAAGACGAATTTCTTGCAAATGAGGTTAAAAATCAACGCTTCATAAACCTACTCAGTTCCAAGCTCGAAATGCATGGTTGCACTGTATCTCATGCAAGAGGAGATGCAGATCTCTTAATTGTAACTACAGCGGTAGAAACAGAAACATCTAAGTTTAAAGACACAGTTCTTGTCGGGGATGACACAGACCTTCTCATCTTGCTGATATTCTAGGCTGATCTGAATGCAAAGGACGTCTTTTTTTTTGCACCTGAGTCTGAGCCCAAGGCAAACTCCAAGAAGAATCGAACATGGAATATCAAACAGCTGAAGGAAACTCTAGGAAGTAGTGTGTGTGGCGACATTCTCTTTGTCCATGCGCTTCTGGGCTGCGACACAACGTCTCGCATATTTGGACTAGGGAAAGGCGTAGCACTGAAGAAAATCATGAATATTGACTACGTCTGTGAGCTTGCCAAGGTGTTTAGTCAGCCAGCATCAGACCTGAAGGAGACCATTATTACAGCAGGAGAGAAGGCACTTGTATGCATGTATGGTGGTGACCCAACAGAAGATCTAGATTCTTTGAGGTACAACAGATATTGCGTAAAGGTATCATTAATCTCGTCTGCCTTAGACGCAAAGACTTTGCCACCAACTTCAGCAACAGCAAAGTTCCACAGTCTGCGTGTGTACTATCCAATATTATAATGGAAAGGAATGGCAGACGACCTGACACCGAGAGACTGGGGTTGGCAGGTCACGGATGGGAAGTATCTTCCAAAACAAACTGATAAACCACCAGCACCAGCATCACTCCTTAAAGTCATCAGATGTGGATGCAAGAAAGACTGTGCAACCAAGAAATGCACGTGCCGGAAGTATGGCCTCCAATGTTTAACAGCCTGCATTGATTGTCGTGGCATTAGTTACACCAACTCACCACCACCAGACCTAGAAATTGATGCTACTACTGACCAACGTGTCGCATAAATATATGTTTTTTGGAGACTACCAACTGTAATAACAACTGAACTGAGATTTTAAACCAATATAGACATATATTATGGTTGCTCTGGTATGCATTGTAAGGTGAGAATTAAAATTCATGCAAATCAACCCACGTTTTGGATATGTTTGTGTTTATGCAAAGTAAAGAACCTAATTATGATATATTTGAACATTTAAGAATATTTTACAACATGAATAAGTGTTGTTCTCTACACAAAAAATGCCTTAATTGGCAGCCATTTTGAATTTATGCAAATTAAGACACTCAATTAGGCACATGAAACCTTGTGCAAAGAGAAGCATTCTTGAAAATAACATTTTAGACATTCAAAGTACACTAAAAGTAATCTAAAAGGTATCTACGGTGAACATTTTGACTAAATCTAGGAGAAAACAGTCGAATTGGCGGCCATATTGGATTTATGCAAATTAGACACACTTCCACTACACGGATTTTTTCGGACTTTTAGTATGTCATTTTGGGGACCTTACTTAAATGCATTGCAGTGAAAAAAAAATTATTGCAATTTGTTTGACCTCAAAACACAATATTCCTAGCCTATAAAAGAGAAGAAAGGAAATGGAAAACACAATAATACATAATATAGAAAATATCTATAATTGCACGTATTATTAATATATAGAGTATAACGCATTGCTTTTTGGAAAGGTCGTCTGCTGCAAATGTATCAAATTGCTTCTGCATTTGTAAGGTCATGGCCACCATATTTCATTTTGGCAAATATATAATGATACAGCAAAGGAAGGAATAAAACAAATTATATAAACTTCGCCTACACAGGCGTTCTGTGCTACATAAATCTAAAATATAAAACACGGCTGGCAATTAGTGGTCGTAGCCCTTTCCCACCTATTACAATTCTGCAGCAGATGACATTGAAATAGTCTTTTGTCTAAGTTTGGCAAAATTATATGAAAGTAAAATTATTGAATACAATGTAGTAAAAGGTGAAATAGCTCATTACCTGCTGCAGATGTGATTTTATATGCGGGAAATGGCTATAGAAACATCTGCGAACCGCCCACATTAAGATGAGCCAGACTCATTACCATCTGCCTACATGTTATATGTGTCTTCTGACAGAAAACAGTAGAGCCCCGATAGCTTAGTCGGAAGCGACGCGGACTGTCAATCCAGGGGATGTGAGTTCGAACCACAGCGTGACCAACATTCGACAAAAAGGCAATGCGACATGCGTCATTCGTCTTCCACCAATGGACCACCAATCTATGAGAGGTACTTGTGGAGGTGATCTAGGTGTCGTGATTGGACTGAAAAATGATTGAAAACAGCGTAAAACCCAAATCAAGCAATAAGACAGAAAGATATAAGTGCAGCTTTACCTGTATAATTTCCATGCATCTTTCATCCTTTCGCATGCGCAGACGCATTTTGATGCATCTGCAACAAACAGTTTCTTAAAAACATTAGTGCAGAAGAATTAATTGCGCATGATTAGAGATTTTTCGCCTTAATAGTCAGATATAGATAATTATATATTCATAAAGTGAATCATCTAAAAGTCGACATTATGAAACTCATTGAAAACATCACCTTCGCTAGCCAAGGCTACTTCGAACACTAGCATTCTCATGAATAATTATGTGAATGTAATGGACAAATCACCCATGACTTACAAAGATGTGCCATTACTTGCCCTGTCTTAGAAATTTATTTCGGGAAAACGTGGTTCGTTTCTTCTGTTGTTGAGTATATATCGAGGGCTTGATGTGATACGGTTGTAACTAAAATTGGTATTTTTTTTACCAAGGTTCATCACCTCACCATAAAGTCTTTATAAGCGTTAAATCATTTGTATTGGTAAACAATGTACATTTAGGTGTCATTACGCGTTCTGAGAAATGGCACCTAAATTTGCTTTGTTTACAAAGGGGTCAAAATTTCCCCTAAACCAGGGTTTTCAAAATAGATTTTTAGTTACAACCGTTTCACGCCAAGCCCTCGGTATTCAATCAACGTCGTCTACCGTAGACGATAATTGATAGTTGTCGTTAAAGTCTTGTTATAAATGGATTAATATCGCATCAGACTAGAGAAGGACATACAAATATAACATACAATTTTACACGTTTCGAGACATCGTAATAACCAGCCCCTGATGTCTGATTTATTTTACTCCGCGATATGAATGATCATTAGACTTGGTATCTAAATGCATTTATAAAAGATGGTCGATTTCAGCTCTTTATAAAAAGTCTGTTATTTGAACATAATAATTAAACTCCTTGTTGTTGATTCACAAATGATTACAATGCGGTTTAATTTTACGAGAGAGACTCTATTTGTCATAAAAAAACCGCTGTTTGCATTTGTTTGCAAAAGGTATTATAAGAAAGACAAAGCCAAATTCAGTATAAAATATCGGCCTTTCTTAATATTAAAGTTTTCAAATTAGCATCTCGTTTGACAGAAGCCTTGTTGTTGAGGCATCATACTGGGGGAGTAATATTGTTACCGAATGCTCCCTTCTGATACGACCAGTTGATAAGAGACCAGCTAGTAAAATAGTGGAACCGAAGATTCCTTTCTGATACGAACGGTCGATAAGAGACCAGCTAGTAAAATAGTGGTACCGAAGGTTCCCATCTGATACGACCGATTAATAAGCGCCAAGCTAGTTAAATAGTGGCACCGAAGGTTCCCATCTGATACGACCGGTCGATAAGCACCCAGCTAGTAAAATAGTGGTACCAAAGTTACGATAAGCGACCAGCTAGTAAAAAAGTAGTACTGAATGTTTCCTCTTATACGACCGGATGATAAGTCACCAGCTAGTAAGATAGTGATACCGAAGGTTCCCTTCTGATACGACCGGTTGATACGCCATCAGCTAGTAAAAAAAGTGGTACCGAAGGTTCCCATCTGAAACGACCGATCGATAAGCCACCTGCTAGTAAAATAGTGGTACCGAAGGTTCCCATCTGATACGACCGGTCGTTAAGCCATCAGCTAGTAAAAAATGGTACCGAAAGTTCCCTTCTGATACGGCCGGTCAATACGCGACCAGCTCTTAAACTAGTGGTACCGAATGTTCCCTTCTGTAATGACCAGTAACTACGCGACCATCTAGTAAACTAGTGGTAACGAAGGTTCCCTTCTGATAAGACCGGTCGATAAGCCACGAGCTAGTAAAATAATGGTATCGTATGTTCCCTTCTTATACGACCGGATGATAAGCCACCAGCTAGTAGGATAGTGATACCGAAGGTTTCCTTCTGATACGAACGGTCGGTAAGCCACCCGCTAGTTAAACAGTGGAACCGAATGCTTACCTACCTGCCTGCTTGGTGCCTGGCAAACAATAACAGGACTCGAGAAGTAGAAAATGTATCCAGGAGAAATATGTCTTGCAAGCCTTGAAACAACTGGCCATTTCAATAGGGGTGGCACTAACATAAATAAACAGTAGTATGTGGTTATAACTGCGATATATCTATAGACGTGTTTTCAATCAACAACCTCACCGTCGCCGTAGTTTAGAGAAAAGAGCGTCCGATAGCGGGGGTTCGTTCCACGGTCGGGTCCCACCTACCAATTTCTGAAAAGGATGATAATGTCCTGCTATCTTCGCGCTAAGAGTTGCAAGGATATCATAACTAGTGGCGTATTGGTGTCAGCATCTAAATATAATAATGATAACTACCCATAAAACGCAGTGATGTACTGAAATACTGTTGAAAACGGCGAAAAACAACATTCAAACAAATATATAAAAAAAGGTATGAATATCGTTTACGAAGTGACATTCTAAGGTACGATTTTGTCAATCCAATTCCGAGATACAGTTAGGTCCGTTTTATCATGACACTATTCCAATAGATGTGCGCTCGACTTAAACTTTGATGCATTTTAGGATCGGTTAATTATGTAAACAAACGCAGATTTACGTTTCTAGAACTCATTAAATATCTGCCATTGACCTCATTAAAGGTGTGTTGCGAAACACCGTATTAAACCCTCTAACAATACTATTTGCGTTAGTAAGTTATGATGATAAATTAGTTAGTGCTTTTCACGCATTCTTTTTTCAAGTCAAATTATGCTTCCATATATATATATATACGTGTAAACCTAACACGAACATTATAATTTTCCTGGAAATAGCCTCTTTCCTCTGAAGTCTTAACAGGAATCGACTAAGTATACCATGAAAAGTGTTTTCAGTTTTCAGCTAGTTAGCAGCAGCTAATTCACAATATCAGTTGTTATTAACAATTGAGCCGTCCCGCGAGAAAACCAACATTATGGCCTCTGCGTAATGTATCGACCCAGATCAGCATGCGCAGTCCGCACAGACTGATCCGGGCCGACACATTCCGTCTCAGGGGGATAGAGGAAAAGAGTAATGATTCCTGAAACAGAAAATCAATTGGAGGCGAAAAGTGTCTCTCCGGGTAAGCCTGCGCGGCATGCTTAGGCTGATCCGGGTCGATACTTTACGCAGCGTCCACATTGTTGGTTTTCTTGTGGGACGGCTCATTTCTTAAACTAACAAGTAACTCCGATGTCTTGTACCACAAACTTCAAAATTGGTAGCTTTAGCTTCTCTCCGTGGCGCTCAATGTCATGGGGTAGTATTGGTATATCGGTGTCAGTATAAATAATAACGGTAGTACTGTTAATTTTCCTACGACAGTCACTGATATAACTAAAATACTGTTGAAAACGATGTAAACCCGGATCAAATAAAACCATGTGTATCTTGAATGTAATTTAAATATTGGCCCAACTAAATCATGGATTTCAAGTGAAAGTGATTTAACCATGTTACTCATACAATAAATCTGAAGCAGACTTTTTTGAAACATCGTCGTCTGCGTTTTGGAAAGTTTTAAGCAATCGATTAACTTAACTAACAATTACTGTTGTGTATATCTGAACACAGCCAATGATGAACGTATAATTATAGGATAAATAATATATCCGAATATATCATTGCATTCTAGTGAACGTAACTTAACCATTTCCATCATAAAACAAATCTGTAGCAGGCGAATTTGAAACATCGTCGATTGCGTATTGGAAAGTGTTAAGCATTCGATTAACTAACAACTACTCTGTTATAACATAAATATATATCTGAACACAGCGAAGGAGATCGTTTAATTATAGGATAAATAATTAATGGAACATCATGGCATTCTAGCAGAGAACAGTTAATCAACCATTTACCATATAAAAGTAATATGCAGCAGTCGAATTCGAAAACATATCCATTATATATCAAAATATAAATAGAAAATAACTACAAATGTCAGAATAGTTAATGGATCATAGTTGAAAGCAGTTTGACAAAATGATAATTGTTTTATCATGATGCACGATTTTCCCTTTTCTCTACAGCGTTCACCAAAGTTGTCTGCTGAAGATGCGCCAAAATGTGTCTGCAATTGGAAAAGGTTTATCCATTGATTATTTCTTCTTTCCGTGACTAATTCGTCAACTGTTTGACATAACTCGTCTACTTGAAGAGTTATTAACGGAAAAGTGCTATTTCACCCTTTTCAACTAAGTACTTACTGTCATTTCAAACGCTAGTACGTGTGTTACGCTTTAACAAGATTGATCATTTTTTGAAGAATCAATATCGGAAAAGTTCTTACATACCCATGTCTACAAAATATGTATTGCATTATTCTTACCAATTCTGTTACTTTTATATGTTTTATTCTCTACAAGTGGGTTGAGTTGTTCTAATCACCTCGATCTCCACGGTGGTTTTGTTTCATTGGCAAGTCTCTTACATCTTTACAACTGCTCCAATGGTAATGAAGCTGAAAATTGTAAATTGGTTCATTGAAATGTAATAACGTTTTCAACAGTGTTACAGATATGTAACGTTACAGATATGTACCGGCTTTCAATAGTGTTACAGATGTGTAACGTTACAGATATGTACCGGTTTTCAATTCATCTAACGAATCTATGTTCGCTTTCAGTCCGTTTGCTGAAGTCGAAAGACGCTTATTATTATGTCTTTTGTCAATCATCGGAAATAACTTTTGACCATGTCCGGACTTGAACCACATAGACCTTGACTATCAGTCCTCATCGTTATATTTACAATTACTTCGTATTCTCAGTTATCGGAAAGAATGTATGGTCGAGCTAGGTATCGAATTTCCCCGACCTCCCGGTCGATAGTCATTGTTGTTACCGGCCACCCTGTACAAGGGCAATTACGGTATATAGGATGGGAAGTCAGATCTGAATATGTTTAAATGTTTCTTTTATTTGATACCTATTTCAATACCGTCTAGCATGATATCTAACGACAATATTGCTTACGTGTTTTATTTCGAGAGTAGTTAGTTATTAACATGTAGGAAGTGTCCAAGATTAATCAATCGATTTTTTTGGTGTTTAACGCCGCGTTCAGCAATATTTCAATTATATCACGGCGTTTCCTGGATAAGTTACCAGTACTACTGGACCATTTATCCTCACACCAGCAGATCAGTCATCATGCTAATCCCGCAACACTGAGCGCCAAGGAGAACAGCCATTACTACCACTGTTATAGACTTTGGTATTTTGTCCTAGAACTACCTGTGAGTTATATTGAAGCCAATATATTCTGTATTAAGGAAAGGGTTAAATATGAGCCATTAGACGAGAAACCCAACAGTGTGAACTCTGCGTAAAGTATCGACCCGGATCAGCATAACCATGCCGCGCTGGCTAATCCGGGCAAACACTTTTCTCCTCCTGTGTATTTTTTGTTTCAGGAATCATTCCTCTATAACTATATCCCCATGACACGGAAAATGTCGGACCGAATGAACCTGCGCGGACTGCGCAGGCTGATCAAGGTCGATATATTACGCATAGTCCATAGTGCTGGGTTTCTCATGGGACGGCTCATATCATGAAGGTCTGACCTTTTCAAAAACTCACGTTTTACTTTTATAGACAAATGTGGTGTATATAACGTGATATTGACTGGCAATAAAAACATGGCTTTTATCACCCTTAGAAGTCTGGTGAATATAACTTTAGACAGGTTGATCATATGATCTGAAATTTATTGGAATAAATACATGTTTTCCTTCCTATAAAACGATGTTTGTGTTAAATGTGGAATGGTAAGGGGCGTGTTGTCTTCACATCATTTTGTATTTTGTACTTCAGTCAAACCCAGAAAAGGTAGTACGTACACTAGTAAGCAAGAGTACCACGATGGTCCTAAATTGCTCACCTGATTTAATCGAATTCTTGAAGTTAAACAATGTTTTTATAAGGAAATCGAACAATACCCCCTGAAACTTTCGGTGAGCTAAAAAGCAGAATCAGATTCTGGTGCGTGAAAACAGAAAGAGTGGGACACTGCCTGATGAGCGGCTCAGCATAAAATGTACTATATATTTACTAGTCCAATAAAAAATATTATATATATTGCCTTACCTATCTAATATGAGCCGTTCCATGAGACAACCAACAGTATTCACTCTGCGTAATGTATCGACCTAGATCAACCTGCGCAGTCCACGCAGACTAATCCAGGCCGACACATTCGTCTCAGAGGGAAAGATGTATAGGGTAATGATTCCTGAAACAGAAAAACCAAAGGAGGCGAAAAGTGTCTGTCCGAGTTAGCCTGCGCAGCATGGTTAGGCTGATCCGGGTCGATACTTTACGCAGAGTCGATACTGTTGGTTTTCACATGGAACGGCTCATATAAATGAGTATTTGGTATGACGCGGCCGGTGTCCGACCCGAAACGCTCTACCACTACACCACCAATGATATCAAAGTTAATTCCTATGAGTTATCGGATTTGAGGCTTTACATTTCCGTTGGTAATTCTAAAACCTTTACAACATAAAACAAATCTACAGAAGCAAGCTTTGAAACCATCTATGCAAACATTAAGAAACTCTCTAAAAATGAAAGTATAATGATAGAATAGAGATAAAAACAGTGTGACAAAAGCAGAAACTGATCATTATGAGCAAAATTTTAATGCTTTTGTCAAACTGTTTCATAGAAAATGTATGGTGCAGATATTCTTCAAAATACGTCTGCATGTCGGAAAAGGTTGACACGATCACATCGCTTTGAAATATTATGTACGAAAGTAAAGATATATAACTTGCAAGCTGAATGTAATTTGCTTGTGGAAAAAAATAGAGTACGGATAAAACAATGTTATCACATGGCAATGCGTGTATCCGATCTAATATACCAATTACGTATTTCTTTATATGTAACATGTGTAATATAACATGACCGAATCGCTATGTTTGTTTTTATCCGCGAATGTTTACAAGATTGCATGTATCCGGTAAACACAAGCGCCACGATAGATGGACAAGGTAAAGGGACCATTATCGATAAAAAAATAATTTGTGACTGTTGAAAATTGGATTTGAGGCTTTGTATTTTCGTTGGTAATGCTTAAATATTTTCAGCACAAAACAGCTCTGCAGCTTTGAAACCATCTATGCACAAATTTATAAACTTTCTAAAAATGAAAGTATAATTATAAAGTTAAAAACAGTTTGACAAAAGGAGAAACTGCTCACTAAGAAACATTTTTTCCTTTTGTCAAAATATTTTTCAAAATGTTCTGCAGATCAAAATGTGTAAAAGGGTTGACACGATCAAATCGCTTTGAAATATTATGTACGAAAGTAAAGATATATAACTTGAAAGCTGAACGTAATTGCCTGTGGAACAATAGAGTGCGGATGAAACATCAGGATTGATATCTTAATGCTAAATATAATTACCTCTGTCATAAACATACGTTACAATGCAAAATGGAACATTGTGAAATATTCCTATTATGATTAAGAACGAAATTCTCATCTGTTAACTGCAGTATTATGTTAACCCTTTCAGCGCTGAATTCATCAAAGTAGACTCATCCATGTTCAAAATCGGGCGATTCCATTTGTCATGTAATAAGAGTTTTGGAATATTTTGATAACTTAAAGGCAAATAATGCTGATTTCAGGTGAGACAGCTTGCTACAAGCCGACTAACCTGAATGTTTTCAGAAACTTCACTATAACCATTGGAGTTTAAAGAGTAAACTCATTCCCACATACGACAAATCATAACCGCAGATGACTAAATAAGAGGGAGTGAACAGGTCTTTCCCCAACAATATTTCTCTTATTACTTAACACAATCCTATGTTGTGGGTACTCAACAGAATCGTTTCACTGAGACGAATCATTTGGGTACCAACAACATAGGGTTTGAATGTCAAATAAGGATTATAGAACATGAACAAATGTCCTTAATCTAGAGCGCTGAATTAACCCCCTTTCCACATACAACATATCTGCAACAGACGACTTTGAAATAATCTGGAAGAAAATGTGGAACATCTCTTTATTTATTTGTTTTATTTTTTTAATTAATTTGAAAACATTATGGTGAAGGAGAAATTGCTCATAATGAGCATTTTCAACTTTTTGCCAGAATGTTTCAAATATATTCTACTGCACAGGTGTCAGAAAGCGTCTGTTTGAGGGAAAGGGTTAAACGTCAAGGAAAAATATGAAAAATATAAATTCAAGTGTAATTATTGAACTGATAATACTGTGGCACTAGGAGAAATTAGAAACTTAGAAAGTGTTCTACTATGTCGATTTAGAGCTAGATTTAGAACGTAAATCAGCTCGGTTGGTAAATACGGACCCAGATCAGATTGCGCCTCCGTTATTTAGATCGGGGTATACAGTTAAACTTATAAATGCTTTCATGATGATACAGCAAAGGAAGGAATAAAACAAATTGTATACATTTCATCTACACTGGCGTTCTGTCTACATAAATCAAAATATAAAACACGGCTGGCAATTAGTGGTCGAAGCCCTTTCCGACAAATAACAAATTTGCTGCAGATGACATTGAAATAGTCTTTGTAGCAAAAGTATGGAACATTTCTACGAAAGTAAAACTATTGAATACAATGGGGCAAAAGGTGAAATAGCTCATTACCTGCTGCAGATGTGAGTTTATATGTGGGTAAATGGTTATAGAAGCATCTGCGAACCGCCCACATTCAGACGAGCCAGAATCACTACCGTCTGGTTACATGTTATATGTATCTTCTAACAGAAAATAGCCGCTCCCCGGTAGCGACACAGGCTGTTAATCCAGGCCAACATTCTACAAAAAATTATGTGACAGTCTCATTCGTCTTCTACTAATGGACTACCGATGTATGAGGAAAAGCAGCCAGATCGCATTGAACAAAATGTTTGTGTCGAGTATTTGTCTGCGAAAGCCAGGAAACACTTGAGCCGTCCCGCGAGAAAACCAACATTATGGCCTCTGCATAATGCATCGACCCATATCAGCCTGCGCAGTCCGCGCATACTAATCCAGGCCGACTCATTCCGTTTAAGGGGTATAGACGTATAGAGACAATATTCCATAAACAGAAAATCCGCAGGAGGCGAAAAGTGTCTATCCGGGTAAGCCAGCATGGCATGCTTAGGCTGATCTGGATCGATATGTGAGTCCACAATGTTGGTTTTCTCACTTCTGATTGGACAAAATCTAGAAATTATTTTGTTCTAATCAATACCACAGAAATATATCAGTACACCCTTACTGTATAGTTTCCATGCACCTTTTATCCTTTGTCATACTGATGCATCTGCAACAAACAGCATTTAAAACCATTGTGGCAAAAGGATCAATTGCGTATGATTTGAACAATTACTCCTGTTGCCATAATATTTTCAACTTTATTCAGTGATGATCATTTATAAAAACCAGAGGCGCTCTTTTTGCCTGACTCGGTTAATTTATATAATAGTACGTTAGAAGCGTGTCTTGCGCGTCCATCAAAACAAAAAAAGTTTAACTTGATAGTCCTCAATGCAGAAAATATGTGTGAAAGGTCGTGCGTTTGATCATTAAAACCATCTTCAGTTGCTTATTTTCATTGTTCGTCCATTTGATATAACATTGAAACTTTCTCCATGCTCAAACATTAACTCTAAATAACACTTCTGATCGGTCAATATCTAGATATAATTAGTTTCTGACCAATCAGATACTGGAGCACCAATTTTGAGCACAAAGCGAACTAGTTACCTGTTTGGGCATATGGTTGAGGGTCTAATAGTTTTCGAATTCCCAACGATACGACTATGTTGCGGTTTTCTAAAAACATAAACACAAATAGTATGTCTACTAGTCGAAAGCAGTTTGCGTCACTTCTTGTCACAATTTGACAAACACCACGGTTTTAACGTAAATTGATGCTCAAATTAGCAATCCTGAAATCCTGTTGACATTCAATATGCTTGAAACTCATGATTTTCTTTATCGTAAGAGATGACACTCGAGATATAAAACGACTTAAACTATTTCTTCAAAAGTCCTTATCAGCAGGAGTTTATGAAAAAAAGGGCAGTTTTTCGACGTCAACGTCGCACGCCTTAAAAGCCAGATATAGATATATATTTATTCATGAAGTGAATCACCTAAAAGTCAAACTCATTACTAATATCACCTTCGGTAGCCAAGGTTACTTCGTACACTAGCATTCTCATAAATAATAATGGGATGTAATGGACAAATCGCCCTTAGCTAGCAAAGATCTGCGCTTTCTTAGTACTTTATGAAGGGAGAACGTGGTTCGTTTCTTCTGTTGTCGAGTATATATCGAGGGCTTGGTGTGAAACGGTTGTAACTAAAATTGGTATTTTTTCTACCAAGGTTAATCACTTCGCCATAAAGTCTTTATAAGCGTTAAATCATTTGTATTGGTAAACATTGGAAATTTAGGTGCCATTGCTCGTTCTGAGCAATGGCACCTAAATTTGCTTTGTTTACAAAGGGGTCAAAATTTCCCCTAAACCAGGGTTTTCAAAATAGGTTTTTAGTTACAACCGTTTCACGCCAAGCCCTCGGTATTCAATCAACGTCGTCTACCGTAGACGATAATTGATAGTTGTCGTTAACGTCTTGTTATAAATGGATTAATATCGCATCAGACTAGAGAAGGACATACAAATATAACATACAATTTTACACGTTTCGAGACATCGTAATAACCAGCCTGACGTCTGATTTATTTTACTCCGCGATATGAATGCTCATTAGACTTGGTATTTTAATGCATAAAAGATGGTCGATTCAGTTCTTTATAAAACATTCTGTTATTGAGTATAATAATTAAACTTCTTTTTGTTGATTCACAAATGATCTCTTACAATGCGGTTTAAATTTACGAGAGAGACTTTATTTGTCATAAAAAAACTATTTGTTTGCAAAAAGTATTATAAGAAAGACAAAGCCAAATTCAGTATAAAATATCGGCCTTTTTTAACTTTAATGTTTTCAAATTAACATCTCGTATGACAGTAGCATTGTGGTTAAGGCATCCGATTGGAGAGTGACTCCGAGATGGTTCCCTTTCGCTACGAACGGTCAATAAGCGACCTGCTAGTTAAATAGTGTTACCGAAGGTTTCTTTCTGATACGACCGGTCAATAACCCGGCAGTTAGTAAACTAGTGGAACCGAATGGTTGAGGCATCTGATTTGGGAGTGACTCCGAGATGGTTCCCTTTCGCTACGAACAGTCAATTACCGACCTTTTGGTTAAATAGTGTTACCGAAGGTTCCCTTTTGATACGACCGGTCGATAAGCCACCCGTTAGTAAAATAGTGGAACCGAATGGGAAGTGAATTTTAGAGTGAGGGTTTCCCTTTTCATACGACCGGTTGATAAGCACCCAGTTAGTAAACTAGTGCCTACCTACCTGCCTGTTTAGTGCCTGGCAAACATTTACAGGACTCGAAAAGTAGAAGATGTATCCAGGAGAAATATGTCTCACAAGTCTGAAACAACGGGCCATTTCAATAGGGGTGGCACTAACATAAATAAACACATGAATGTGGTTATAACTGAGATATATCTATAGATGTGTTTTCAACCAACAACCTCATCGTCGCCTTGCTTTAGTGGAAAGAGCGTTCGATAGCGGGGGTTCGTTCCACGGTCGGGTCCTACCTACCAACTTCTGAAAGGGTTTGTTATGTCTTGCTACCTTTGCGCTCAGAGTTGCGAGGATAGCATAACGAGCGGCGTATCGGGGTCAGTTTCTATAGATAATAATGATAACTACCAATAAAACGCCGTGATATACTGAAGTACTGTTGAAAACGGCGAAAAAAACCATTTAAATAAATATATCAAACGGTATAAGTATCGCGAAGTGTCATTCTAAGGTAAGATTTTGTCATTCCAATTCCGAGATGCAGTTAGATCCACTTTATCATGACGCTATTCCAATATATGTGCGCTCGATTTGAACTTTGATATATTTTTAGGATCGGTTAATTACGTTAACAAACGCCGATTAACGTTACTAGAACTCATTAAATATCTGCCATTGAACTCATTAAAGGTTTCTTACGAAACATTGTCTTAATCCTCCAACAATACTAGTTGCGTTGGTAAACTCTTATGGTAAATAAGTTCACGCATTATTTTTTCAAGTCAAATTATGTTTCCATATATATATATACGTGTAAACCTAACACGAAAATTAGAATTTTCCTAGAAATAGCCTCTTTCCTCTGAAGTCTTAAATGGAATCGACTAAGTATACCATTAAGAGTGTTTTCAGTGTTCAGCTAGTTAGCGGCAGCTAATTCGCGATATAATATCAGTTCATGTTAACATTTGAGCCGTCCCGCAAGACAACCAACATTATGGCCTCTGCGTAATGTATCGACCCTGATCAGCCTGCGCAGTCCGCGTAGACTGATCCGGGCCGACACATTCAGTGTCAGGGGGATAGAGGTATATAGTAAATGATTCTTGAAACAGAAATTCCACTGGAGGCGAAAAGTCGCTATCCGGGTAAGCTTGAGTGGCATGCTTAGGCTGATCCGGGTCGATACTTTACGCAGAATCCACCTTGTTGGTTTTCTCGCGGCACGGCTCAAATATTGTTGAAATCATTTCTTTAACTAACAACTACCTCCGAAAGGTGTATCTGAAGACAACCAAGGTAAACACCGTCTACGTTGTGTTGTACCATACACTTAAAAATTGGTAGCTTAAGCTTCTCTCCTTAGCATTCAATGTCATGGCGTAGTATTGGAATCGGTTTCATAATAAATAATAACGGTAGTACTGTTAATTATCCGATGAAAATGACATGCAGTGATATAACTGACATACTGTTGAAAACGGCGTTAACTCCTTTCAAATGAAAATTGTGTGTTGAATATACTTTAAATAGTGGCCCAAATATATCATGGCATTCTAGTGAACGTAATTTAACCTTTCGAACATAAACAAATCTGAAGCAGGCGTATTTGAAACATCGTCGTCTGCGTTCTGGAAAGATTTAAGCAATCGATTAGACTAACTAACGAATACTGTTGTGTATATCTGAACACTGCCAAGGATGAACGTTTAATTATAGGATACATTTGTGGCCCGAATATATCATGGCATTCTAGTGAACGTTATTTAACCATATTTCTCTCATACTATAAGTCTAAAGCAGGCGTATTTGAAACATCGCTGTATTCGTTTTGGAAAGTTTTAAGCAATCGATTAGCTTAAGTAACAATTACTGTTATGTATATCTGATCACAGCCAAGGGTGAACGTTTAATTATAGGATAAATAATAGATCCGAATAAATCATGGCATTCTAGTGAACGTAATTTAACCATTTCCACCATAAAACAAATTTGTAGCAGGCGAATTCGAAACATCGTCGATTGCGTGTTGGAATGTATTAAGCAATTGATTACCTAACAACTCTACTCTGTTATAACATAAATATATATCTGAACACAGCGAAGGAGATCGTTTAATTATAGGATAAATAATGGATCCGAATACATCATGGAATTCTATCAGAGAACAGTTAATTAACCATTTACCATATATAAGGAATCTGCAGCAGTCGAATTCGAAAATATATCCATTATATATAAAAATATAAATAAAGAAATGACTACAAATGTAAGAATAGTTAAAGGAACATAGTTGAAAGCAGTGTTACAAAAGGATAAATTGTTCAGCAAGCACGATTTTCCCTTTTCTCCACAACGTTCACCAAAGTCGTCTGCTAAAGATGCGCCAACATTCGTCTGCAATAGGAAAAATGTTTATCCATTGATTATTTGTTCCTTTCGTGACTAATTCGTCAACTGTTTGACATAACTCGTCTACTTGAAGAGTTATTAACGGAAAAGTACTATCCTAACCCTCTTTTAACAAAGCACATTTTGTTATTTCAAACGCTGTTACGTGTGATACGCTTTAACACAATTGCTCACTTTTAAAGAAGAATCAATAACGTAAAAGTTCTTAAATACAAATGTCTACAAAATATGTATTGCATTATTTTTAACAATTCTGTTACTTTTGTATTTTTTATTCTCTGCAAGTGGGTTGAGTTGTTCTAATCACCTCGGAGGCGGCGTCCACGATGGCTTTGTTTCATTGGCAAGTCTCTTACATCTTTACAACTGCTCCAATGGTAATGAAGCTGAAAATAGTAAATTGGTTCATTGAAATGTAATAACGTTTTCAACAGTGTTACAGATATGTACCGGCTTTCAACAGTGTTACAGATATGTAACGTTACAGATATGTACCGGCTTTCAACAGTGTTACAGATATGTAACGTTACAGATATGTACCGGCTTTCAACAGTGTTACAGATGTGTAACGTTACAGATATGTTCCGGTCTTCAATTCATCTAACAAATATATGTGCTTCTTCAGTCCATTTGCTGAAGTCGAAAGACTCTTATTATTATGTCTTTTGTCAATCATCGAAAATAACTTTTGTCCATGTCCGGACTTGAACCACATAGACCTTGACTATCAGTCCTCATCGTTATATTCACAATTACCTCGTATTGTCAGTTACCGAAAATATTGTATTGCCGAGCCAGGAATCAAATTCAGGACCCCTCGGTTGAAAATCATCGTTTTTAACGGCCACCCTGTACATGAACAATTACGGTATATGGGAATGAGACTCAGATCTGAATATTTTTAAACTTTTCTTTTATTTGATAAGCATTTCAAACCGTCTAGTATGATGTCTAACGACAATATCGCTTACGTGTTTTATTTCGAGAGTATTTAGTTATTATCATGTGTAGGTAGTGTCCAAGATTGATTAATTGATTGTTTGGTGTTTTACACCGCTTTCAACAATATTACAGTTATATCACGGCATTTCCAGGATAAGTTATCAGTACTACTGGTCCATTTTTCCTAACCCCATAGCCCTTGACTGTAAGACCTCATCGTTTTATTCACAATTACTTCGTATTTTCAATTACCGGAGAGAATGTATGGCCGAGCCAGGAATCGAATTCACGACCCCTCGGTCGTAAATCATCGTTTTTATCGGCCACCCTGTACATGGACAATTACGGTATATGGGATGGAGACTCAGATCTGAATATGTTTAAACTTTTCTTTTATTTGATAAGCATTTCAAACCGTTTTGTATGATGTCTAACGACAATATTGTTTACGTGTTTTATTTCGAGTATTTAGTTATTACCATGTGTAGGTAGTGTCCAGATTGATTTATTGATTGTTTGGTGTTTTACGCCGCTTTCAACAATAGTACAGTTATATCACGGCGTTTCCTGGGTAAGTTACCAGTACTACTGGACCATTTATACTCACACCAGCAAATCAGTCATCATGCTAATCCCGCAACACTGAGCGCCAAGGAGAACAGCCATTACTACCACTGTTATAGACTTTGTTATTTTGTCCTAGAACTACCTGTGAGTTATATTGAAGCCAATATATTCTGTATTGTGGAAAGGGTTAAATATGAGCCGTTCCACGAGATACCCAACAGTCTGAACTCTGCGTAAAGTATCGACCCGGATCAGCATAACCATGCCGCGCTGGCTAATCCGGGCAAACACTTTTCGCCTCATGTGTAATTTTTGTTTCAGGAATCATTCCTCTATAACTCTATCCCAATGACACGGAAAATGTCGGACCGAATTAACCTGCGCGGACTGCGCAGGCTGATCAAGGTCGATATATTACGCAAAGTCCAAAGTGCTGGGTTTCTCATGGGACGGCTCATATCATGAATCATTCTGACCTTTTCAAAAACTCACGTTTTACTTTTATAGACAAATCGAGGGCTTGGCGTGAAACGGTTGTAACTAAAATTGATATTTTTTTACCAAGATTAATCACCTTGCCATAATTTCTTTATAAGCGTTAAATCATTTTTCTTGGTAAACAATGTAAATTTAGGTGCCATTGCTCGTTCTGAGCAATGGCATCTAAATTTGCATTGTTTACAAAGGGGTCGAAATTGCCCCTAAACCAGGGTTTTCAAAATAGGTTTTAAGTTACAACTGTTTCACGCCAAGCCCTCGAAATGTGGTGTATATAACGTGATATTGACTGGCAATAAAAATATGGCTTTTATCACCCTTAGAAGTCTGGTGAATATAACTTTAGACAGGTTGATCATATGATCTGAAATTTATTGGAATAAATACATGTTTTCCATCCTATAAAACGATGTTTGTGTTAAATGTGGAATGGTAAGGGGCGTGTTGTCTTCACATACATTTGTATTTTGTACTTCAGTCAAACCCAGAAAAGATAGTACGTACACTAGTAAGCAAGAGTACCACGATGGTCCTAAATTGGTCACCTGATTTAATCGAATTCTTAAAGTTAAACAATGTACTTATAAGGAAAACGAACAACACCCCCTGAAACTTTCGGTGAGCTAAAAAGCAGAATCAGATTCTGGTGCGTGAAAACAGAAAGAGTGGGACACTGCCTGATGAGCGGCTCAGCATAAAATGTACTATATATTTACTAGTCCAATAAAAAAATATTATATATATTGCCTTACCTATCTAATATGAGCCGTTCCATGAGACAACCAACAGTATGGACTCGTAATGTATCGACCTAGATCAGCCTGCGCAGTCCGTGCAGACTAATCCAGGCCGAAACATTCCGTCTCCGAGGAATAGATGTATAGAGTAATGATTCCTGAAACAGAAAATGAACAGGAGGCGAAAAGTGTCTGTCCGGGTTAGCCTGCGCGACATGCTTAGGCTGATCCGGGTCGATACTTTACGCAGAGTCCATAATGTTGGTTTTCACATGGGACGGCTCATATAAATGAGTATTTGGTATGACGCGGCCGGGGTCCGACCCGAAACGCTCTACCACTACACCACCAATGATATCAAAGTTAATTCCGATGAGTTATCGGATTTGAGGCTTTACATTTCCGTTGGTAATTCTAAAACCTTTACAACATAAAACAAATCTACAGAAGCAAGCTTTGAAACCATCTATGCAAACATTAAGAAACTCTCTAAAAATGAAAGTATAATGATAGAATAGAGATAAAAACAGTGTGACAAAAGCAGAAACTGATCATTATGAGCAAAATTTTAATGCTTTTGTCAAACTGTTCCATAGAAAATGTATGGTGCAGATATTCTTCAAAATACTTCTGTATGTCGGAAAAGGTTGACACGATCACGTCGCTTTGAAATATTATGTACGAAAGTTAAGATATATAACTTACAAGCTAAATGTAATTTGCCTGTGGAAAAAAAGAGTACGGATAAAACAATGTTATCACATGGCAATGCGGGTATCCGATCTAATATACCAATTACGTATTTCTTTATATGTAACATGTGTAATATAACATGACCGAATGGCTATGTTTGTTTTTATCCGCGA